>BSUD01000005.1:75605668-75727678 GCA_033239045.1 Fagopyrum esculentum | reverse complement strand
ATGATACTAATACTAAACATAACTAAATCGAGTAAGATCATAAGCTCAGGGGAGAGGGTACTCACATGACGTCGAAAGACGGAAGACGATCTAAGGATGTCGAGAAAGGATTCGTTGGCCTTTATCGGGGCGCTTCCGGACCTAACACCAAACTAAACAAATTTAGCTTATACGCTAAATTTGATCGGAATATATAACGTATATAAATCGGAGGTAAAACTCGTTTTCAAAAGCCGACGTAAAAATCCGTAATTACCCTTCCGGGGTAAAAGTACAATATTAGAAACTTGGTCATAAAACCGTGATCAAAACCTTGAACCGTAAACCGAAATTGATCCAACAAGGGCACAATATATAATGTAAACAAATATAAGAATATCCCGCAATTAAAATCCAAGGTTAAAAACCGCTAACACATTTTCCGGGGCAATTCATACACTTTCTTAAATATGGGTTATAATCTGCAATTAATATTTCTGGGCCAAATCTGTAATTAATCAAACAGGGATAAACATTGCCAAAATCCAGAAGTTGGGCCATATATGTAAAACAGAAATATGGGTTACTTTCTGTAATTATATCAAAACTGGGGGGCCCGATTTAATAAGAAGGGAATGGGTTTCACAAAACCCTACTACTTTCGGCAATGAGAGGGGCATCGCAGGACGACGGCGGCGGCTCCGGCGGAGGAGAAGACGAAGGCACAGGCAGGTGCAGGCGAAGGGGGGGCCTCACTGGTGTGGTGGCGACAGAAGATCCCGGTGGTGGTCCCTGGTGGCAACATAATAGGAGAGGAGAGGCCATCTTCTTGGCTTCGCTGTTCGGGCTAGGCGCAAGGGAAGAAGAAAGCAGGCCGGTGGTCTTGGTCGGCTCCGGTAGGCGCCGAAGGTGGCGCGAGGCTGGGCGAGAGAGACGCCAGAGAAGTAGAGGGTGAGAGACGGAGGTGGTTGGGGCTGTTACAAATGGCAGGGCAGTCGGCCTTCAATGGGCTCCGGCAGGGCGGAGGTAGATCTCCTGGTGGCAGGTGCTTGCTTGAGGGTGAGACGAAGATGACAGATGGGAGATGCTCTTCTCCGGTGGCTCGACAGGTGAGGTGCAAAGCCTAGATTGAGGCTGCAGGTGGTTCAACGGTGAGGAGACCCGTTGAGGTTGCTCCTGGTCTGTATGAAGCAGATGAGAGTCTGCTTGGGATGGATGAAGGAAGCACAGAGGGACGGGAGAGAGGGATCTGTGAAGAGTCTTTCCAGACGGGAGTGGTGAGGAAGGGGGTGAGGGGTTGGGCTGATGTGGGAGTAGGGGAAGAGCAGAGGTGACGAGGAGTCACTGCAAGTCTGCAATAAGGCTGCAGGTGATGGGAGAGGCGAGAGGTCACAACTCGCAAGGGCTGGAATGCTCACCAGTAAAAGAGAGAGGAATAGAAGAAAAGAATAAAAACGAAAAGAAAAGAAATAAGTAAAAGGGAGTAAGAGAGAATTAAAAAAAAAGAATATATCTGATCAACCGGAATGAGATTTTTGGATCGGAAAACTTTTCCGAACTTTCCGCAAAAATAAAATATTGAAAATATAACAAAATATATACTCGTAAAAATATAGTTTGAAATACAAAACCATCATCGCAATTGATTTTACGACATAATATCATAATTGAAACACGGCTAATAAAGTATATTGATAAAATCCGGAAAACAAAATATCGTAAACGCGCCTAAAAATTGGGGCGTTACGTTAGATCCCCCTAAAAACAAGTTTCGTCCCAAAACTTGCGATACACCGACCTTCTCGGTCCCTAAGGCCGAGGTAAAACTCTAAAACGAAGAAGGTTTAGACCTTCTAGTCTATTCACACAATATACTCAAACTACCACCGCAAGATATATCAGGTCATATAACACAAACCCACACACGACATAATCACAAATAACGTCACACATGCACATAACTCAACCAAAGAAAGAACTAGGTCTAACCCGTCAAATCTATCGATGCTACTAGCTCAGCGTAAAACTCAATCAAGCTACTATTCTACGTCTTCAAGTTACCCTCATCGGTTCCTCGTTTACCACTAGATCCGCATGGCTGACCACATGTCTCGAGTCATGTATGTACTCTCTTGATTGATACGCGTAAAACATCGGGTGGCAACGCCAACTCGTAAGCCACTTCTCCAACTTGCGCTAAGATTTCAAAAAGGTCCGATATATCGGAAACTCAACTCTCTTCTCGGTTCTTTCTCAATACAGCATTTCCATAGGTTTCTCTATCAAAGAAGATCGAACTTCCAAATAACACCATTAGTTGTGGTTCTTGTCAAACCAAACTTTGATGTTACGTTTCCTCAATTCTTGTGGCACTTCCAAGTAGTAAAGTACTTTACCTCACGCTGCTTCTACTAACGAGACACGTATGCTATTACTTTTACTTCGTTTCTCAATACTCAATCAAGACCCTGCCTTGGAGAATCACTTGTACACTTCAAATCCATCATACCTCGAGGCAATTTCAAAACAGCTACACCAATGAATCTCCTCTTAACTCTCAACAACTCCATTGTCAATATTCTTCCCACTCTAACTTCTTTGTCTTCCGAAGTAGGTTATCCATAGATGGTGTTACTCGGAGAATCTCTCCACAAATCCGGTAATGACCAACACATCTAAGAAAACTTCTTATTTGAGAGTAGACCAAAATATCTTGTATGGGGCATCAGTAAGTCCATGTGGAGTAACTACCACTTGTAGTGACCTTGGCTGGTCCCAAGGTGCCGTGTTGGCAATATCCAGTCTCGAATTCTCAAACGGTGACAATCCAATATTACTTAATCTTAGAAGAGACTACCGACCCTTACAACCGGTCGAGTAGATCCGCTATCTGTGGTGAGGGATACTTGGTTCTTCATTGTTATCTTGTTCGGCTCACGGTAATTGATGTACAAGCGGAGATAATCGTCTCTCTATTCGCAAACTAGTGTTCTCCATAACCACTTTAAATCAAGAGTTCAAGATATTTTCCAATATGAACTTTAAATCAAGAGTTCAAGATAACGTCTAGCGTTTTCTATGGCAGTGCATTGGTTCAAATTAACCTTTATCCACAAGTCCTTGCAACTGGTTGTTCAAATGCTTCTTCCACTCATGTACCTTCACAGGTGTCATATGTAGAGTGTCTTGGATATCGGAGTCGAGCCAAACTCAACCTTAGTGGCAACATATTCCAATGTATTGGAATCCGTGATATCTCATATTCCATCTTTTCTCTTCCGTCACATATCATAATAACCAGCACAATCTTGTCTTATCACTTCACAAGTGGTCACGACACAATTGATCTACCTCGATCTATTGAGGGGTGACGTCCTTTAAACACGTGTATTGTTCCATCATTAGCTACAAGGTTTACCGTCCTCTTTCAAAGATCCTTCATCTCTTGAACTCGAGAGACTTGCTCGAGTCTTCTGACTCTTGTATCCTTATTTAAGTATTCCTTTATCTTAATCTCATTTTCCCTCTTTGATGACATGATTGTAAACATCCTTTAAGGTTTCTCACTTATGTGCAACCATAAGGGTCCAACTGCAGGTCTCAACCGTGCTTCGAAATAATTGATCTTATCTTCTTCACTTTCCATGACATTCCAACGTATGGAAGGAGCTCTTCGTCTTCTACATAAGCTTTCACCATAGACATCCTTTCTTCAAGTAGGCGTAGAAATTATACTTCATTTTCTTGTGTAACGTCAAACCGACCGTAGTGGTTCTAAACTCCACCTTTCATGTCCTCCTTATACATCTCATATCGACAACAACTTCAAAACTTCGATCTTCTCTTACTCTTGTTGGTCACCTTATGCATCTCTCGATATTCCCTGAACAACTTCACAACCGTACATGTATGCCCTGTGGAGAACGCTAGACAAATTCCCCAACCACAATCACTTAAAGATCCACTCATTACCTCACAAAGCACTCACATCATAACTCTAAGCTTGAAACGTTGCCCTAATCTAGGTCCTCTCTCCACACCCTAGCCACCATGTCTCTTCCGTGTGAGTCTAGAAACTTCACTTATCTCTTGCCCACGGTAACATATCGTCCATTTCATACCATGCATTCTCTATATACTCATGTCTATGCACCACAAACAATGAGAACCTTACCTTCCTCTTGATCTACTAGTTCCCTTACCATGATCAAAACTTAAAACTTCTAATCTGGGTCGTTCTCCCATATGCCATTCTCATGAATTAAAAAAACGTCACAAAGGGTATCTTCATCCTCCCCTAGGAGGTATGTATTAGCTACTTGCTTGAACTCATTCAACATTATTTGATTTAAGACAAATGCGCTTCCGTTGACGTACTTCCTTACCATTGATATTGATCCACCGCGAATACTTTAAGCTCTTGTTGTCGATCCTCTATATGCTCATAGTCTTGTTTACTCATCCCCTTTACACTCACCAATAGACAACCCGCACTTGTGCATTCTCGGTTGTCACCGATTGACTTGTATCTGACCTTCTCCGAAGTCAACGACTTATTATTCTACTACACTTCTCATGTTACCATTTACATGAAGACTACCCTCCTCGGGGTATTTTAGCTTAAACTTCACTAGTTCTTTCTTCATTCCATAAGGTAACTATACTCTTCTTGGCCTTGCACGCCGTATAGCCCACCTTCATAAGCTTAACCATGCCTCATGCTATCTTGTAAGTGTGTCTTCTCAAATTTATAGCCTTAGCTAGCTTTCGCGGCCCTCTTGGTTGATATCTTAAGTCTTTCGATCAAAGCTCCTTGTTTCCTCTTTCATCTTCTAAAACCATCATCTATATGCACTTGCTTCTTCTTGATGTTGTTTTGCCTTCTCACCATAACGAAAAACGGTTTACCCTCTTAAAGGCATTCTACTATGTGAACTTTCACCACATGATTCTTCTCGTAGCCTCACATATCTTAAGAAAGTCACCCACTTGGGATCTCGTAAAATAGACGCTTCACCCTCTGATACCTCCATAAGCTTAGCTTACGGGTCTCTTAAATCTTTTGTTATTGGTTCATCCACACCTCTCTTCTCGACTCCCGTGCCTAGAGCGTCTAAGGAAAGCTTCACTTCTCGTAATGGAACACCGCCTTTAACCTTGTTAGAATGTACCTATCTCCTCCTCAATTCACACCTTTAGTAGTCCACGCGTCTTCTTGAAGAACTTAAGTTCGTTATCCCTATTGGTTTCGTTGTCTTTCCAATCGTGACTTCTTTGTAACCACTTCCATACCTTCGTGTTACTCCTTTTACTTGTATGGTCTCCATCTCGATTTATCTTAAGTTGCCGCAAATTTTCTTTTACTTGGTCGTTCTTCGTTTACGTCATACTCAATCCTCCTCTTTGACATCCTTTAAAAGGAATGCGAGGAACATCATGGTAGTTGTCCGAACGTAACACTCAAACTCGATACTTGATCTTATTCTTCCTCGTATGAACATTATCCCATGCCAACAATATCGTCCTAAAGGTGATGATATCTTACTATCATCTTTTCTATAAGGTCTGAAACACTTATGTGCTACTATATATAAGTATCCATATATAAGACTATATAAGTTCTATGTCCACTTTACCTACTAATATAACACACCTAGAAATCCATTACAACAATACAAGGTCCAAACATGTATTATAGTCCACATATATTTACTATACATATAAATCAAGTCATCATGCAACTACAATCTACATATACTATACATACCTACATACCTACATATATATAAATCCAATAAACTAAGCTGCCGAGATCTGCGGAAGAAGTGGTGGTCCGTACATTCTACCCCGACTCATGCATGTGATTTTGAAAACGAAAAGTCAGAACCCGTGTGGGTTCTGTTTATTCCTCATTCGACCTTTAGAAGATTGCGAGTGCCATTGTTGTCAACCTAGGGCTCTGATACCACTTTTGTAACACCCCAAATCCGCGGGATTCGGAGCGCTACGGGTTGGGACCTCACAATGGGTCCCGACCCTTAGCCTGACAACAATTTCACCGGATCTTTGAACAAGACACAAATAAAGGCCAAAACGAAATACATTTTTATGCAATGCAATGAAACCCAAAACCATATAACAAAAGACTACAGCCGAGTCAACAACTCAAATGACCAAACATCGAAAACATACAATACATAATTATATCTACAAGACTCCACCCACAAACCCATCCTACAATGTACGAACCCCGGCTGCCCCCTCTTCCGGAACTCTCGGCCGCGTCCCTAACCTGCAGAGTAACTACAACAATATCGGTATAAAACCGTTAGCTAGTATTCCAAGTATTAGAATCATGGTATTGGCACACACACACACATAAGGCATCAAAAACACACAACATGCTCCAAATCACACAATCCGGTTTATTATCTTTTTATTGTTAGGTCATATCCCGTTCTAATTCAATTTCTTTTGTGACACGAGAATCTTAAAGATCTCGCCCTTGTCCCCTTTCACCATACGGGTTTGTACTTGATGCGGATCAGCATCACCCGATGGGCTGGTCGCAAGGCACCTCCCAATCATCCCCATTTTGGACTGGACAAGCGGTCACCGCCCGTTATCATACACTTGGGCCAAATATAAACATATAAAGTCGGTGGTCCTATTACCGGTTTAGATGTTATAACATAAGAAATAAACACACACATAAATAATAAACACACACCACCAAACACGCATTGAAACTAATACAGAGAATACGAGCTAAGTAAGTCCGAAGACTTACCTCGTCCCAAAGATAAACCCGATAACCACCGTTCTAAACTTCCCGTAGGAAGGCACTCAACGCCTGGTCAAAACAAGGCACACGATCAACATCTCTCTCACATGCTAGAAGTACTTAGACTTCTAAAATCAATGATCTCGCAAGATCATAAAATATAACAACGGACATATACCCCCCAAGGATCTCGCAAGATCGTAACTCGTAACAACATACTAGGATAAGCCAAACCTAAACTCCAAAATCCCACAAGATCATACAACCCTAACCTCGAGCTTCAAAACGCTCACAAGATACCCCATATAACTTAAAGCTTTATAACAACCTCACAAGATAACTAAGCACCTCAAGTCTTGGCACAATCAAACATCAAAACTCACCTAAAGGTCCATAATCACTACTTGGTATTCACTCTAAGTTATACTAGATCCAACCTAGAATGATACTAATACTAAACATAACTAAATCGAGTAAGATCATAAGCTCAGGGGAGAGGGTACTCACATGACGTCGAAAGACGGAAGACGATCTAAGGATGTCGAGAAAGGATTCGTTGGCCTTTATCGGGGCGCTTCCGGACCTAACACCAAACTAAACAAATTTAGCTTATACGCTAAATTTGATCGGAATATATAACGTATATAAATCGGAGGTAAAACTCGTTTTCAAAAGCCGACGTAAAAATCCGTAATTACCCTTCCGGGGTAAAAGTACAATATTAGAAACTTGGTCATAAAACCGTGATCAAAACCTTGAACCGTAAACCGAAATTGATCCAACAAGGGCACAATATATAATATAAACAAATATATGAATATCCCGCAATTAAAATCCAATGTTAAAAACCGCTAACACATTTTCCGGGGCAATTCATACACTTTCATAAATATGGGTTATAATCTGCAATTATTATTTTTGGGTCAAATCTGTAATTAATCAAACAGGGATAAACATTGCCAAAATCCAGAAGTTGGGCCATATATGTAAAACAGAAATATGGGTTACTTTCTGTAATTATATCAAAACTGGGGGGCCCGATTTAATAAGAAGGGAATGGGTTTCACAAAACCCTACTACTTTCGGCGATGAGAGGGGCATCGCAAGACGACGGCGGCGGCTCCGGCGGAGGAGAAGACGAAGGCACAGGCAGGTGCAGGTGAAGGGGGGGCCTCACTAGTGTGGTGGCGACAGAAGATCCCGGTGGTGGTCCTTGGTGGCAACATAATAGGAGAGGAGAGGCCATCTTCTTGGCTTCGCTGTTCGGGCTAGGCGCAAGGGAAGAAGAAAGCAGGCCGGTGGTCTTGGTCGGCTCCGGTAGGCGCCGAAGGTGGCGCGAGGCTGGGCGAGAGAGACGCCAGAGAAGTAGAGGGTGAGAGACGGAGGTGGTTGGGGCTGTTACAAATGGCAGGGCAGTCGGCCTTCAATGGGCTCCGGCAGGGCGGAGGTAGATCTCCTGGTGGCAAGTGCTTGCTTGAGGGTGAGACGAAGATGACAGATGGGAGATGCTCTTCTCCGGTGGCTCGACAGGTGAGGTGCAAAGCCTAGATTGAGGCTGCAGGTGGTTCAACGGTGAGGAGACCCGTTGAGGTTGCTCCTGGTCTGTATGAAGCAGATGAGAGTCTGCTTGGGATGGATGAAGGAAGCACAGAGGGACGGGAGAGAGGGATCTGTGAAGAGTCTTTCCAGACGGGAGTGGTGAGGAAGGGGGTGAGGGGTTGGGCTGATGTGGGAGTAGGGGAAGGGCAGAGGTGATGAGGAGTCACTGCAAGTCTGCAATAAGGCTGCAGGTGATGGGAGAGGCGAGAGGTCACAACTCGCAAGGGCTGGAATGCTCACTAGTAAAAGAGAGAGGAATAGAAGAAAAGAATAAAAACGAAAAGAAAAGAAATAAGTAAAAGGGAGTAAGAGAGAATTAAAAAAAAGAATATATCTGATCAACCGGAATGAGATTTTTGGATCGGAAAACTTTTTCGAACTTTCCGCAAAAATAAAATATTGAAAATATAACAAAATATATACTCGTAAAAATATAGTTTGAAATACAAAACCATCATCGCAATTGATTTTACGACATAATATCATAATTGAAACACGGCTAATAAAGTATATTGATAAAATCCGGAAAACAAAATATCGTAAACGCGCCTAAAAATTTGGGCGTTACAGGTAATTAGGGTTAATTAGGTTAAAGTTAATTTAGGTTATGGGCTTAAGAGGTAAGGCTGACTGCAGAATGGGCTGCACGGGCTGAAGCAAGGGAAAGATGGGCTGAAGCAAGGCAAAACTGGGCTGCTGAATTGGTCAAGAGAAGTGGGCTGAAAAATACAATAAAGATGGTTGAAATAATTGCAAGAAAGATGGGCTGAATTGTTTGTCAAAAATCTATCAAAACTCGTCATGGCCTTGTCAGGCCCATGAATGAGTTTGTCACAGATTTGTCGGGCTTTGTCATGGCCTCGTCTCAGCTTAGTCATGATCTCGTCACATCTTGTCATGATCTCGTCTAAAGTCATCGATAGGAATGAATTATAATAATTAGGGTTTGATATAAATCTATCATTTTATGTGAATTAAATTCAACATAAAATAATAAATAATTATAGGAATTAGAGCTTAATATAATTTTATCATTTTATGGGAAACCGTCAACGGCTTGAAGTCTGATTTGATTCGGAATTAAACGGAATAAAAATTTCGGATATTACATCAGTACCCGCTTAAAATAAGTTTCGTCCCGAAACTTAGGACAAGGTACTTAATTAAACGACTTCCATAAATAAACTGGTATGTCCTAGTTTCACTAAAATTTACTTTCCTTTTCTAAACTTCTCTAACCTTATCAGAGCGTAACGAAAAATCCGGTCGTTACATCAGATCCCCCTCAAAATAAGTTTCGTCTCGAGACTTAGGGTAAGACAATCTAGATAGGCCTTTAAGGCATCAAATGGGTGTGTTTGATCACTACACAAAAATCTCGCCGTTTCCACATCTAAGTATCCGGCAAAACAAGGTTACCAAAAGAACACATCACTAACTAAACACTCAATCATTAAATAAACAAGTAGTCAACCAATATCACACATACAAGGTCAAGCCCTAACACGTCACGCCCGAGGTTACAACTATCGCTACATAAGTCTTTGAAATGTTACGTCTCTTATTATCCCCAATATCTTAGGTAGCCTTATCGGCTTTTCCTAAAACTACATAAATCTTAATTCTTTTCAGGTACTTAGATCACAAGCGCCCGTGTCTGGTAGGTATCTCCCCACTAAAATTCTCAAACTCAGTTCCCAAACTTAGTCTCCGTGGAAAACTGAAGCTACCCTCTCCAATAGGGTGAGAAATACTAGTCCATCTGTCACTTTTAAACCTCTTTAAAACTTCCAATGATTGCCTTACACAACTCACTTCTAGATCCTTTGATGACCCTACGGAAAAATGATCTATTCAACTTTCTTCCCTTTGTTATGACCACTTGCTTCCGGCCTTCGGAAAAGGTTTTGACTACACAATCAGGTCAAAGGTCTTGGACATCCACCAACATTTACCAAGTGCTCAATGCTCTTCGTATCACAACCCACTTGGTCTTGTCCTTTAATATTACTCAGTAATCATACTCCTCAAGTAAGGAATCGTCACCTTTACATTTTTCAGGTCTAACACCCGAGACAACTAAAAATCAAATCTAGTGGTCATCCTCTTTGTTCACTTGGCATTATTATATTATTTACAGATCTCTCATATATCGTTAGCTCAAACTTAGGTTTATCACGCATTTTCCAAGATCTTAAGTGACCTAGAATACGTCCGAAATGATGGTATTAGACACAAAGTGATCTCCTATCACCGTTATTTGATCAGTACTACTCAATAATTGTTAACATGCCATCAGTAGTGCACTATTTCTCCACCATGGTTATCAGACCGATAATATCCCTCTGACTCAAAACGCAACTAGGCTTTGTTCCGATATAATATTACACATAAAATCTAATCCGAGATTATGCTTTCTTAAGCACAGTTACTAGGTTGCAAGTATGCTCCTGTCGCTTCTCTTTCTTATGTATCTTCGACTCAGGATGGTAGTTACTCACTTTGAGCTTCTAGTGCAGGCCATGCACAATACTTTTATTACATCGTTAATTCTCTCCTCAATCCATCAAGAAAACTCACTCTAGCATAGTCCGTTACGTATTGGATTCCGAACTAGTTATCTGACCACATCTGACAAGCCGTCCTTATTCACTTGAGTCCATATTAGGGTACTAATCTTCTTCTATAACCTCTTACATGCGCATACTTTCCCGTCTATCTTGATGGTGATAAAATTCTTCCACCAAATTATAGTCGCTCCGCATAGCCCATCTCATGTTGGTTCTCATCAAAACGCATTTCCCCAACTACCATCATCTTGACCTCGACACTTTTTATGTACCATTGGTTCCAGCTCTGTGGGTTAGGTCCCACCACGCTTCCTCTGCGCTACTCTGATAATTATGTTGTCACTCATTAATCATAGGGACATTTTTTGTGGGTCCCAAGTGATTAACCTCAAACTTTTCTTCCAATTATATCATAAGTCCTAACCGGATGAAGTACCAATTACCTTCCTTAATTGCCTTAATGAAACAAAATGACGATTGGAGAACAACTTCTTCCGTTTACTTTCTTAATTCTCTTAGCACGGATCCAAACCCCTTGACTCGAACGGAGTTTAATCTTAACTAGCCAAGAAGTAACCCTTTAAACGTTTCTCTTTATATCTTTAATTCATCCAAGAAGGTTGTCGTTGCCTCCTTGAGGAAATCCTCTAAGGTGCGGTAAAGCTACTCCATAGATCCACAGTCACAAATATCTCTTCTTAACGGGACAAAACTCATCAATACCAAACAATACTTGCACATCCTTGGTTGACATCGGTCAGTCTATAATTGACTCATCTCAATTTCATACCTCTACTGGTATTAAACTTTTGGTGCACATCACCTAATAGGTTAATCCTTTTATCTTTCTTTAGATCGTCTTATCTTTCACTCTCTTATGCTTCCTTTGGGTCAACTCTCTTTCTCAAGTCTCACTGTGCCATTCGTCTGACATAAATAGTCGTTTCAAGTTTTCCACGATAGCTTGCATGCGTTTTTGAAATTCTTATGGCCGTAATGATCATCCACTTGCAGTTCCTTTTGCATGGACCATCTGTGTTGATGGCTTAGGTCCCGTGATAATTCGGGTTACCCTGGACTCTCGAGTCTAGCATGGCCGTTCTCCCATACAAATTTCTTCACTGGAGTTGGTGGTAATATCGCCTTCATGAAACTCCGTTGACCCTGCTACAGGCTTCCATTCTTTGGATATTGGCGTCGCGATTTCTTTCAAACTACTTATATCTCTGAGGAGGTCAAAACCTCCCCACGCTTGTGGGGTCTGCCTTTTCGCTTTTACACTCAACTGTAGGTCTTCATTCCGTGCACCTTAGATTCTCGCACGCGGATTGACACTTTGTCTCTTCTGGTTTCTCATGCCCATAATGGTCTATGGGGCATCCGCCTCGATGGTAATATCCTTGATTCCGCAATCTTGGTTGTACTCAATTCTACTTGTCTCGTTCCAATATTATTATCACTACTCCGCACTCTTGTAGTCTCTTGCATGGTTCTTATAATTAATCTCTCGGCTTCATACAACCAAGTCCCTTGTATGACCTTCTATTTCTTCTATCTGAGTTGACTCAGGAATTTCTTCCTCATTTGATTGTGCTTGTGGTAACAATTATCTTCACAACTTTACTTCCTTGCTCACTTGTTGTTTGGATACTATGTAAGGATCACCAAGCAGCCTACCCGAGTATAATACTCAATTCAGGGTTGGATTTCATTGCCTCATGTTGAAAACTCTTCCAGTCCGCTACCGATTTATAATGAGACGATAATCGCTTCATTATATCACAACTAAAGGATACGAAATATCCTTTAGGATACTAACATGCTATACATATACATATATATAATCATACATTAGAACATATCGATATAAGTCTATATACTAACTAACACACCTATCATTCTAAGTTGCAGAGATCCACGGAGAGCGATGGTAGTCCGACGTACTACTAACCCACAACCCGACTATGCTCGTGTAAAAACATAAATCCGTTTTGAAAATTTTAGACCCCTTTCGGGTTCTAGTTATTTTATACAATCGGTCTTTCAGAAGATTTCAAGTGCAATTGTTGCCAACCCATAGCTCTGATACCATATTGTAACACCCCAAATTCTAAGAACTCGGGGAGCTACTGGTTAGGACCTCACAATGGGTCCCGACCTTCTTTTGACAACAATTTAACTTGGATCTTACAAAAAGGCACAAAAGTATTTAAAACATTTGAAAACTTTAAACAATATATACATGAAGAATATGTACCATCCTTACAAAGCAAAGGTACTAAAACGACACATAAGAAGAACATAAGACATCCCGTCCCCAACTAAATAAGTACGTGGACCCGGTTGACCATTCCCTCCGGATCTCTCTACAACTGTCTTAACCTGCAAGGCATCTACAAGCGGTATAAAACCGTTAGCTAACATTCTATGCATAAGTATAAAGGTAAAAGCACAATCACACATCATACACAATCAACATGCAACACTCAATCCTTTTATTATCTTTAATTAGGTGATAGGTCATTACTAATGATACTTATTTTGTGACACGAGGGATTCCCAAACCTCACCCCTGTCCCCGTTTACCAACGCGGAATGTGGATCAACACATTTCCCTGGATACTTATAAGTCTAAAACTCTTAAGATATACGATTCTATGTGTAGAAGTTATTACAGTGTTTATTTAAGGTAAAATTACTATTTTACCCTCAGTCCCGGAACATCCAAAAACTCGGAATATGTACTTAAATTCTAATTTGAGGCTAACTAACCATATTCTACTCCCAAGGATGATTTTTGGTAACAACTAGAAAGACTACCCATTTTCTATTTCCCGAAAAGTCACTAAAGTCCAACTACAGCTTCACATATAAAATTCGAATAATCTTATAAAAATTCCGAAATAATTCCCTAGATCATCTATGATATCCCATCTACTAATAGGAGAAAGAATTTCTTAAAACTATTAAAGCATCGCTTCTACAAAAATTTCTAAATTTGGTTACAACACTTAACAAGCAGCACACTGTCTTAACTTTGAAAAATCAAAACTCCTAAACTACTCTCTGGATTTATCCCAAATTTTGATATGTTCTACTATAAAATCTTATCTCTAATATATCCAAATTCAGACGCAAAGGAGATCAAAATCCTATTTAAAACTATCTCACAAAACCGAATTTCAGCACAACAGAAAAACAACTTACGACTCAATCTTAGAAAAATCATAAATCCCAAACCACTCGTTGGATGCCTCTCAAATTTTAATATGTTCTACAACAATATGTCAACTATATCATATCCAAAATTCAAGCCCAACGGAGATCAAGAGCTTATTCAAAACCATCTCACAAAACAGCATCACTTGCTGTTTTTCCCAACACTCAGCACATATATACAAAACACAATAACTCTCAACCCGTAACTCTAATTCTTCCCAAATTTTAGTATCATCTACTATGTACAACTGACTACAACATATCCAAAATTCAGTAGCAAAGGAGGAGTATAACTTACTCGAATCTTGCCCCGAAGTTGACTGTTTTCCACTTCCGAAAACTCAGAAAACGCATGTATCTGTACAGCTCTTCTATAATTGTTCTGAGTAGGTTTAAAGCAGAAACTGGTCCATGTTAGGCAAGGAAAGAAGTAGACTGAAGTGTAGTGTAGCAAGGGGTACAAGCCTTACCCGATTCCAAGACTTGAAGGCATGAAGATGGCACGAATTCTGTTGCTACTTGCTGTCACTGCAGGAGGCGTCGGGGAGGGGTATCCGACCCACTGTGCAAGGGAGATGGAACCACCGGTTGTAGCTTGGCGGATGAAGGCGGAGAAGACCACAGAACTCGCCGGTACTGGATTGCGTCGGCTGCTGTTGCGCCGGGCTGGACTGCATCAGTTGCTGCTACGTCGGACTCGACTGCGTCGGCTGCTGTTGCGCCGGACTAGATTGTGTCGGCCTGTTATTGCTTACAGAAGGCGGCTGTTACGTTTACAGAAGGAGGCTGTTGCGACGGATGTTGGCGAGGGAGAGCAGTGGAGAAGCCGCGTCTCTTCACGTCTATACTGCAACGTTTGATACGGGTAATTAGGTTAAAGTTAATTTAGGTTATGGGCTTAAGAGGTACGGTTGACTGCAGAATGGGCTGCACGGGCTGAAGCAAGGGAAAGATGGGCTGAAGCAAGGCAAAACTGGGTTGCTGAATTGGTCAAGAGAAGTGGGCTGAAAAATACAAGAAAGATGGTTGAAATAATTGCAAGAAAGATGGGCTGAATTGTTTGTCAGAAATCTGTCAAAACTCGTCATGGCCTTGTCAGGCCCATGAATGAGTTTGTCACAGATTTGTCGGGCTTTGTCATGGCCTCGTCTCAGCTTAGTCATGATCTCGTCACAGCTTGTGATGATCTCGTCTAAAGTCATCGATAGGAATGAATTATAATAATTAGGGTTTGATATAAATTTATCATTTTATGTGAATTAAATTCTACATAAAATAATAAATAATTATTGGAATTAGAGCTTGATATAATTTTATCATTTATGTGAATTAAATTCTACATAAAATAATAAAATTTGTGAAGAAAGAAATACTAGATAGAATGGGAAACCGTCAACGGCTCGAAGTCCGATTTGATTCGGAATTAAACGGAATAAAAATTTCGGATATTACATCAGTACCCCCTTAAAATAAGTTTCGTCCCGAAACTTAGGACAAGGTACTTAATTAAACGACTTCCATAAATAAACTGGTATGTCCTAGTTTCACTAAAATTTACTTTCCTTTTCTAAACTTCTCTAACCTTATCAGAGCGTAACGAAAAATCCGATCGTTACAATTGGCATTGGTAAAAACGGTTATAATTCATCTAACTTTATTGATGATATTTATCTAGTTGACGGTTTAAAGTGTAAATTGCTTAGTATTTCTCAAATATGTGATAAAGGAAACAAGTTTATTTTTTATTCAGATAAATGCGAAGTTCAGATTATAATAACGGGTGATGTTGTGCTTCCTGCTCCTAGATATAAAAATGTTTATTCAATGATCACTAACCAAGTTTCAGGAACTAAGCTAACATGTCTCAAGGCCTTGACTGACGATCAAATACTTTGGCATAGACGACTTGGTCACGTAAGCATGCATATGATGAAGAAAATTCTTTCAAAGGATTTGATACGTGGTTTACAAAACCTAAACTTTAAGGTAGATGAACTATCTAAGGCTTGTACACAAGGTAAACAAACAAGAGGTTCATTCAAACCAGAGAAGGTTGTAAGTTCTTCTCGACCCATTGAACTTTAATATATGGATTTATGTGGTCCTATGTGTGTCAAATCTACCAAGGGAATATAGTATATCCTTCTCATTGTGGATGGTTTTTCTCGTTTTACATGGATCTCATTCTTACGGGAAAAATCTGAAGCTTCGTTTGTGTTTTCAAAAATTTGTAAGGAGTTGCAAACTTTGAAAAACCTACCTATTAGAAGTGATCATGGTAGAGAATTTGATCAACTCAAGTTTGATTTATTTTGTGTAAAATATGGTATTTCACACAACTTTTCAGCTCCTAGAACACTTCAACAAAACGGGGTTGTGAAACGTAAGAACCGCACTTTAGAGAACATGTCTAGGACTATGCTTTTAGAAAATAGTTTGCCAAAACGTTTTTGGGATGAAGCTACTAACACGGCTAATTACATCTTGAATTAATGCTTAATCTGCCCTATTTTGAAAAAGACTCCTCACGAACTCTTTAAGGGAAGAAAACCTAATATTTCCTATTTTAAACCCTTTGGATTTACATTCTTTGTCCATAATAATGGCAAAAACAACCTTGGTAAGTTTGATGCACGTAGTGATGTAGCTATATTCATTGGATATGATTCATATAGAAAATCTTATCGTGTTTATAATAGACGTACCAAAATTGTTGAGGAAAGTATTCATGCTATTTTTGATGAAAGTAATTATGGTACTTTGAGTAAAAATTTTACAGATTTGAATTTTAATCAACACAGAGATCATAGTTATGATGGTGAAAAAGATCCTAAAGCTCAAGAAAAGAATATGTAAGAACATATTCAAGATAGCGAAGAAAAATCTCAAGACATTGAAACACATCTTCAAGACCGTGAAACAACAAACGACATTGCTGGAAGTTAGTTTGAAGGCCTTGACATAGGATCCAAAGGTAATGATTCAGCGGTACCTGAATATAGTCGAGCAAACGAGCCTCAATCTTTAGGATTTGTTCCTACCTTTAAAAGAAGAAAAATTCAACATTCTTCATACCATCCACCAAAGAGCGTGATATCAAATCCAAACGCAAGAGTTCAAACCCGATATAGGGTAAACAACTTGTTTGCTTTTTTATCGTTCGTGTCTCTTGTCGAGCCCAAGAATTATGTTCAAGCACTTCAAGAACCTGATTGGATCATGGCCATGCAAAATGAGTTGAATGAATTCGACCCTCATGTCAAGACGTAAGCAACAATCCGTCATTGGCACAAAATGGGTATTTCGAAAAAAGTTGGATGAAAATGGTACGGTCATTCGAAACAAAGAACGACTTATAGCTCAATGCTATAACTAAGAAGAAGGAATTTATTATGAGGAGACTTTTTCTCCGGTTGCCAGGTTAGAAGCCATACGTATGCTATTTGCTTTTGCATCCTTCATGAATATAAAGCTTTTTCACATGGATGTTAAATGTGCTTTTCTAAATGGTTTCTTAGAAGAAGAAGCTTACGTTGCTCAACCTCCTGGTTTTGAAAATGATGAATTTTCGGATCATGTTTTTAAATTGGACAAAGCTCTTTATGATCTTAAGACAGCTCCTCGAGCTTGATATGAAAGATTTTCCAAGTATCTCCTTGAAAACGATTTTAAGAGAGGTTTGATTGACAAAACATTGTTTGTCAAAATCAGAGGAAACGATTTATTAGTAGTACAAATCTATGTTGATGATATATTATTTGGTGCTACTAACGATTCTCTATGCAAGTAATTTTCAGATATTTTGTAGGGAATTCGGGATGAGCTTAATGGGAGAGTTAAATTTCATTCTTGGACTTTAAGTCACACAAGAAAAGAAAGGAATTTTCTTTAATCAAAGCAAGTATACCAAGGACTTGCCCAAGAAATATAAAACGGATCAATCAAAGGTAGCATAAACTCATATGAGTTCCACACTTTCACTTGATCAAGACAAGAACTGTAAAAGTGTTGTACAAAAGGAGTATCGAGGTATGATCGATTCTTTGTTATATCTAACCGCTAGTCGACCTGACATTATGTTTAGTGTTTGCATGTGTGCAAGATTTGAAGCTAATCCCAAAGAGTCACACTTGATAACTGTAAAAAGGATATTCCGGTATCTCAATGGCACTAAGGATCTCGAGTTATGGTATCCATGTCAAAACTCGTTTCACCTTGTTGGATATTCAAATGCTGAGTTTGCAGGCAATAAAGTCGATAGAAAGAGCACTTCTGGATGCTGCCAATTCTTAGGGTCATCCCTAATCAGTTGGCACTCCAAGAAGCAAAATTTTGTCTCCCTATCCACAAACAAAGCCGAATATATAGTTGTTGGAGCCTATTGTGCACAAATCCTATGAATAGCTCAATAACTTCGTGATCTTCATTTTGATCTTAAAGGTATACCTATTAAATGTGATAATACTAGTGCTATTTGGATTACTAAAATTCCTGTGCAGCATTCAAGAACAAAGCATATTGATGTGAGACATCACTTCATACGTGATCATGTTGAAAAGGGTGATGATTCGTTATCTTTTATCTCGACTAACTTGCAGCTTGCAGATATATTTACGAACCCTCTACTTGAAGATCGATTCAATTTTATTAGATTGGAGCTTGATATGTTGAACAAGTGTTACGCTAGGAAATAGCACAAAAAGCTTTACATTTATAAACTCGAATCTAATCTCCTAAACTACCTAGCGAACCCGCAGTGTACGGGACGTTTGTAGAAAGGTAAGTATTCCGAGGTCGACACAAAGACTAAGGTGAAATCGAGTCAAGCAATGATCAAAGATAGTGTGAATCTAGACTAAGATAAGATGAGAAACAAGAAAATGGAAAACTCAATGTTTTGTTGGTTTTTATGGTGATCAAACAAAGATCACAAGTCAAGCAAGATAATAAAACAACTAACAACTCAAGCTAGCAAAGAAACAAGTAACACAAAGATCAAGAGAGAAAAGTAGATTCTAGAGGTCAAGATTTCCGGTTATGGCATTGGACTCAAGGTTCTAAGGATTCTAAGGACAAGTTGCGGTGTTGGAGAAAAAGTGTTTCACTAATGGAAGCAATTACCGGGTAGGTCTCTCACTTCACTAATCCCGCATCAAACTCCTATTACCGGGTAGGTCTCAAGGGGTTAGACTAAGGAATTCCACACAAACTAGATACTACTTAAGGGGTAACCCTCTCCTTACCGGGTAAGTCTCGGAATAGGGGAATCTCAAGTAATAATCCTAGCACACTCGATCCAATAGCGGCTTATGAGGCTCACTACTACCTAGCATTCATCATCTTATGTATCTAAGATCGGAAATCATCGGGTAGATCTCTTCCCTCACTTAGGTCGATAGCATTAGGTGATCCTAAGCTAAATTAGGCTTAATAAACACTAGGATTTGACAACCTAACACCACAATCATACAGATTTATCATTTAGAAAGCAACAGAAAAATAAATCGGGTAGATCTTAGTAAAAATCGGCCGATCTTCATGATGAACAGCCCGATTTTTCTTCCTGGAATGGGTTTCGTGCATTCAAATCATCCTAAACTAACATATAAGTCCATCCTATCATCACCCTAGCCATAACCATCAATCCATCACTCCAGAATCACAACAAACTAGCCGACAATATGCATATCAAGATCCAAAATCATCAAACAAGCATACATGGTGTTCATGATGGAAAATGAAAGATAAACAAGTAAAATCAATAAATCTCAGCCAAATCCAAGTTGTAGCAAGACTTACAAACTCTCAAATGAAGATTCAAAACGTTCTTAACAATCCTTGCAATTAGTTCTTCAATCCAAGACTACAAAATCACTCAAAATCACTCCAAACTCTTAGAATGGTGTTCTTGTTCTTCCTTCAACCTTTGAGAGCTTTTCTTCTTCCCCAATCTTTCCCCCAAATTGATGAGTTGTGAATGAGAGTGTGGGAGAGGAGAGATCCTCAGCAACCACCTGAGGGACCACTTATATTCTCCACCAAGAGCAAGGACGGGCAAGAGATCGTGGGACACGTGGCTTTAAGCTGTCAAAGGCCTAAAAATCGACCCAGAGAAATAAATCGGCCGATTTAGCTGCTACTTGGTCCGATTTTCTTCAACAGAAACATGCTATGATCGTCTAGCCACTAGTTGCTCCATTGCTTGCACCATTAGTGGTCTTTGTGTCCTTTGTTGCTCCAATTATGCTCCTCCAATGCTTTGGATGTGTACCATCATGAGGCTTGGCCCTCAAATGTATCAATTAACGTCCAATAGATCCCCGAATTACCTACAAAACCGATAAAAGGTAGTGTAGACGTCTTTTCTAGAAATGTGCATGAATTGAGCGAAGACGTCATGAACCAATGCCAAAACGTGCATGAATGAGTGAAAATTCTATCTAAATGATTACCTAATCCTAAGTCATAAATCTTGTTATCAACAAGGAAGCATTGATTTAGGGGGAGTAAATCGTTATATTTCCTCCTTCTAATGCAACCTACTTTGCCATTTCAATGCCTTGAATTGCAATCCAAGGTCTTGAAACGGATTTCAAGGGGTATATTGATTATCACGGATCGGTTTAATGGTTATTATTTTTGTAGATAATTGATCACTAAATTAATTTAAAGAAGGATTTTTAAAATGATTCAAAAGATTTAATTTTCAAAATTCAAACCTTTTTGAAAAGTGGTTGTGATTTATTAGGATATCATGCACACCAATTTCGGTTTTCAAGACCTTGATTGTTTCAAGATCTTCACAAGGCATAAATTGATTTGACATTCCTCCTTTAAATACAATCCTCCCTCATCCTTTATCTCTTTACTTCTTCAACGCTTTATAGTACCCTTGCTTTACTCTTTCAACTTCAAATATTCTCTCTTGCTCTCATAAACGCATCCATGGCTCCCAAACATCAATCCCTCAGTGCCGCTTCATCTCCCTTTTCAAAACGCTCCAGGCAATCAATTCCTGGACCATCGACAGATGAAGTAGTCCACATATCATCGGATTCGGGTACCCCATCTCCTCTGGCAATCGTAGAAATTTGTGCTCAAACAAGCATGCCTACAAACTAGTTCAGGAATCACACAGTCGTGGGCACCTGGCTCGACGAGTTCAAAGACCGACCTCTCTACATATGCGAGTCAGTTAATCTGGAATTTCTTCTCTCCCTCAGTCTAACATGCATCACTTTGCTGAGAGGATGCTCGATCTGGAAGTTCTTAAATCCGGGAGAGATCGGTTTCCCACAACTCACCTGGTTGCCCTTTGAGAATCTCACAGCAAGGAGAGAAAGGGGGAGCTAACCCTGGAATCGGTTGTAAAAGGCAAATTTATTACCCTTTCCTCTTCGGTTATTGCTTAAATATTAGGGCTTCCTTCCTCCACCTCATACAACAACCCTCCGAGAGCCAAATCTGTCAAGTTGGCCAAGGAACAATTCCTTCTACCCAACTCCTCTCTATAACCATCCCAAACATCTCTCACCTTAGAAGCTAGAATTATTTTTATTGTGCTTGTGCGTTGTGTTGTGCCTAGGTCAAAATGCAAGGATTTGTTGACTGCTCGGTCTTTTGAGTTGCCAAATCACGAATTGAACGGTTTAGATGTCAACCTCCCTAGTCTCAACCTAAACCATATGCTTCACATTATAAATTCAACAATTCACAACCCTCTCCCTTTTTCCAATCTCCTCCTGAAAATCTTTAGATATTTCTCAATGGAGACTGCTGATGAGGAAACCCAGATTGCTTCGGGAAAAATTGATGAGGATTGTTTTGAGAGCATAGGAATTGAAAACACTCTCCTGGATAATGGATTTTGAAAAAATAGGATGTCGGTTCATCTTTTGCAAAACAGCGACTGGATGTAGTGGAGTTTGGTCTAGAAACACTGTGTAAAGACATCATAGATTTTAAGTTTGAAAAAACTAATAAATTGGATGCCTCACAGGACCTTTTGGCGATTATGCACAACAAAGTAAATTGATTTCGGGTTCGGGTCTTTAATCTAGTAGAAAGCCTTTAGGTAAAAGCTGGTTGTGATTACTTAAAGGAAAAGGAATATAAATATAAAGTAAAGTCTAACGGTTTTATTCTTCTCTTTATATCTCTTTGTCTTTGTTTGAAAGCTAACTCGTGACTTGTTCTTGTAGGTTTATGGATCATTAACTTGTTAAGTTGTGTTTATGCCGGTTGGCTCAACACATATATATGATCAAGACGAGAACATTGCTGAAATACTTATAAAAAGAACCAACCAAAGCAGCATTGCGTGCTAAGAATCAACCTAGTGTATTCTTTTTCTCATCGGTTTATTCACATCTTTTCTAGTTTCTTATGCTTTTGTCTTGTTATAGGATGACATGATTTATGACGTTTGTTTAGGCATTCATTTAGATAGTTTTTCCCGTTATTCATGCATGTGTTGGCATTAGTTCGTGACGTTTACGCTTAATTCACCCATATTGTCAAAATAGACGTCTACACGAGCTTTTGTTGGTTTTGTAGGTATTTTAGGGAGCTTTAGGACTTAATCAATACATTCGAGGATCATTCCATGTGATGGCACACTCCCGGACCCTTTAAGGAGAAAGCTAGGAGCAAAGGAGAACACAAAAGACCTTATTGGTGCATGTCTTTCACCAATTCGTGACTAGGTGATCCAAGGAGAGCTTTGTGATGGAAACCACGGCCCAGAGGCCATTTCCACGCCCGTGGTTTTGCCCGTGGTTTCTTCTGGACAGCTTTGACATTTGTCACACGATTTCTTTGCCCGACCTTTGCTTTTCTTGGTTGAGTGTGGACTTGGTTGAGCCTGCAAGCTGGCTTTTGTGGACTCTATCATCATCCATTGTGGGGGAGGAAGACTTGGAAGAACAACAAAACACTCTCATTGTGGAGAGAAGAACAACATCACAAACATAGATCTAGAGTGAAACATTGAGTGGTTTTTAGTGATTTTTGTTGAAGAACTTTTGGAAGCATTGTAAGGTACGTTTTGGAGCTGTGTTTGAAGGGTTGTAAGTCTTGTTTAATCTCATATTCAGCTAAGATTACTTGCTTCGTTTCACTCTTAATTCATTTTCTTGCTATGGAAACCATGAATGCTTGCATGATAAACTTGAATCTTAAAATGCATGTTATTGGCTAAGTAGTTGTGATTCTAGGGTGATGGAATGATGGTATGGCGTAGACTATTATAGAATAGACTTGAATGTACCTTTGGATGACTTGTATGCTCGAAACTTTACCCCCGACCATAACCACGGCTTGTTCTTCTTAAATCTCGGCCGTGGTTTCTCATGATCAACCTGCAGTTTTCTCTGTTGTGCTTATATTGATAAATCTGCATGTTAGGATATTAGATTGTTGAAATCCTAGTGTTTGTTAAGCCTTATCTAGCCTAAGGTGACCTAATGCTAGCAAACTAAGTGAGGGAAGAGACTTACCCGGTAATTCCCGATCTTAGATACCAAAGATGATGAACTCTAGGTAGTAGTGAGCCTCACAAGCCGCTATTGGACCGAGTGTGCTAGGAATGTTGCTTAGGACTTGCCTTCCCGAGACTTACCCGGTAAGGAGAGGTTTTATCCCTAGATAGCAATCCTGTTTGTGTAGTATTCCCAACCTTAGGTTCCTAGAGACTTACCCGGTAATAGGACCTTAGGTGCGGGATTAGTGGACCATGAGACCTACCCGGTGATTGATCCCATTAAAGAAACACCCTTTCTCAACATACCGCAGCTTGTCCAAGTTTGATTAGAAGCTTGAGTCCAATGCATTAACCGGAAGTCCCAATTCCTAAAATCCGCTTTTCTTAATTTGATCTCACATCTTGTGCTTGTGTTGCTTGTTCGTGTTGCTAGTTTGAGTTGTTTGTTTGATTTATAATCTTGCATGATTTGTGATCTTTGCTTGATAACCACAAAAACCCAACCAAAAATATCATGATTTTCATTTCTTTATTTCTTTCTCTTTTCATAGACTAGATTTGCACTATGCATGATCACTTGTTTGATTTGATATCACCTTAGTCTTCGTGTTCGATCTCGGAGTACTATCCTTGTTAAAAAACGACCCATACACTGTGTGTTCGCTAGGAGTCAGAAGAATATATCGAGTTATAAATTGTAAGACTTTTGTGCTACACATCTCTAGCGTAACATTAAAAATGAATCCAAACCCCCCCTCCTTTATTGGTTACAATCTCAATAATTGAATTTAAATCGAACATAAACTTAACTCTCTTGGGTTCGACCCTTACTTACGCAATACATAAATTTGTTAGTGTAACGTTAGGACTTCTACGTTGACCAAAGCTAAAAGACAACGACCTAGGATTTTAGCGCTCATCAAATTTGGCGCCTATCACACACCTTACAAAATGCAAAAGCGTCTCTACAGATGTGTAGCAAAACGAATCCCGCATCTAAAACTTTTCTAGCAGTTTTGTGAGCCCCAAAATGTCCCCCACATGCTTCAGAATGACAGAATGTAAGGACAAATTGTACCTCATTTTCCGGGATGCAACGGCGTATTACCTGATCACTACAATGCTTCCAAAGGAATGGATCGTCCCTAATGTAGTGTCTTGCCTCGGCCTTTACCTTCTCTCACTGTGCCTTGGTGAAGTCTGGGGGGTACTCACCCTAACAATGAAGTTTACAATGTCAGCAAACCAAGGCTTAAATGATTGATGTTTAAACAGAACCTCTGTTGAGTAATCCGCAGGGGCGCCTAGTTCGAGCCGCAGTGGCGGCTGTCCGTTGGGAAGCGTCTCTGGATGCGTAGGGGCGGTTACACAACAGAGGGTTGTATAGGTGGTGTCGTCTGGAAAGCATAATTGAGCATGACATTGATATTCACACTTCAGAATATGCCTTGACATCTAGCATGAAGGAAGTCCTAGCCCAATTGGATGGGCACAAAAGGCTCCCTATCTCCACTTTGGCCATTGGGCCCACCTTACTAACTCCAAGCGAGAAGCTTGTTCCATCTATATTGCAGGCACCGGAGATAGAGTTGAAGGACCTTCCACCTCACCTCAAGTATGCTTTTCTAGGAGACAACAATACCTTATCGGTAATCATCTCTAGCAAGTTGTCCACCGGTCAAGAGGAAAAATTGATGAAG
This sequence comes from Fagopyrum esculentum, assembly GCA_033239045.1. NCBI lineage: Eukaryota > Viridiplantae > Streptophyta > Magnoliopsida > Caryophyllales > Polygonaceae > Fagopyrum > Fagopyrum esculentum. The sequence continues at coordinate 75,702,346 of BSUD01000005.1, read as the reverse complement.
GTTTTGAAAGAGCACAAGACAGCTCTTGGGTGGACTATTACGGACATCAAGGGGATAAGTCCATCCACTTGAATGCATAGAATATTCCTTGAGAAAGAGGCGAAAATGCTCGCTCCATACGGTGTGTGCAAGCTTTAAATTTATATCCCCAGAAGTATGCTTAAAACAAGGATGCGAAACCGCAGTGTACGGATCGATTATAGTAAAAGCAAGAATTCCGGGGTGTCGATCTCAGGGACTTAGGTGAAACTAAGCAAGTAGAGGTTTTTAATGCAACTAATAACCACAAAAGCGATTAAAGCAATCAAAGATGATAATAAGGTTAAATAAAGGGAATATGCAAATTCTAGGGATTAAAGCATCTAGTTGTGGTTCCTTTTCAAGATCTCAAGATAAAGTGGACAAAGATGAGATTTTGCAAAGGGAAGGTGTTTCTAAAGTGGAATAGATTACCGGGTAAGTCTCACTACTCACTATCCCAAACCGAAGTTCCTATTACCGGGTAAGTCTTAAGGTACTAAGGAAAGGAACTATAATCTCAAACCAACACACCAACTAAGGGAATAGAATCAACCTTTACCCCGTAAGTCTCTAGCTAACTCACAAAGATGGGATGAAGGCACACTCAAACCCCAATAAAGGATAAACCTTTATTACCTACACTTATGATCTATGGTAAACAAACAAAGGAATCACCGGGTAAGTCTCATCCTAGGCTTGCATTGAACCAGGAAAGTGTAATAAGAATAGGATTTGGCAAACTCTAACACTTAACTCTCAGTTTCGGATCAGAAAAGGCCACCTCGGTCAGTCATCTTCCACCCCGGCCGAGATGTTCATCGACTTAGCGAGGTACTCTAGGGTTAAGGTTAAAGACTCGAGCTTTCAGGGTCCTACTGGGATTAAGATCATTCTATCATCGTCTTTCCCACAACTTTCAACCAATCACCCTTGAATCGCATAAGGAATTTAGCCACTCATCATCATGATAACACTAATAAAAAATATGAGAAGGGAATGAATATTTGAACACAAAAACCTTAAGAACAAGGCTTCAATAACTGAATCAAATAATCACAAATCAGCGTTCCTTGAATCACAAATCACACAAGACAAATAAACCAAAAGGAATCTAAGAGAATCTTACAAACTCCTTCAAAAGCTATCTCAAAGCTATGAAACTTCCTTCCTTCAATCTTCAAAACTTCCTTCAAACTTCCAGAAAATGTCCCTAATCCGCTGATTATTGGGTGTATCGAAGATGGCTGAATTGTGGAAAATCCAACCCTTTATATAGGAGAATTATCTTCCAAAGATAATAATATCTTATAAAGATAATTTCTTATAAAATATATTATATCTCTAAAATAGATCTCCCAAATATATGATCTTCCTTCCAGAAATCCAGCCAAAAAATATAAGATGTCTTCCTTCTAAAAATAAAAGATCTCAGCCAAAAGATATTATCTCGCCGGCGCCAGGGTGTTCGCCTCGGTCGGGACGCTCCTCAAGATCACCTCGGTCGAGGTGATACTGTAGCTGACAGAGGTGAATCTCAACTGAATGTGAAATCTCTCAAATATGGTCCACAGTAAATCTTCTTCATTAATTATGTGCTTCCTGAGTTCTTTTTTAAGCTCCAGAATGTAGCTCCTATGACTCCTTTGCTCTGTAGCTCTATTTCGATCCAAAACGTGCCATTTTTCCTACGATTACAATGAAACTTGGTGTAGACCTCGATTCCCATAAAGGTAGATGAAACGACAATATAATCACATAATATACACCTATACATGCAGTTTATTGAAGATAAAACGTCTAGACAACTCTCAAAATATAGACTATAATACATGCTATCAAATTACCACATACTTGTCCCTTGCTTGTCCCCAAGCAAGTTTCAAATCTTAAGTACAAGATAGAATGAATTATAAGTCATAAAGATCAATGAAAAGTATTTCAAAAAATTTTTAGTGGTGTGCTCCACTCATAGATCACTCTAAGAGAATGCTTCATGGCAAATAAAATCAAGATATGATCAAAACATTTAATAAATATTAGAAAGTTGTTCATCTATGCATAAAATCATAGAATGTATAATAAATCATAATTATCGAAATTAATCATGTATAATCCAGTTTAAACCACCAAGTCAATCAACAAGCTCGAGGTCTCAAGGGCTTTTCAAGAGAAGGTCAAGACACTAGTGAGGGTGGGATATATATAGGGAATGTACTACTAGAATCCGGGAAAAAGGATCTTCACTTCACTTGCTTTTGAACTTCAACATCTTCCACCAATAAGATTTGCTTATTTTACTTTTACTCTTTTGGGATGCATGGACAGAGGTGCCCAATAACCGAAGCCTAGGAGATCAGCAATCATCAATTTCTCAAGATGCCTCAAACCCTTGATGCACATGCCATGACCCGTTAGAAGTATCTCTCAATCCGACTTTGGCAAGACACAAACACCCGGCTATGTGAATGGTGCCGAGTTACTCAACATCATGATTGACTTCCCCAAACCTATTTTGTTTCTTCCTAAACTTCCAACCAACATCTCAACTTTTCTTTCACTTGCTTTTCACTTGCTTGATTCCAAATTCCCGGATAGGTAAAGGGAGGCAAATATGTATATGAGGGGCTAAGCATGATCAAGAAGAAGAAGAGAAGAGAATGAATTGCCTTAATCATCCCAGGAAGAAAGTGAGAGAACTCATCATGTGGTGTCAACCTTCAAATTCAACATAATTTCGATAAAAACAAAGTATTAAACATGCCAAAATTTCAAACAAAGCATTTTGCAACTTAAACATATCATAAAACCTTTCAAACATATAAAGATTTCAAACTCTTCACTGAGGTCATATCCAGATAAGAAGCACAAAACGTTTCGAAAACTCTTTCAGTTAAACCACCTCGGTCGAGATGTTCTAAGTCAACCGAGGTGTTGTACCTCGATTGATCAGAATCACTTCGGTCGAGGCCATAAAAATTAATTTTTAACCAGTTTTTGACATTTTTCTCAATCAAATAATCTGTATGCATGCATGTAATCTCAAATAAGCATATAGAGCCAAGTAAAGCATAACAAGATCATAAATATCCAAGAGTCATACACATAAGGTCACATAAAATACATCAATACCCCATACTTGGGACACATTGTCCCAATGGGTCAAAATAAGTCTGAAAATAGAGTACTCACCGGACATAAGCTGAGTTGCATAATAAATAAATAAAAGAAATCCCTGCAAGCTCTAGTCCTGATCTGTTGGTGGTGGTGGTGGATATGGCACATACAGATGCTGGGATGGGTCAAAAGGATATCCCATCGTGTGCTGGAACTGCATCTCCATCATCCGGCGCTAGTAGTGCTGGCTCTCCATCATCTGACGTGTCCAGCCCTCGATCCCTCGGCGCTGGTCATAAAAATGCTCACGGATATCAACTATCAGGGCTGCGTAGGATTCGATCATTTAGTCGGTGCGGTCATCAATCCTCTGATGCGCTGCTGGATCTTTGAGTGTATGGCGGCGGGATCGGCGTTGGGATGGTAGTGGTGGTGCTGCTGCCTCCTCCTCTATCTCCTCGTCGTCTAGATCGACGACTAGCACACTGGGACCGGCTGTATCTGTCCCTGTCTCCATGGCAGCACTGCCATCGTCATCCTCATCCTCCTCTTGTACCTGAGTTGCTGCATCTCTAGCATCCTCAATGTAAGGTATCCATGCAGTGGACCAATACTGAGGGTCGTAGACTAAGAACTAAGATGACCACCTGATACCCCACGGCTTTGCAACCGCCACCAACGTACAAGCGCTCAGATCCAACTCCATCACTGTCGCTATATGAGTCACTAAGCCGCCACAACAAATATCTCCCTTCCCCTTAGCCTTGATCCGGTGTAGATCCTCAGCCAGCATCGCCCCAAAATCAGGCACACCCCAAGTCACCATACAGAATAGGCTCAGAAGTTCCCCTTGTCTAATCTTCTGGGGCGTCTCAGTACGCGCCAGAAGGGTCTCGTTGAAGATCCGGTGGGATAATCTGAAAGCAAGGTGGAAGATAATCCTCTCCCTGGAGTCTCCAGGTCTACACCTATCAGCATGCTCAACAACATGAGCAATGTGACCCCAAAACTGTCGAGCTATGGCTCGAGAGGGGAAGTCGGGAACTGTGGGGGTCGGGAAGCCGAAAATGTCTCTCCACTGATCCATGGGAACTAAGTAGTTCCGGTTCAGCAACCGGTACTTGATGGCTCTCTCCTCAGGCAAGTGAGTCACAGAACTCACAAACTCTAAAATGGGCTCGAGGTAGGTTGGAGCTCTAATCTCCATGAACTACTCCAGCCCCACCATGGATACCATCCTCTTCAAATCGTCAGCTACGTGGAGGCAATCAAAAGCAGAATATCAAGAAACAACGGCGCAATCACAAGGCGCGTATAGATGCGGTCATAGTCAGCCTGGTGACGCTCATGTATCACCGGAATGGAAGGTCGGGAAGAAGAAGAAGAAGGTGAGGATCTATCCCTCAGAACTAATTGACGATCGGACCTGGAACTCATTTTCTCTTTCTAACAAGACACCTCGGTTGCTCTGACAGATCTCAAGAACACCTCGGCCGAGTCGCTGGTCGATTGGACCGAGGTAGATCGCTGTTTGATTTAAACTCTCTGAATTCCAGTTTTTTTCCCCCAATTTCACTACAGATTGTTCCTATGGGGTACTTAAGCCTTTTCAACACCAATCTATGGCAACCAAAGCCCCTAAATTCTGAAATCGGAGGAAATAGAGAAGTTAGGGTTTTCGATTTAATTACCCCAGATTCGGTCGATTGGAAGCGTTTTTGTTGCAGATTCTTGCTTGCAATCGGTTCCTCTAGCCTTTCCTCGCAGAATCGAAGGAGAAATCGTCGAAAACGAGTGAAAATCGGAGAAACGAGGTGGTTATCGCCGCGGTCGAGAGAGAGAGATGGGAGGGAAAGAGAGAAATTGTTCCCTTTTTATGCCCCTCGCTGATTTTGCTGTCACCTCGGTCGAGGTGGTCCCGAATGGACCGAGGTGTCTGGACCGAGGTGGATTGTTGTCAGCCCTAGTCGCCTCGGTTGCTCAAGAATCATCTCGGTCGAGGTGTTGTGACTGCAACCGAGATGTCTCTCAGTCAAACTCCGTCTTCTCAATTTCTCGAACTTTTGTCCTTCCAGTGTTGCTCCTGGGTTGTATTCCTTCCTTAGAAAGTACCTGATTTCTGTCTAGGACGCCAAGAACAAAGCAAAGCAAAGCAAAAGCAAACTATCTAAAGCTAGACTAGAAAAAGGAAAAGAAAGCAATACCTTTGGTTGCCTCCCAAGAAGCGCTTGATTTAAGGTCGCTAGCTGGACAATACGGTATTCCTAGAGAAGATATAGTGGTGCAATCTCCTCAACCTGGACTTCCGGTTGAAGAGTAGAACTAAATCTCCTTCATTGAACTCCTTAGGGATGATACGCTTGTCATGCCATTTCTTTGTCCTTTCCTTGTAGATCTTGACATTCTCATAAGCGTTCAAACGCATCTCTTCCAGCTCATTGATGTCCATTAGCCGCTTCTCGCCGGCTTCCTTGATGTCGAAATTCAACCATTTGATTGCCCAATACGCCTTGTGTTCTAGCTCAACGGGCAAATGGCAAGACTTCCCATATACCAAAAGATAAGGGGTGGTACCAATAGGAGTCTTGAATGCGGTCCTGTAAGCCCAAAGAGCGTCGTCCAATTTCGTGGACCAATCCTTCCTCATCCTAGAGACGGTCTTCTCCAAGATTGCTTTGATTTGTCTATTCGAGATCTCGACGTGTCCACTAGTTTGAGGGTGATAAGGGGTTGCTACCTTGTGGGTTACCCCATACTTCGATAGAAGTGCTTTAAATTTCCGGTTGATGAAATGTGTCCCTCCATTGCTGATGATGATGCGTGGAGTCCCAAAACGTGGAAAGATAGTCCTATTAAAGAACTTCACAACCACCATGGCATCATTAGTGGGAGAGGCAATGGCTTCTACCCATCTAGAGACGTAATCGACGGCTAGGAGAATGTAGAGGTTTCCTCCGCATGATGGGAAAGGTCCCATGAAATCAACCCCCCATACATAAAAAATCTGAACCTCCTGGATATTATTGAGTGGCATCTCATTCCTTCTAGATAAGTTCGCTGTTCTTTGGCATGCATCACAAGAAACGACAAAAATTTGCACATCCTTAAATAACGTAGGCCAAAAGAAGCCGGAACGTAATACCTTAGCGCACGTTTTGTGAGCGCTAGCATGTCCTCCACAAGGAAGTGAGTGGCAATGTCGTATGACACAAGTAACTTTATCTTCCGAAATGCATCTTCGTAGCATCCCATCCGGACCTCTCTTAAACAGTAGAGGTTCATCCCAGTAGTAGTGGCGTACGTCTTTAAAGAATTTCTTCCTTTGAGCGTACGTCAATCCGGGCAGTATTTCCTGGCAAACATGATAATTAACAATGTCAGCATACCAAGGTTCTTTATTATCAGAAGTTTGGTGGAGAAACTGCTTGACCAAAAGTTAATGAGTTTCAGAAAAGGGAGTAGAAAGTTTGTTATTCTCAGTTGACGGTATCTCGCTTGCGACCTTGGTCGGGGTCCAGAGTGGGTGACCGAGATGTTCTTCAGTTAAGAACACCTCGCTTGGTCCAGAAGATGCCTCGGTCGAGGTACTGCAACTGGGACCGAAACTGGAGATTCTTTTCTCCCGGATTAGTTTCTCAATCTTAGCTGCTGGATCTTCTTCCAGTGCCTTTAAGCTCCGTATTTCTGCATCACAAGAAGCATCTATACCTTCCTCCATTAAGCCAAAACTAATAACTCTTTCAAGTGGATCATTAATAAGGATAGAGCTCACCAATTCTCTTGATTCTTCTTCATCATAGATGTTGAAGATATCATCCTCCAGCGGCTCTCCTTTCATTGCAGCAAGCAATGCAAACTCCACTTGATCTCCGCCAATGTTGAATTGCAACTTGGCGTTCTTACAATCCACATTGCAACCCGAAGTTGATAGAAATGGTCTCCCGAGAATGATAGGAACGGGATAATCTGCGGGAATATCAAGCACAACAAAGTCTATAGGTAAATAGAAGTTACCTAACTTAACCGGAACATCTTCCAAAATGCCCACGGGATGGGTAATATAGCGGTCCGCCATGTATAGCCTTATCTTCACCGGCTTGGGATCTCCAAGTCCGATCTTCACACATAGCTCCAGCGGGATGATGCTCACGCTGGCTCCTAGATCACACAACGCCTCACAAGTAACATCCCCAACTTGAATGGGGATGCAAAATGAGCCGGGATCTCTCAACTTAGGTGGCATCTTTTCCTTCATGATTTGAATGAGCTCCGAGGATTTAGATGTCATCCTTACTTCACCAAAGTCTTCCAGTTTCCTCTTCCTTGATAGAATCTCTTTTACGAATTTCCCATAGGCGGGCATCCCTAGAATAGCATCAAGGAAAGGGATGTTAATATGTAATTTATTCATCAAATCAAGGAACTTACCAAAGTGCTTGTCTAGATGTGCTCTAGCCCTTGACTGGAAGGAATGAAAGTGGTGGTTTATATGCAGGAGGTGGGACATAAACTTCAGTTTTGTCCAACGCTTTCTGAGACTCCACCTCGGATGGTACCTTGACCGAAGTGTTCTTCGTCTGTACCTGGACCGAGGTGTTCTTCGTCTGCACTGGCATCGACCGAGGCACTGGATCTGCAGTTTTCAGTCCACTTCTTGTCGTTAGATCCATGATCTGTCCCTTGGGGTTGCTCTCTGTCCTTGCTGGGAGCTTCCTTGGATCTCTTGGCGCTTCATTCGCCTTATTAAAGAATTGTTGCTCTAAGGCTTTTTGTGCCTTCGCAAATGAAGTCATGGATGTCTCCATAGCGTTGAGCTTGATGAAGATGGCCTCCAGCACTGCATCTTTCTATTCTGGCAGGGACAAACTTGATCCAGGCTTCTGGCTCTTCGATGGAGTGGAAGAAGAAGAAGAGAAAGGGTTAGAGGTATTATTTGAATTGGAATTAGAGTAAGGGTTACCCGGATTTTGATTGTTGGATCTCCAATTGTTGTTGTTGGAGCCTCTGTTGTTGTTGTAGTTGTTGTTCCGGGAACCATGATTGTTGTTCCTTGACCCTTGATATCCTCCCTCCTCCTTTTTGGTGTGAGAAACCAAAAGGTCCTCCAATTGCTTCACATCATTCTTGAGGGTGATAAGTTGATTGTCATTTGATGGAGTGTAATACCCGGAATTTTTATTCCGTTTAATTCCGTAGCAAACCGGATTTCGATCCGTTGATCCCTATCCGTCTACTTAGTCGGGCACAATATCTCGAAAATCTTATTATTTTAGGTGACCCCACTTAACATAAAATGATAAGAGTTTTATAGCAAACCCTAATCCATCAAACCTTAATTTATAATATGACTTGTCCTTGACAAGCTCATGACGTCCTAGTGACGAGATCAAGACGAAGCCATGACTAGTTTTGACAAAGTTTGACAAACTCAGCCCACATAGTTTTCCCTCTTATTTCAAGCCCATCTCTCTTTTGTTTTCTTTTCCTTGCTTCAGCCCATACCTTGGCCTTTGCTTCAGCCTTCCTGGCTGCCAGCCCAACCACATGAAGGAGCAGATGGCCTACCAATACAACTTGTGTGCCGGCCCAGCGACAACTCGAGCCCAACTGGAAGGTGAAGTTCAGCAATGTTTTCCTTTCCTCTTAACTCACACGTAACAGGTGTGGAATTAAGGCAAGAAATCCCTGTAACTGCTCCTGATTTCACGCCAAAAGAGAGGAGAGTATCGGTAACGCTCTTGCCCTTGTCTCCGTCTTCTGCACGCCGCTTCAACCAAACGTACCAGCGTCCTCCCTCCTCTCCGTCTTCTGCACGCCACTTTAGCCAAACGTACCAGCGTCCTCCCTCCTCTTTGTCTTCTGCACACCAAAGACAACAGCGTTGGGCTGCAGGCGGCCATCCTCACTCCGTCCTCCCCGTCACCTCCTGCAGACTCGACAAAAGCCGCACCCTTCTCCAGCCCTTCGATCTCGCAACAGAAGCCGTCTCCTGGACTGTACCTTCCCCTCACCTCCTGCGAACATGTGACAAGCATCCCTTCGAGTTTTGGAGTCGGGTAAGACCCACATCTACCCCCTTACTTCCCCTCCATGTTTATGTGTAAATGGGTGCCTCTAAACCACATTTAAACCCATACATTTCAGCCCAAAGGAGCAACTTCAGAGAGCTGTTACGTCTCTCAGTTTTCTGAATTTTCGGAAGTGAAGAACAGTCAACATCGGGTCAAGATTTGAGTAAGTTATACTTCTCCTTTGTTGCTGAATTTTGGATATGTTGTAGTCAGTAGTATATAGTAGATCATACTAAAATTTGGGAAGAATCAGAGTTACGGTTTGAGAGCTATGATGTTGCAAAGTGGACTCCTCCTGCAGTTTTTATATATGTGCTGAGTGTTGGGGAAAACAGCAAGTGATGCTGTTTTGTGAGATGGTTTTGAATAAGCTCTTGATCTCCGTTGGGCTTGAATTTCTGATATGATATAGTTGACATATTGTTGTAGAACATATTAAAATTTGAGAGGCATCCAGCGAGTGGTTTGGGATTTATGATTTTTCCAAGATTGAGTCGTAAGCAGTTTTTCGGTTGTGCTGAAATTCGGTTTTGTGAGATAGTTTGAAATAGGATTTTATCATCTTTGCGGCTGAATTTTGGATATATTAGAGATAAGATTTTATAGTGGAACATATCAAAATTTGGGATAAATCCAGCGAGTAGTTTAGGAGTTATGATTTTTCAAAGTTAAGACAGTGTGTTGCTTGTTAAGTGTTGTAACCAACTTTAAAAATTTTTGTAGAAGCGATGTTTTAACAGTTTTAAGAAATTCTTTCTCCTATGAGTAGATGGGATATCATAGATGATCTATGGAATTATTTCGGAATTTTTCTAAGATTATTCGAATTTTATATTTGAAGCTGTAGTTGGACTTTAGTGACTTTTCGGGAAATAGAAAATGGGTAGTTTTTCTAGTTGTTACCTAAAATAATCCTAGGGAGTAGAATATGGTTAGTTAGCCTCAAATTATAATTTAAGTACATATTCCGAGTTTTTGGAAGTTCCGGGACTAAGGGTAAAATAGTCATTTTACCTTAAATAAACACTGTAATAACTTCTGCACAATCGTATATCTTAATAGTTTTAGACTTATAAGTATCCAGGGAAATGTGTTGACCCACGTGCCTCCTCTGACAGGCAACTGAGTTCGGCACTTACGGATTTAGTGGTGGTTAAGAGAGAGTCGAGATTTGATTCTGGTAAGTCCACGGACTTACTTAGCTGGTTTTTTGTATGAGTGTAATGTGTATGAGTGGTGTTTGTTAGTTATGATTTACAACGAAACCGGATTAGGCCGACTTTATTATTTATGTAATTGACCAAAGTGTATGATAACGGGTCGTGACATCATCTCCGTAGCTCTTGCGAGAGTCTAGGAGGTTCCCTGCGACCAGCCCAGTCCGGTAGACGGTCAGATGCATTAGTACCATTCCGCGTTGGTAAACGGGGATAGGGGCGAGGTTTGGGAATCCCTCGTGTCACAAAATAAGTATCATTAGTAATGACCTATCACCTAATTAAAGATAATAAAAGGATTGAGTGTTGCATGTTGATTGTGTGTGTTGTGTGTTTGTGCTTTTACCTTTTATACTTAGGCATAGAATGTTAGCTAACGGTTTTATACCGCTTGTAGATGCCTTGCAGGTTAAGACAGTTGTAGAGAGATCCGGAGGAAATGGTCAGCCGGGTCCACGCACTCATTTAGTTGGGGACGGGATGTCTTCTGTTCTTTATATGCATCATGTTAGTAGCTTTTCTTGTAAGGCTGATACATATTCTCCATGTATATATTGTTTACAGTTTTCAAACGTTTTAAATACTTTTGTGCCTTGTTGTAAGATCCAAGTAAAAATTGTTGTCAAACTATGGTCGGGACCCATTGTGAGGTCCTAACCAGTAGCTCCCCGAGTTCTCAGAATTTGGGGTGTTACATGGAGCTTCTTGGAAGTTGACTCTCTTAACTCCATTTTTCAGCTTCTTGGTGGGAGTATTTCTCCATGTGCAAATCTTGTTTCTCAATGAACTCCCAAGCTTCATCAATCGGCATGTCCATGAATGTGCCGGCGGATAGTAGTTGAAGGTTAAATTGGGTAGCTCCATCCAATTCCTTGAAGTAAATTTCCATCAACTCTATCTTTGGAATCTCATGGTGTGGGCAATCCAAAAGAACATCTTTAATCTCTCCCATGACTTGGACAAACTCTCCTTGTCCTTCATGATAAATGCATATATCTTTCCTCTCATTTCAGCGGTTTTGGAGGGGGGAAAGAATTTTGTTAAGAACTCCGTTGTCATCTCCTCCCAAGTGTTGATCTTTCCGGGAGGAAGAGACTGATACCATGTAAGCGCCCTGTCTTTCAAAGAAAAGTAAAAAGGCCTTAGCTTGTAATTATCATTTTCCAGCCTTGAAGGTCTCAAGGTCTCCATCAAAATCTCATAGTTTTGCAAATGTTGATGCGGAGACTCCCTCTCTAAAACTCCAAACTGGCATTGGCGGATCTTGGATAGAACTTGCGGTCGAAGTTCATAATCATGCTCCGCTGGATCACCTAGGTTGTCTCCTGGATGCCTCACTTGCTGGTTTGGGTCCATCCTCTTCCCTAGGGTCTGTGGAATACCTGTAAAAAGAACATAGTTGGAAGTATCTCGGCCGGGGCAGTTGGAGTGGGGTCCTGCCTCGGTCGAGGGTCTCGTCGATGCAGAATCTGAGCTCGTAACTCAGCCATATCTGCTTCAATCTCTGCAGCTCTGGTGCTATTTTTCTCCCTCCCTCTCGTGCGGCAGTTCTTCCCTATTGAGGCGCAGCTGTTCCATCACCTCCTTCAATTCGGCCTCAAGATCGCGATCATCTCGGTTGGCCATTTTAGCTTCTTTCAAGCGTCTTTTGTATGTCTTTTCTGTTTCGGGATCTTAAGGTACGATTTCCTTCCCAGCACGGGTTCTTCGCATAAACCTAAGAAAGAACCTGTGAAAGTCACTCAAGTAGAGTGGTTAGTAGCAACAGGGGAAAATGCCCCGAAAGACTACCGCAACCGGCTTGGTCTAGACCAAGTCCCCGACAACGGCGCCAAAAACTTGTTCGCTCCAAACGGTGTGTTCAAGATTTAAATTTATAACCGAAGAAGTATGCTTAAAACAAGGATGCGAATCCACAGTGTACGGATCAATTATAGTAAAAGAAAGAATTCCGGGGTGTCGATCTCAAGGACTTAGGTAAAACTAAGCAGGTAGAGGTTGCCAATGCAACTAATAACCACAAAAGCGATTAAAGCAATCAAAGATGATAATAAGGTCAAATAAAGGGAATATGCAAATTCTAGGGATTAAAGCATCTAGTTGTGGTTCCCAATCAAGATCTCAAGATAAAGTGGACAAAGCTGAGATTTTGCAAAGGGAGGGTGTTTCTAAACTGGAATAGATTACCGGTAAGTCTCACTACTCACTATCCCAAACCGAAGTTCCTATTACCGGGTTAGTCTCAAGGTACTAAGAAAAGGAACTATAATCAAACCAACACACCAACTAAGGGAATAGAGTCAACATTTACCGGGTAAGTCTCAGGCTAACTCACAAAGATGGGATGAAGGCACACTCAAACCCCAATAAAGGATAAACCTTTATTACCTACACTTATGATCTTAGGTAAACAAACAAAGGAATCACCGTGTAAGTCTCATCCTAGGCTTGATTTGAACCAGGAAAGTGTAATAAGAATATGATTTGGCAAACTATAACACTTAACTCTCAGTTTCGGATAAGAAAAGGCCACCTCGGTCAGTCAATTACCACCCCGGCCGAGATGTTCATCGACTGAGCGAGGTACTCTAGGGGTAAGGTTAAAGTCTCGAGCTTTCAGGGTCCTACTGGGATTATGATCATTCTATCATCGTCTTTCCCACAACTTTCAGCCAATCACCCTAGAATCGCATAAGAAATTTAGCCACTCATCATCATGATAACAATAATAAAAAATATGAGAAGGGAATGAATATTTGAACACAAAAACCTTAAGAACAAGGCTTCAATAACTGAATCAAATAATCACAAATCAGCATTCCTTGAATCACAAATCACATAAGACAAATAAACCAAAAGGAATCTAAGAGAATCTTACAAACTCCTTCAAAAGCTATCTCAAACCTATGAAACTTCCTTCCTTCAATCTTCAAAACTTCCTTCAAACTTCCAGAAAATATCCCTAATCCGCAGATTATTGGGTGTATCGAAGATGGCTGAATTGTGGAAAATCCAACCCTTTATATAGGAGAATTATCTTCCAAAGATAATAATATCTTATAAAGATAATTTCGTATAAAATATATTGTATCTCTAAAATAGATGTCCTAAATATATGATCTTCCTTTCAGAAATCCAGCCCAAAAATATAAGATATCTTCCTTCCAAAAATAAAAGATTTCAGCCAAAAGATATTATCTCGCCGGCGCCAGGGTGTTCGCCTCGGTCGGGACGCTCCTCAAGATCACCTCGGTCGAGGTGATACTGTAGCTGACCGAGGTGAATCTCAACTGAATGTGAAATCTCTCAAATCTTGTCCAAAGTAAATCTTCTTCATTAATTACATGCATCGTGAGTTCTTCTTTAAGATCCAGAATGTAGCTCCTCTGACTCCTTTGCTCCTTAGCTCTATTTCGATCCAAAACGTGCCATTTTTCCTACGATTACAACGAAACTTGGTGTAGACCTCGATTCCCGTAAAGGTAGATGAAACGACAATATAATCACATAATATACACCTATACACAGTTTATTGAAGATAAAACGTCTAGAAAAGTCCCAAAATATAGACTATAATACATGCTATCAGAAACCATCTAGGCAACCCCAACCAAGGTTGAATCTGCCAATGATGCAAGTGGTCAAGAAAGAGGTATTGAAGCTCCTCCAAGCGGACATGATTTTTCCCATCTCGGAAAGTAAGTGGGTTAGTCTAATCCAGGTGGTTCCAAAGAAAGGGGGTATCACCATGGTGGAGAATCAATTCAGAGAGATGATCCAGAGCAAGACACCAACCGGGTGGCGAGTTTGCATTGACTACCACAAACATTACACAGTAACTCGTAAAGACCACTTTCCCGTACCTTTTATTGACCAAATATTGGAACGTCTTGCAGGTCACCCCTACTGCTGCTTTTTGGATGGTTATTCGGGCTATTTCCAAATAGCCATTGTTCCGGAAGACCAAGAAAAACGACTTTCACATGTCCATTTGGCACTTTTGCATACCGCAGAATGCCATTTGGGATTTGCAATGCTCCCGGCACCTTCCAACGGTGCATGATGAATATTTTTTCTGAATATATAGAGAACTTTAGTGAGGTTTTTATGGATGACTTCACCGTCCATGGAAATAGTTTTGATGCATGCATAGGACATATAAAACTTGTTCTTGAAAAATGTGTAGAAACTATTTTAGTTCTTAATTCGGAAAAATGCCATTTCATGGTTGAACAAGGAATAGTGCTAGGACATGTGATATCCTCAAAAGGGATAAAAGCAGATAAGGCGAAAGTTGATATTATTCAAAGTTTACCTTACCCTATTAACGTGTGTGAAATCCGTTCTTTCCTAGGTCATGCAAGTTTTTATCGGCGGTTCATCAAGGACTTTTAAAAGATCTCAACGCGTTGTGTGAGTTACTCAAGAAGGACGCCACTTTCATAATGGATGAATATTACAAGAAAGCTTTCGACACTTTGAAAGCATGCCTCACTAGTTCACCGATCATCTTGTCTCCGGATTGGGAGAAGCCATTTGAGATTATGTTTGACGCCAACGATTATGTTGTAGGAGTTGTCATAGGATAGAATGATGGAAGAGCATCACACGTCATCCATTATGCCTCAATGACGTTTAATGGTGCCCAAAGAAACTACTCCACCACCGAGAAGGAGATGCTAGCGGTGATGTTTGCACTAGAGAAGTTCAAACAGTACCTTCTTTGAGTAAAGGTAATCATATTCACTGACCATGCAACTCTTAGGTATCTCATGGCGAAGAAGGAAGCAAAACCATAGTTTATTCGGTGGGTGCTCCTTATAAGCGAGTTTAACTTGGAGATACGGGACAAGAAGGGCGTTGAGAACCTTGTGGCCGATCATTTGAGCAGACTGGTAAAGGAGGAAGAACATCCAGCGAAAGGAAGAGCCTTAGTCGGAAGCTTTCAAGACGATACCACCTACATAACCCTCTCTTGTGTAACCACCCATGCGCATTCAGAGACCCGTCCTTGCGGACAGCCGCCCCTGCGGCTAAACCTAGGCGCCCTTGCGGATTACTTGACAGAGGTTCTGTTTAAACTTCAATCATATAAGCCTTGGTTTTTAAACATTGTAAACATCATTGTTAGGGTGAGTAACCTCCAGACTTAAAGAAGGCACAGTGGGAGAAGGTGAAGGCCGAAGCAAGACACTACGTTAGGGATGATCCATACCTTTGGAAGCATTGTAGTGATCAAGTAATACGCCGTTGCATCCCGGACAATGAGGTACAATCTGTCCTTACATTCTGTCATTCTGAAGCATGTGGGGAACATTTTGGGTTCAGCAAAACTGCTAGGAAAGTTTTAGACGCGGAATTCTTTTGGCCACACATCTTTAGAGACGCTTTTGCGTTTTGCGTTTTGTAAGGTGTGTGATAGGTGCCAAAGAGTAGGTAACATCTACAGGAGAAATGAAATGCCTCAATCTTCTCTTATATTTTGCGAAATTTTTTATGTTTTGGTGATTTATGTCATGGGTCCTCACACATATATATTACTTGCGATGGACTATGTTTCCAAGTGGGTGAAGCAAAGGCCACCAAAACTGATGATTCTAAAGTGGTTGCAACATTTCTTAAGGACAATATTTTTGCAAGGTTTGGAATCCCGAAGGCTTTGATAAGTGATAGTTTTTGCAACAAGACGATCACCGCTCTCCTTAAGAAGTACCACGTCAACCAACGAGTGTCAACAACCTACCATCCGCAAACAAATGGTCAAGCGGAGGTGTCCAACCGGGAAATCAAAACCATTCTTGAAAAGACGGACAACATACAAGACTCCTATAGGGATGTCTCTATTCCAGCTTTTGTTCGGAAAAGCTTGCCACCTTCCAGTAGAGCTTGAACACATGGCATGGTGGGTGGTGAAAAAGTGAAACATGAATGTAGAGGAGGTAGGAGAGTTCCGCAAGCTCCAATTGCAAGAGCCTGAGGAGTTAAGGCTCGATGCGTATGACCATGCCACTGCATACAAGGAGAAGACAAAAGCGTAGCATGACCGGAACATTCTCCGGAAAGACTTCAAAGCGGGTAACAAAGTTCTCCTTTTTTAATCTCGTTTGAAGCTTTTTGCAAGCAAACTGCGTTCAAGGTGGATAGGTCCGTACGTGATAGCTGAAGTCTATTCACATGGCTTTGTGGATCTTTATGATCCACAAACACACAAGATATTCAAGGTCAACGGATAAAGGCTCAAGCCATACCTTGAAGGAGTGAAGAATAACCCCACTGAAGAACTGGTGCTTGAGGAGGCCCATGCAGAGAAGTAGGATCCTTACGTCGAGCCAACAACGTAAAACAAAGGCGCTGCTCGGGAGGCAACCTGAGAGAGAAAGAAGAGGAGCTTTTGTCAAGAATACCGCCCCTGCGACCCCATGTCACCGCCACTACAGTGACAACCTTTCCTAGTGCCGCCCCCGACGCTGGGTCTACGTCTGCTATAACTCTGTCACCGCCCCCACGGTGACATCCCCACGCCCCTGCGGCGGCCACTGTTAACATGCAGCCCCAGTGTCACCCGCGGCGCTGGGTTTGCGTCTCGCTCTTCCTTGTCACCGCCCCCGCGGTGACAAGCACCCACCCTTGCGGCTGTACCCAGAAAAGAAAAAAATAAGAAATCCCAAAAGACCATACACCTACCACACCAACCGCTCTCTCCCTCCTCACTTACCACTCATCCCTCCCGATCTCTCACTCACACAAACACATTCCCCTGCGCCCCCAAACAAATCTCCACAACCACATCTGCAACGCCCCTGCACCACTAGTCCGACGCCCTCACCAAGCCCTCCGACGCCCCTGCGCTGCCATCCTCACCCTCTCAACCACCACCAACCTCAATCTCTCCAACCTAACCCTAAGACACTCCCCATTACCAACACTCACCTTCCACCACTCTTCACCACGACCGGCGACACTTTCCACCATCACGAAGCAACTGGAAAGCACCCCAACTCCACCACCAGCGAAGCTGTCAAAAAAATCGCCTCTGTGTCTTCTCCCGCTCCTGCGCCGCACCGCCCCTGCGGATCTCACAGCCGCCCCTATTGAAAACACAACATAGGGTTCGTCTTCTTTCTCTGTTTTTGAGAATTCTAATTCCTTTGCTCTTACTCTTTGGAAGAATGTAACCATAGAGAAAGTATACGATGTATGACATTGAGAAGACTAGTTACGGGATCGTGCAAGATCGGGTTGTGTATGCAACTCAGTTTTTGCACATTCCAACTTTGGATATGGTGGGCATGTTGGAGAGCATGCAATCTTTCTGCACCATCGCTGGGCTCGAAGACATTCTGAAGAAGAGTGCTCCCACATACCCCGAGCTCAGCAAACAGTTCATAGTGACCTTCACCACGGAGAAGGAGGATTACGTGTGTGTTGGGCTTTCCTTCAAGCTCAACAAGAAGAAGTACACACTTGACTGCCTCCAGCTGCAAGAGGCCTTTGGGGTGACTCTCAACCCCTTTGACAAGTGGTGGGAACCCATTCCGACACCGGACCTATGCGAGTTCTGGCAAGTTGCCACCGGTTCTGAGTTTCATGACGTGGGTGAGTATAGCAATAAACTCACTAACCCTTGCTTGAGGCTCCTCTCCAAGATCATCATGAGTGTCTTTTGTGGACACAAAGAGGAGAACAAGGTCGCTCTTAAGGACCTTCTATTGCTGTATGATTACCTCCCGACGAGTGAGGCGGTGCCGGATTGGCCGTACCTCTTCCGTACCGCTTTGAAGCGGATAAGGAAGAACGAGCCAATATATATTGTTGGCGGTGGGGTGATCTCTGAAGAACGGGTAGGTGAAATAAATAAGATAAAAGATACTCTAGAAGGGGGGGTTGAATAGAGCATGGGAACTTTTCGCAAATCAAATCTAAAGGCCTTGAAACTCCTTTCAAGGTCCTTGATGTCGATCTGTGCTCTTTGTAAAACTTTGATTTCAAGGGCTTTGAAACTACTTTCAAGGGCCTTAACTTCTTGCTCCTGCAAAACAAAGTTAGTCACAGTAAAGTATATATGGTGCGGAATTGAAAAGATCGACACGAGGATATGTTTACGAAGTTTGGCTCTAAATAGCATACTCTCCGCCCCAGGGTATATCCTTACGATCCAACTATCTATTATCAGCTTCAAAGAGTCCTAGATCCAAACTAGAAGAATTCCCCTTCTTCTCTCACTGTAGCTAATGCTACGATCTAGCTCCAACTCTCAACCTAGCTATAATAGCCTAGTTACTTCGCAGAGTAACACACACTCTCGTATAACACTATTTAGATCTTTCAATGTAGCTGTTGTGTTTTCTCTCTCTAAGGGGATATAGCTTTTGCGTAAAAGAGAGAAAGCAACACAATGAATGAAGAAGTTTAGGTTTGCTTGAAGACGTAAAGATGTTTTCCTGTGTAGCTTGTGTATTTGTCTTTTTCACCATCATCTTCATTTATACTCTTCTATAGAGAGGTCTTCTAGCCATTGTAGAGATGACCGTTTGAAGATAAATCTTCTTCTCCATGAAGATCGTTTCTTGTTTCGAGATAAGATAGACGTTGCAAATCTTCAGCTCCTCAGAACACGTCGAGTCCTTAGCTCCTTAATCTTCTCGTCTTCTGTTGAATTGAGAGAGAGAAGATATTTTGCCGCTCTTTGTTTTTAGAAAATCTTCTAAAGAGATTCTCTAATCTTCGGTTGAGATCTTTCTTCGGTTGATGAGATCTTTCTGTAAAGAATAAATCTTCTTGGAAAATCTTCAGCTCAATTGAATCCTTGTTTCGTGCATCTATAACTCCAAGGCCTTTGAGATCGTCCCTTTGTAAACACTATCTTCCTTTTCCTTGAATTATACTTCAAGGCCCTTGAAATCCATATCAAGGCCCTTGACATTTTGATAAAACTTGCACTGAATTCAAACCAACCAAACATCTAGGGAATATAATCAATCCATTATTTGTGTATCCAACTACCACATTTGTGTGAAGTCATCCATCATCAACACATGTAAAACATTTATAAACAAGGTGGAGATTTCAACCTCCCCCTTGATGGAAGACAACACAAATGTTTTATTGTACCTACATTTTTTAGTTTAGCAATGCATATGAAAATCAAAACTAAAAATGTAGAATGCAATATATCGAAATGTCGGATCATATTTCTCCCCCTTTGTCTTTCAACAAGGGAGAAAAAATAGTCAAAGCACGGGAGTTTAAAATACGATTACAGACCCAAAATAATATTTTCACAAACCACATAGAAAGATTTTCAGAAAACCAATCACCTTAATTCTCCTCATAGAACTTCCTCTTTCCTTTGAATGAAGATTTCTTATAACGCCAATAAATCATTTCAGCTGCCAAACGTCTTCTCTTTTCTTCAACTCTTCTCTGCTTAACTACTTCATACTCAACCTTTGGCAAGAACATTGGCTCAATATGAGTTGGATACAGAATTGATTTATTTTGTACACGCCTTTTACAATTCATCAGCACATTCTCAACCTTCTCTTGTGTATGTTGAGCTACATCTTCAGGTATGGGAAAAATGCTTCCCATTGTAGTGAATGTAAGAGCATTCATGAAATACATCTCATTGACTTTAGCATTTATGGTAGCTAGCAACTCGAAATTTGTATCCATTCTCCTCTTGGTGTCAAACTGAAAATCAGATAATTCACTATTGAGACAAGCTTTTTCTTTATCACAACCATCTAACCTGATTTCTGGAGTAGGAGAAGGTTTGACTTCTTCATTTGGATTTTGAGTAGTTCCTTTTCCTTTTAAAGTCCATGTTCCTGCAAGGGTTTTCTCTATCCCCAGATGTTCTAAGCAGTTCTCATCATTTTTGCTGGTAATAGACTGTCTTTCCTCAGAGGATGTATCAATTTTGTAATAATCAAAGACCTTAGGCAGCAAATTTCCATAAGGTAGAGGAATAGGTCTCTTAGAATTGACAGAATGCATCTTATGGTTGAGAATCAGATTAGGCACATCTATATCCAGATCATACATAAGCAAATGAATTAATTCCAGAGATTGATCAGTAAACAGCTCTCTTGAGTTTGCACGAGGAACGCCACATCGAACCAGTATGGTAAACACTATTTTAGCCTCTAAGGTTAGAGACGTATGAGTAAGTTGACGTGAAGTTGTATTTGGAACCTGAAAATTCTCCTCAGCAATACGAACACTCTCTGATCTTGAAGGATAGTTGAATACAACATCTGTAGGAATTCTAAAAATCTCACTTTGAATAGAAGGAGTGAGTAAAATCGGAGTACCTCTGACTGAAGATTCAAGAGTGATGTATCCTTTGTCCCTTTTTGTGATGAGATTAACATAGAATAGTCTCGTGAGTCGTGGAAAAGCAAAATCTCCAGGGTTTAGAACCTTCCAGATAATCGAACTCTTCAGTTTGTCTATGTAGGGTATCTTGACGGTATCGAGAAAATCAATATCCACCAAATCACACATACAGAGCGGTCGATTGTGAAAATCATCAAGCCAAGATCCAGAAGCTTGAACCACGATGAGGGAAGACCGGTAGTCTAAGTTGTATCCAGATCTTCAGAAGATTTTTCTTCTTTAGCAATTGAGGAATCCTGAACAATTTTATTTTTGGAAGCTAGAGGAGCAGATCTCTTGCTTCTGGGTGCCATGAGGAAAGTTTGAGAGAGAAATCAAAAGATTCTGAAATAGGGTATCTTGTGAAAGAATAAAAAGATAGAGAAGGTAGGTCCTTTTTAACAGAGAAATAACAAAATCTTTGAGAAAATCAAGCTTTTAAAAGACTTATAAAAACCAATAACAGCAATTCTTTGTCAAAATTTCAAACAAAAGATTTATTAAATTTTTTTTAAGAATTGAAATATCTAAAAGATATTAATTCTTAAAAGATCCGTAAATTTAATAAACCCTATGAAATATGTTTCAAGGCCCCTTGAATTTTATTTCAAGGCCCTTGAAAGCATCAATTGGGCTGCAGGCGTAGGAACAATTAAACTCGTTTACTCTCCCTAGGTTAATGCTTCCTTTTTCAACATACCGAGGTCCAATATAATAAAATTAAATTGTTCCTTGGGAAGAGGCTTGGTAAAGATATTTGCAAGCTCCAAGCTAGTTGAGATAAAATAAATCGAAACATCACCTTTCTCAACATGATCACGTATGAAGTGATGCCTTACACCAATATGCTTAGTCCTTGAATGCTGCACAGGATTTTTGGTTATAGAAATCGCACTAGTGTTATCACATTTTATAGGAATACCTTTCAAGTCAAAGCCAAGATCACGAAGTTGTTGAGCAATGCAAAGAATTTGTGCACAACAAAAACTTATGAAAACTTATGGTTGAATTGATGCACACAAAAACTTATGAAAACGATTAATGCGACAAGTAAGACAATGATGGATGAATCTACACTAGGTTGATTCTAAGCATGCAATTGTTACTTTGGTGAGTTCCTTTTACAAGACAAAGCTTCTGGCGTTAAACCGCAGGGACGACCTTCATGTCCGCAGGGGCGGTGAAGGCAAATCTTTAATGCTCTCGAAACGTCTGACCCTTCGACTTCCTGACGTTTCTGATGCCAAGCCGCTGGGGCGTCCCTATGTCGACGCAGGGGCGGTGACACAACCTCTTCGTCTTCCAAGACTATTTATACTACAAAAGACACTAAATAGGAGTAAATGTCCGGCCTAAAACAACGACCTTTAATGCCATAAAGGTGGTGTAAACAGCCGGAGTAAAGCTTTTGGCGTTAAACCGCAGGGGCGGCCTTCAGGTCCGCAGGGGCGGTGAAGGCAAATCTCTAATGCTCTCAAATTGTCTGACCCTTTGACTTCCTGACGTTTCTAATGCCAAGCCGCCGGGGCGTCCCTATGTCAGGGCAGGGGCGGTGACACATCCTCTTCGTCTTCCAGCTCCCAGGTTGAGGCGCAGGCAGGGGCACAGTGGAAAGCGCGGGGGAGCTGGTCTTCGTCTCTTCAGGGCAAGTCACCGCAGGGGCGCCAAGGAGTGGTGCAGGGGCTGTGGCACACTTCATAGCCGGCGCTGGCGAAGGCCTAGGGAGCGCTCCGGTGTAAGGCATCACCAGCAGGGACGGTGGCAAGGCTCCTCTGGGGCGGTGAGGCAACAGAAGCTTTGCTTTGTGATCGATCTTCACTCCTAAGTGCTTATAAGTCCTTCCTTAGCTTCTTTTAGTCTTCTTCTTCTGGACCAAGGAGTTAGTAGCATAAACGGACACAAATGCAATAAAAAGACTCTAAAAACTATCCTAAATGATAGTGATTCCATCACCTATCAAACTCCCCCATACTTAGACCTTTTACTCGTCCCGAGTAAAACAAATGACAGCAACTAGACTCCAAGGCCTCAAGAAGCATGGGTAAGCAAGAAAAGACAATGAAAACAAGAGAAAAGCCAAGAAAGATAGAAGGAAAAGAGAGAAAATGTGAGAAAATAGAAGAAACTACCATCCTTATTACTCCAAGAGTAGCCTACCCGGACAACCTCCTTATGACTCCCCTTCTTATGTCGCCAAACGCCGGAAGCGAATCCTACACACGGTGTCGCTCATTTTGCCAAGGTGCCCTTTCTGGTTTTCACCTTGCCACTCTTCTTCTTTTGATGATCTCACTTTAGCTCACATCCCTCAAGTCCGATTTTGCACCAACCTAAGGTTGGTCGGACTACCTTCTTTTTGCCTAAACCGCCCTTTCGGGTTTTCGGTTTATGCAAGGATTTTTTTTATGCCTCTTTTCATTTTCTTTGGCTTTTTTTTTGTGAATTTCAATCTGAATGCAAAACAAAACAAATCAAAAACACAAATGAACTGTACAAGCAATGATAATATCCTCCCCCCATACTTGAAGTACACTTTCTCCTCAAAGTGGAAATAAGGAAAAGATAAATGTGGGAGAAAGGAAGAGAAATGTACAACTCAGTGGGGTGGTCCGGATGGACCACCGGGACCCTGGTCCGGTGGGTAAGGAAAATGGCGGAAGAAGTGCTCCTACCGGCGGTGGAGCGTGTCGATACGGCCCTCCTGAGCCTCCATCCTCTCTCTAAATGAAGTCTCATAGCTAGCTTGCCAAGCCAACTGCTGTTGATGAGCCACCTGCCAAGCATCTTGACGTCGGACGAAGTGAGTGGTCATGGAGGAGGCAAAGCTGGACTGCCACGCCTGTTGCTGCTCAAACATGTATCGCTGGTACTCGGTCTTCCATGTCTGGTGCTGTGTAGTCAAGGTTGCCATCTGAGTCTGCAGACTCTCCATGGTCTGACTGTCGTGTGCTGCCGTCGGCATCTCTTGATCAACGGCGGGGGCCCGGTTGGGGCTTGCTGCGTATCTCCCAACAATATCCACTTGAGGCCGTCTCGGAGGGACTAGGTCAGTTGGTACATACAGGTCGGAGAGCTCGTCTCCCAATGGAAGTCGTTGGGGGAGGTATGTGATGTGACTCCCATTTGCTAAAGAGAGCCAAAAACAATTCTCTCCGTCTCTGCTGAGGAGCCTCCACCTCCTCAACATGCCCTCTGTATAAAGTGCGGCCTCTAATCCGTTCTCTAAAGTAGAGAGATCCATCACCTGTGCAACCAACAAGGAGATGATCCCTCCTCCCACAATATCACGTGGCTTATTCTTCCTTATCCGCTTCAGAGCGGTAAGGAAGAGGTATGGCCAATCCGGAACCCAGTCATTTGAAATATCCGAAATAAAAATAAATAAATAAATAAATAAAAATATTTTTCCGATAATTCCGAGTTCACGAGACTGCGACCGATTCGATCTTCTTTCAATTTTTACTTCAAGATCACGGTTATCGGGCCTGTCAGGAGCATGCCATCCGGGCCCATTAGGTTTAGAAACCGGTGTTCTACAGCCTCCTCTAGATTTCCCCTTCTTTCCCTTGCGTGAAATTAAACAGCCTCCCACGTCCCTCTTTCCTTTGTAACCTTAGCTCACCTCTTCTCTCACACACGTAACGTCTTCTGCCTCTCCCTCATATACGCTCAACACAACCGGCATGGTCTTTTCTTCCATCGGCAACAGCAAGCAGCAGAAGCAAGACACCTCGTCCTCGAGCCAACAGTCTCGCGTTGCTGCAGACGACCCTAGCAACGGCACTAGAGGGTTATCACCTTCTCCTTCTTACGACCCCAAAAACAACACCTAAGGGGCTGGCTTCTCTCCGCTGTCGATCCCAGCATACGAACCGGACGAGTCCAACCGCTCAACAACGCAACCGAGCCACTGGCGGCGGCCTTCCTTCCCGGGAGCAACAACGGCCTTCACTCCTTCCATCTTCATCTCGAGCCCTCCTATGGCTCTCCTCTACACGCAGCAGCAGATCTAAAGCAGCAGATCTAGGGAGAAATCTGCAACACCCAAGCCTTGCCTCCCTTCTACACGCAGCAGCCATGGGGAGAAGGTCGACTGCAGCACTCTCCTGGGCATGTCGGTGTTAAGGACGTTGCGACCCCTATGGCTTGTTAGACCAGATATCCTCCTCTACACGCATGTCTGGAGCAGCAAGCAAACCATGTGCGCCTAGCAACAGTGAGTGACTACCTTTCTTTAGGCTTTGTGCACGCAAGCACGCCTTGTCCGGTTAGTTGGGTAAGGACCGCAACCCTCTTCTATGTGTTACCCTCTTTATGTATATGCTGATTAGAGTACCAATTGATGTCTTTAGACCCTCCAAGACAGCCATGGAAGATAACTGGAAGAGCTGTCACATTGCTGGATTTATTTGAGTGGACGAACAGTCAACTTCAGGTTCAATTTTGGGTAAGCTAGACTCCTTCTTTTTGGCTGGTTTTCGGATATGTCATAGACGGTATTGCATATTAAATCATACTAAAATTTGGGAGGAATCCAGCGAGTGGTTTGGGATTTATGATTTTTCAAAGATTGGGTCGTAAGCAGTTTTCTTTCTGTTGTGCTGAAATTTCTAAGTGTTGAGAAAAACTGTTTGTAATGCAGTTTTGTGAGATAGTTTTGAATAGGCTTTTGATCTCTATTGGACTTGAATTTTGGATATGATATATTTGGTATATTTTTGTATAACATATTAAAATTTGGGAGGAATCCAGCAAGTGGTTTAGGAGTTATGAGTTTTCGAAGTTGGGACCTTAAACAGTTTTTGGATGTTGCTGAAATTCTCTTAAGTGCTGGAAACATTCTGTGCTGTGCAGTCATGTATGAACTTACGTTTAGATACCTTAGAAATACAAACCACCGTTCAATTTTTAGTATGTTATAGAGTGTCATGCATAGTTGGATGTATTACAAGTTTGGGTCGATCCAACGGTCGGTTCTAGATTCACAAGGTTCCAAAGTAGGCTAGTTAGGCAGTTGGTAAAGGTGCATATTTTGGCTAAGTATGGGATATTTTGTGTTGAAGAGTCAAGTTGGGATTTTTGTGTGAGACTAGTTTTTGATTCCTTCTGAGATTTAATTCTTATAGTGAGTAGAGTGCTTCGCATATAAGGTTTTGATATTTTATTTGAGATTTTTAGATTTTTGTATGAGCGTTCTAAGTTAGGTAATAGTGAGATCGTTAGTGAATTTTCATGGAAGTTAAGAAGTTGGAAAATATCTTCCAACTTAGATAGATCTTTCCGGTGAGTGTTAGATTATGGTTTTGGGCTTCATATGAAGTTAAGAATTGTTTTAAGAATACTTCTAGGGTTTCGGACAGTAGGGGCAAAATAGTCATTTGCCCTTACGAGGGTATTTTGGTAATTTATCTGATGATAGAGTTCAATATGTTAGAAGTTGGAGACTTCTAATAATGTGGGATACATTATTGATCCACTTGCCTTTTATAACAGGCGGTTGAGTTCCCGCGGTTGCGGACCGAGGCGAGATAAGAGGATTATGATTTGATTCAGGTAAGTCCATTGGGCTTACTTAGCTGACTTCTAGATATGAGTGTGGATAATGATAGTAGTGTGTGAATGAGATGTTTTTAGTTATATTTTAGCAGTTTTATCTACCGACCTATACTTTGGCCTAAGAGTAACGGGCGGTGGCATTCTGCTCAGTTAGCCTGAGGGCGCTGGGGGTTTCTTTACGGACTAGTCCACACTCGGTTTGTAGTGATGCTACCGGCGGAGGTAAGCTAGACCTACACCCAGTTGGATAAGGAACGGAGGCGAGAACTCTTAAGATTTCTCGTGCCACAACTTAAAACGGAATAAAGTGAATCACTTAAACTATCAGATAATAACCGGTTTGTGTGTTAGCATGATGATTGTTTTTATTTTGCCTGAGTTGTGCTTGTGCTATTTTTATTCTACTTATATTTGGATTGTTAGTTAAAGGTTATTCCGTGTTGTAGTTTTTGTGTAGAGATAGACAGTTGCAGAGAGATCCGGAAAGGATGGTCAGCCGGGTCCACGTACTCATTAGATGGAGACGGGGGAGTCTTCCATACGGCATGCATGTTATGTATCTATATATATGTTTGTACGGCTGTCACATGTGTACATTCATATCATAAAAATATTATGTTTTGAAATTGTTTTAAATATATTTGTGCCTTGTTGTAAGATCCTAGTAAAGTTGTTGTTAAACCAAGGTCGGGACCCAATGTGAGGTCCTAACCAGTAGCTCCCCGAGTTCCAAGAACTTGGGGTATTACAACATGGTATTAGAGCTCTGGGTTGGCAACAATGGCACTTGGAATCTTCTGAAAGACCGAATGTAGAAAATAAGTAGAACCCGAAAGGTGTCTAAGATTTTCAAAATGAATTTCTACTTAAAAATCATGTGCATAGTTGGGTTGTTAGGATAATAGTGCGTCGGACCACCATCGCTCTCCGTGGATCTCTGTAACTTGAAGGATAGGTTAGTTAGTATATAGACTTACTATGATGTGTATTAGGATATGTTATATATAGGTATAAGTTTAGCATGTTAGTATCCTAAAGGATATTTTATACCCTTTAGTTGTGACATCATGAAGCACTCACCGCTTCATGAGTTTTATACTCTGATGGGCGTCCTAGTGACCCCTATAAATCTTCCCAAGAACGAATGGACAAGGAAGTAAAGAGGTTGAGATAATTTTCACCACAAAGACAATCAGATGGGAAAGGCATTCTCGAGTCAGCTCAAATAGAAGGAATAAGAAGTCACACAAGGAAGTTGGCCGTATAAAGCCGAGAGATGAATTAGAAGAACCCCGCAAGAGACGACAAGAGAAGGGATTAGAGATAATAATATTGGAACAAGGACCAGGTAGAACGGAGTGCAACCATGATTTCGCGGAATGAAGGAATTTTACCATCAAGGTGGATACCGCCATAGGAAGAGATGGGCATGAGAATCTGGAGAAGATAGGGTATAACCCAGATAGAAAGGACTAAAGGAGCACAAAGACAGACATCTACATTCAAGATAAAGACGAAAGGTAAAATCCATAACCAATGAAAATGGTGGGCTTCTTCAAGGATACTAAAATTTTGAAAGAAATCACAACACAAGTATTAAAGGGAATGAAAGTCGGTAACCGAGACAAGGGAAGTCCATGAAGGAAATGTAACAGTATAATTCTAGCGAAAGGAAAAGAGCGAGTGAGAATGACCTAGGTAGACTCAAGTGCCCACCACGATCTCTCACTCAATACGGGACTTAGGTTACCGACACCAACGATACATACAAGACGCCATGGGATGGAAAATTTAGGTTACAAGATTCTCGAAAAGGGCGTCTACAAGCTAACAGAGAAGATTTGATAAGTCACAGATGGCATATGGGTAATACAACTAGACTCGGGTAAAGTGATCTTATAGAGCGGAAGAAAAGTGTATATTGTAGAAGAAGCTAAAAGGTGTATAAATGAACAACCTAGTGGATAACTTTCTACTCAGTATATCCACATCGAAGAAAATAGTAGAAATGTAAAGCTATGGTCTTGTAGAAGATCAACTTTATACTAGCCAGTAACAACTGATAATTTACACGTATGAGTGACTAGTTGACGGAGTGATAGATAAGGAGAATAACCACGGATTCATAAAAGACTTTTATCAACAATTAACATGAAACGGAGACTTATAATTTAGTGTAAGGGCGAAAGGTAGACTTCCCAAGCATGGAGATGTGTTGTCTTCTTCGAAGGTATAAGAATTCTGAAAGAAATCATGACGCCAGTATCAAAAGAATAGGATCTCTGTAGCAGAGTCAATTCAACAGAGCAATATTATAAACAACACTAATGAAGGAACTTGTGAGAATGACCCTGGGAACTCGAGAAAGAGAGTTGGCCTAAGGAAACGGAAGTGGGGAGGATAGAACGAACTACGAAGGGGAAAAGGATTAACCGAGTAGTTGATGCTTACCAGGAATTTTATGCCAGTAGAATTATGGGAAGAGTGAGTACGAGATATGGAGGTAAGTCAAATGTAGATTAATCAATATCAATGGAGGACGTACATGTGTTGTTGATATAGATGATTTATGTGCCGTTAAGAAGAGATAATTGTGAATGTGGATTTAAGAGGTAGCTTTACCGACGCCTTGGAGGATTTCCTCCAGTAGGCAACGACAACCTTCTTGGATAAACTAAAGGTATAAAGAGAACCATGTTAGAGATTTCGTGATTGCTGGTTCAAATCAGACTCCGGTCGAGTCAAAGCGTTTGGATCCGTGTTAGAAGAATTCAAAAAGTGAACGAGAGAGGTTGTCTTCTAATCGTTTTTCTTATTTCCTTAAGTCAAGTGAGGAAGGTTCTTGATATTTCATCCGGATAGGACTTATGGTTTAATCGGGGGAAAGATTTTCGGGGGACACTCACTTTGGACTCACAGATAATGTCTTTATGATTGATGGATGATAGCAGAACTATCAAAGTAACGCAGTGGAAGAGTAGTATAGTGGGTCCTAACCCACAGAGCAGGAAGCTCAATGGTACAGAAAAACGACGTGTTGAGTTTAAAATGATGTTAGTAGGTGAAATGCATTATTGTTTGGAAAGAACGTGAGATAGGCTATGCGGAGTGACTGGGAAGACTGTATGAGAATATAGAGGTTATAGAAAAAGAGTGTTACCTTATTATGGATCTGAGTGAAGAATGGAGGCTTCGTTACATGTTGCTAGACAAGTGGTCTTGAATGCTATACTAACGGAGTACTCTGGAGTGAGTTTTCTTGATAGATTAAAAAAAAAAATTTAACGACTTAATAAATGTATGGTGCAGGTTTTACACTATGGAGCTCAAGGTGAGTAATTAACGTATCGAGTCGAAAGACATATAAGAAAAGTAGCTACGGGAGTATACTTTCAATCCAGTAACCGTGCATAGAGAAAACATACTATCATAATAGAGTATACGTGTAATGTTATATCGGGAAAAACAAGAGTTGCGTTTTGAGTCAGAGGGATATTACTGGTCTAATAGACGGGGTGGATAAGAGAGTCTAGTGTTGATGGGGTGTTATCATCTATTGAGTAGTTACGATCAACGACGGGGATGTGAGATCACCTTGTGTCTAGTACCGTCCTTCCGGACACATTCTCTATCACTTTAAGATCTTGGAAATGGTGTAAGAAGTATGAGGTGGAGTTAATGATATGTTAGAGATCTATTAAATGATCTTCGGATTTGACTACCGAATTGTGATTAATCTGTCATAGCAAGTTTAAGACCAAAAAGGTATAGGTGACGATTCCTTAATTGAGGAACAATATGACTGAGTCATATTAAGAGACAAGACCAAGTGAGTCGTGATACGAAGAGCATTAAACAGTTGGTAAAGTGCCGGGGAGGTTTATGATTCTTGTCCCCGAGTGTGTAGCCAACACCTTTTTGGAAGGCCAGAAGTAAGCGTTTGCAACGAAAGTAAGGAAGAAAGTTGGATAAACAATTCTTAGTAAACTAATCAAGTGATCTAAAGGTGAATTATGTAAGGTAACCTTATGTGGTCTTGGAGATTTGAAAGTGATTGATGGACTAGTATTTCTCACCCTATTGGGGGGAGTAACCCCAATTGTCCACGGATTCAGTTGCTGGGATACTTACCAGACACGAGTTAGGCCATCAAATTAGAGGATCGGAAAGCTGAGTCGGATAATACCAATGAGATATCTGGTTGCCACTCTAGAACATAGTAGTAGGCGCTTGTGATGTAAATACATGAAAAGATTTCGGAGTCAGCGGTTTGATGAAAAGTCGGCTAGGCTACCTCTGATACCGAGGATAGTATAAGACGTAATGTTATACAAACCTACGTAGAGATAGTTGTAACCTCGGGAGCGATAAGTTAGAGCTTGCCTCGGTATTTGTGTGATATTGTTTGACTACGTGTTTATTTCATGCTTAGATGAGATGTGTAAGATGTGTATTGTATTTGTAAACTTTGATGAGGGGTACTTAGATGAGTAAATGACGGGACTATTGTTGGGGTGATTAGAGATACCAGTCTGGTACCATGAAGGCCGATCTTATGTTTGTCTTCGTCTAAGTTTCGGGACGAAACTTATTTTTAGGGGGTACTGATGAAATATCCGAAATAAAAATAAATAAATAAATAAATAAAATATTTTTCCGATAATTCCGAGTTCACGAGACTACGACCGATTCGATCTTCTTTCAAGTTTTACTTCAACATCACGGTTATCGGGCCTGTCAGGAGCATGCCATCCGGGCCCATTAGGGTTAGAAACCGGTGTTCTACAACCTCCTCTAGATTTCCCCTTCCTTCCCTTACGTGAAATGAAACAGCTTCCCACGTCCTTCTTTCCTCTGTAACCCTAGCTCACCTCTTCTCTCACACACGTAACGTCTTCTGCCTCTCCCTCCTATACGCTCAGTGCAACCGGCATGGTCTTTTCTTAAATCGGCGACAGCAAGCAGCAGCAGCAAGACACCTCTTCCTCGAGCCAACAGTCTCACGTTGCTGCTGTAGACGAACCTAGCGACGGCACTAGGGGGTTATCGCCTTCTCCTTCTTACGACCCCAGAAACAACACCTAAGGGGCTAGCTTTTCTCCGCTGTCGATACCAGCATACGAACCGGACGAGTCCAACCGCTCAACAACGCAACCGAACCACTGACGGCGACCTACCTTCCCGGAAGCAACAACAGCATTCACTCCTTCCATTTTCATCTCGAGCCCACCTATGGCTCTCCTCTACACGCAGCAGCAGATCTCGAGCAGCAGATCTAGGGAGAGATCTGCAACACCCAAGTCTTGCCTCCCTTCTACACGCAGCAGCCATGGGGAGAAGGTCGACTGCAACACTCTCCTGGGCATGTCGGTGTTGAGGACGTTGCGAGCCCTATGGCTCGTTAGACCAGATATCCTCCTCTACACGCATGTTTGGAGCAGCAAGCAAACCATGTGCGCCTAGCAACAGTGAGTCACTACCTTTCTTTAGGCTTTGTGCACGCAAGCACGCCTTGTCCGGTTAGTTGGGTAAGGACCGCAACCCTCTTATATGTGTTACCCTCTTTGTGTATATGCTGATTAGAGTACCAATTGATGTCTTTAGACCCTCCAAAACAGCCTTGGAAGATGACTGGAAGAGTTGTCCCATTGCTGGATTTTTTTGAGTGGACGAACAGTGTACATTCATATCATAAAAATATTATGTTTTGAAGGTTATCACATGTGTACATTCATATCATAAAAATATCATAAAAATATTATGTTTTGAAATTGTTTTAAATATATTTGTGCCTTGGTGTAAGATCCTAGTAAAGTTGTTGTTAAACCAAGGTCGGAACCCATTGTGAGGTCCTAACCAGTAGCTCCCCGAGTTCCACGAACTTGGGGTGTTACATCATTCGTGGAGAGGCAGGGGTATAGCAGTGGAAGGACCTTAAGAGCAACCTTATTCTCCTCCTTGTGTCCATATAAGACAGTCATGAATACCTTCGAGATGAGCCTCAAAAAGGGGTGAGTAAATTTGTTGGAGTACTCACCCCCTGCATGAAACTCAAACCTGGTGGCGGCCTGCCAAAACTCCATCAAATCAGGTGTCGGGATAGGTTCCCACCAGTCGTTGGAAGTAGTTATAGTCACCCCTAATGCCTCCTGCACCTGGGTGTAGTCAAATGTGTACTTTCTTTTGTTGAACTTGAAAGTAAGTCCAACACACCCATGGTCCACCGTTTCCATTTTGAAGGTGGCAATGAACTAGCGGCTGAGCTCGGGGTATGTTGGGGCAGTCGTTGTCAGAAAATCCCCGAGCGCGGCGTTGTTGAGAAATTCCTGCATGCTCTCCAACATGCCCAAATCTTCCAAAGTAGGAACGTCCAGAAATCGGGTTGCATACACATCCCGACTTTGTGCAATCCTATACCGTGTCGTCTCGGCTTCTAAAAACTTATCCTTCTTGTGATTATCCATCTCTTGCAGTTTGAACAATCAAAGGAATTAGAAATTTTAGAAAATCGAGTAAGAAACGAACCCTCTTTTGTGTTTTCCGCAGGGGCGGCTGCAGCAGGCGCAGGGGCGGCACGACGCAGGGGCGGAGGCTTGCAGGCGCAGGGGCGGCTGAAGAGCAGAGGGCGATTTGGTAGTTCGGCGAAGGTGGTGGTGATGGGGCTGTTTCCGGCGTCTTCCTTGCCGTTTCAGACGTCTCCGGAGGTGGGGCAGTGGAGGTTGAGAGTGAGAGGGTTGAAGTGGTATTTGTGTGTGGTGGTGGAGAGGGTTTGTGTCGCAAAAGGGGCGGTGCGACTAGGTTGCCGGAGGTGGCACAGCAGCGTCTGGACAGGGCGGTGCGAGAGCTTCCAAAGGGCGCAAGGGCGTGGTTGCTAGGTTTAGAAGAATAAATGGAAAGGGAGTGAAGAGGGCGGTAGATGTAGGTTGTTTTTGGGAAGTGTATTTTTTTTCTTTCCTAAATGAAACCGCAGGGGTGGCGTTTGTCACCGCGGGGACGGTGACAAGGAAGATGGGGTACGCAGCCTCAGCGCCGGGGGCGGAGCTTAGGATCCGTGTAAAGGGTGGCCGTCGTAGCGGCGTCGGGTGTCACCGCGGGGGCGGTGGCCTACGTGAGCAGACGCTGGCCCAGTGCCGGGGGCGGCGCTGGCCATGAGTGTCACCGTAGGGCCGGGGACACTGAGCCACAGGGGCGGTTTTCTTACTCCTCTTCTTATTCCTTCGGGTTGCCTCCAAAATCAGCGCCTTTTTTTTACGTCGTTGGCTCGACATAACGACTCCCCCTCTATGATTGAGCCTCTTCCAGCATCACCTTTGGGTTTATAACTGTTTGTGAAGGTAATCCTCCGGAGGACCTAGTTTCGATCCTTGTAATGGCGTCCGTCATTTGCCAACCTGTTTTTCAAGGTTCTTGATGCTAGATTCTTTTGTTTGGACATGAGTGGCAAAGTGTTTAGTCAATAACAGCAACATATCTTCAGTTGAGTGATACTTAGCTTGACGGGGCTTCCGTTGTTGGTTTTGTTGATCCCTCCAACGAAAGTTCTGTTGGTCGCGCCAGGTTGGCATGAAATTTTTTGCATATGGATCGTTCCTAGGCCTTTGCTGATGTGGTTGTCCATAACCCATTGCGTTCACCTCAGCATCGTCATCCTGGACTTGTGGACACATGTCCGTTGGATGATATGGGTCAGTTCAAACTCCACAAGCTTTGAGCTGCTGTGGGGTTCCCATAAGTGTTAGTTTCTTCACCATTTCCTTCAACTCCGCGAGCTCGGTGGAAATCTCGCTCTTCCCGGAACTCACAACATGAACTCCTTTCTTAGCCGGGGTCCTTCCAAAGTTCCGAGTACCTTCCGCTAGTTCCTGTATCTATTCCAAAGCAAGGTTAGGAGTAGAGTTAACAATATTACCTCCGCAAGCCGCATCGACGATCCTCCTTTCATTAACTAGCAAGCCATTGTACAAGTACAAGACTAGATCTTGCGTTGAATATTGATGAAAAGGACAGCTGGATCGGAGGCGTGCAAACCTCTCGAAGTACTCGTAGAGAGTTTCATTCGCCTCTTGCTCGATGTTGCTTATAGCTTTCTTCAAGCTATTGGTTGTCTTGGCTGGAAAGTATTTCTCCAAAAACGCCTTGTGAAGGTTCTCACAAGTGTCAATACTCCCGTATGGAAGGTGGTAATACCAATTATCCGCCGAATCTTTGAGTGTGAAACCGAATGCCCTCATCTTGATTTGTTCTTCGGTAATGTTGGTTGGCTTCATGCTCATACATACGGTATGGAACTTCCCAAGGTGCTTGATGGGGTCTTCACCACTTAGCCCATGGAAGGATGGGAGCAAGTGAATGAGGCCCGGCTTAAATTCAAAGTTTACTCCTTCCCCTAATGCTGGTATAGTGACCGCAAGAGGGTTTTGAGCCAAGGTGGGCTGCGTAAGTTGACGAAGAGTACGGTCAGCCATCTCTTGTTGAAGTTGTTGTTGTCTTCGTTGCCGCATGTGCGTCCTCTCAATATCTGGATCAAAAGAAGCAAAGCCGGAATTAGAAGCACGGGTTTGAACCATAAAAATGGTTCAAACAGATAATCAATAATAACAATAAAACACTAAAACTCCCCGGCAACGGCGCCAAAATTTGACCGACGGTATTTCTATGGTCGTCTATACCCAATCAAAAGTAAATCCCGACTTAGCACTAAGAACAAATATAGTGATTAAGTAAGGGTCGAACCCAAGAGAGTTAAGGTGTTTTAGATGCAATTATCGATTATAGTGACAAGTAACAAAGGGGGGGGGGGGTTTGGTTGAATTGATGCACACAAAAACTTACGAAAACGATTAATGCGACAAGTAAGACAATGATGGATGAATCTACACTAGGTTGATTCTAAGCATGCAATTGCTAGTTTGGTGAGTTCCTTTTACAAGTTTTCAAGTATTCTCCAATCTCGATCATATATATGTGTTGAGCCAACCGGCATCAACACAACTTAACAGGTTAATGTTCCGTAAACCTACAAGAACAAATAACAAGTTAGCTTTCAAACAAAGACTAAGGGATATAAAGAGAAGATTAAAACCGTTAAACTTATCTTCATCTTTGTGTTCCTTTTCTTTAAGTAATTACAACCCGTTATTACTTAAAGTTGCTACTAGATTATAGACCCGAACCCGGAAACTATTAATCCTAGTTGTTTACATGCACTTTAGAACCTAAGGTTATCAATCTCAAGCAACAGTAAACATGCAATTAGACAATGGAGATCAAGAAAGCACAAAGTATTACTGAATGAAAACTTATATTAAAAAGAACTTACAACCAAAGTAACAATGCAGCTTCAAACCAACCCAATGTAGCAAGGGAGTTAGCAACTCATTACAAAGGTAGCAAGACAATCTAAGTGGATAATTTGTTGGCTAAAAAGATGGATAAGTTGGATGATTCTAGCAATCAACCCCAAGACTATTTATACTACAAAAGACACTAAATAGGAGTAAATGGCCGGCCTAAAACTGCCACTTTTAATGCCATAAAGGTGGTGTAAACAGTCGGAGTAAAGCTTCTAGCGTTAAACCGCAGGGGCAGCCTTCAGGTCCGCAGGGGCGGTGAAGGCAAAAACGCTTGATCTTCTTCATGGCCGCAGGGGCGGCTAGGTAATTCCGCTGGGGCGGATCTTTAATTTTCTACAAACGTCTGACTCTTCGACTTCTTGACGTTTTTGATGCCAAGCCGCCGGGGCGTCCCTATGTCGACGCAGGGGCGGTGACACAACCTCTTCGTCTTCCAGCTCCCAGGTTGAGGCGCAGGCAGGGGCGCAGTGGGAGGCGCAGGGGAGCTGGTCTTCGTCTCTTCAGGACAGGTCACTGCATGGGTGCCAAGGAGTGGCGCAGGGGTGGTGACACATTTCATGGCCGGCGCTGGCAAAGACGAAGGGAGCGCTCCGGTGTAAGGCGTCACCCGCAGGGGCGGTGGCAAGGTTCCACTGGGACGGTGAGGAAACAGAAGCTTTGCTTCGTGATCGATCTTCACTCCTAAGTGCTATTAACTCCTTCCTTAGCTTCTTTTAGTCTTCTTCTTCTGGATCAAGGAGTTAGTAGCATAAACCAAAAAAAAATGCAATAAAAAGACTCTAAAAACTATCCTAAATGATAGTGATTCCATCACCTATCAGCAACATCTAGAAGTACTTTTTCTATCGACCTTATAACCTGCAAAGTTTGCATCTGAATAGTCAACTAGATGAAATGAGCTTTGACGTGGGTACCATAACCCTAGATCCTTAGTGCCATTGAGATACCGAAAAATTCTTTTCACAGCTATCAAGTATGACTCTTTAGGATCAACTTAAAATTTTGCACACATGCACATGCTAAACATAATGTCAGGACGACTAGCAGTTAGATACAACAATGAACCGATCATACCTCGATACTCCTTTTGTACTACATTTTTGCCATTCATGTCATGGTCTAGCGATAGTGTTGAGTTCATAGGAGTTTTTGCAACATTAGATTGATCCATTATGTACTTCTTAAGCAAGTCTCTAGTATACTTTCTTTGATTAAGAAAAATTCCTTTCTTTGTTTGTGTAACTTGAAGACCAAGAAAGAAATTTAACTCTCCCATTAAGCTCATTTCAAATTCCCTGCACATAATATCTGAAAATTCCTTGCAGAGAGAATCATTAGTAGACCGAATAATATATCATCAACATAAATTTGCACTACTAGAATATCGTTGCCTCTAGTTTTGTTAAACAATGTTTTATCAATATAACCTCTTTTGAAATTGTTTTCAAGAAGATATTTAGATAATCTTTCATACCAAGTTCGAGGAGCTTGCTTAAGACCGTAAAGAGCTTTATCTAGTTTAAAAACATGATCTGGAAATTCATCATTTTAAAAATCAGGAGGTTGAGCAAAATAGACTTATTCTTCTAAGAAGCCGTTTAGAGAAACACATTTTACATCCATTTGAAAAAGTTTTATGCTCATGAAAGATGCAAATGCAAGTAACATACGTATGGCTTCTAACCTGACAACTGTAGCAAAAGTCTCCTCATAATCAATACCTTCTTCTTGGTTATAGCTTTGTGCTACAAGTCGTGCTTTATTTCGAATGACTTTGCCACTTTCATCCAATTTGTTTCGAAAAACCCATTTTGTGCCAAAAACTGATTGATGTTTTGGTCTTGAATTTCTCAAGATTATCTTTGCCATTGTTATGAACAAAACAAGTATATCCAAAGGGTTTGAAATATGAAATATTCGGTTTTCTTCCTTTAAAGAGTTCATAAGGAGTCTTTTTCAAAATAGGGCAAATTAAACATCTATTCAAAATATAATTTGCAGTGTTTACTGCTTCAGCCCAAAAACTTTTTGGCAAGTTGTTTTCTAAAAGCATTGTCCTAGACATATGCTCAAGAGTGCGGTTCTTTCTTTCCACAACTTCATTTGGTTGAGGAGTTCTAGGGGATGAAAAATTATGTGAAATGCCATATTTTGCACAAAACAAATCAAACTTTTGTTGATCAAACTCTCTACCATGATCACTTCGTATAGAAACGATTGGTAGGTTTTTCAAAGTTTGTAACTCCTTACACAATTTTGAAAACTCAAATAAAGCTTCAGATTTTTCTTGTAGAAAAGAAATTCATGTGAAACGACAGAAATCAACCACTTTAACAAGGATGTACTGCTTGCCTTTGGGTGATTTGACACGCATAGGTCCACAAAGATCCATGTGTAAAAGTTCAATATGTGGAGAAGAACTTACAGCTTTCTTAGGTTTGAATGAACCTCGTGTTTGTTTACCTTGTGTACACTTACATAGATCATTAACCTTGAAATATAGGTTTGGCAAAACACGTACCAAATCTTTTGTAAGTAGCTTCTGCATGGTGTGCCTGCTTACGTGACCAAGTCTTCTATGCCAAAGCCTTGGATCATCAGTCAAGGCATTTAAACATTTTATCTTAGTTCTTGAAACTTGGTTAGTACTCATAGAATAAACATTATTACATCTAGGAGCAGTAAGAAATACTTCACCCGTCTTTTTGTTTTGAACCTCACACTTATGTGAATCAAACATGACTTTGTTGCCTTTATCACAAATTTGAAATATAGTTAGCAAATTATATTATAAACCATCAACCAAATAAACATCATCAATAAAGTTGGATGAATTACAGCAAATTTTACCAATGCCAATTATGTCACACTTTCCTTTATCACCAAGAGTAATGGTTCGAGATGATTGCTTCTTTAAATTTGAGAATAAACAGCTTTTTCCACTCATGGGTCTTGAGCAACCACTATCTAATATCCATTTGTGCTCCTTTACCTTGGTAATATCCTGCAAAACAGCGAACATCAACCTTTCCGGGTCGACCAAATGGCATATTTTGGTTCGTACTCAGGTTCGATCATGTTTGGTGGTCTAGTACTTTTAGGAACCCAGATTTGTTTGACCTGTTTCCTTAAACATAAAGGATAGGTGTTTTTGATGATATAAGGATCATTCTTCTATAAGGACATGTAGATTTAACATGACCCTTTTTACAACAGTAGAAGCAAGTAGGCATATGAATGCTTCCTTTGGCCTTGACAAAAGTGGTGACATGTTTTCTAGGAAAGCTCCTATGATAACCTATACCATTCTTGTTAAGGGAGAAATGTTGTTCACCCATTATTCTCTCAAGATTAGCTTTTGAACGAGTAAACTTAATAAGTGCAACCTTCTGGTCTTGACACGTCAAAGTTAGATCAACTTTCTCTTTCTCTAGATCAATATAGTTGTTCGCTCCAAACGGTGTGTGCAAGCTTTAAATTTATAACCCTAGACTTAAGCTTAAAACAAGGATGCGAACCCGCAGTGTACGGGTCAATCGTAGTAAAAGCAAGAAAATTCCAGGGGTCGA
This sequence comes from Fagopyrum esculentum, assembly GCA_033239045.1. Lineage (NCBI taxonomy): Eukaryota > Viridiplantae > Streptophyta > Magnoliopsida > Caryophyllales > Polygonaceae > Fagopyrum > Fagopyrum esculentum. The sequence goes on along the minus strand of BSUD01000005.1, from coordinate 75,663,065 downwards.
TCACAGGGACTCGGTGAAACAAAGTCGATACGGTATGCTATGTCAAGTCTAACCACAAGAGCAATTTAACACAATCAAAGATGAATAAGAAGTCAATAAAGCAAACATGCAATTCTAGGGATTAAAGCATCTAGTTGTGGTTCCAACTCAAGATCTAAAGATAAGCGGACAAAGCTGAGATTTTTGCGTGGGGAAGGTGTTACTAAAGTGGAGTAGATCACCGGGTAAGTCTCACTACACACTAATCCTAAACCGTAACTCCTATTACCGGGTAAGTCTCAAGGAATCAAGATAAAGAACTATAACCTCAAACTAACATACCGTCTAAGGGAATAGAATCAACCTTTACCGGGTAAGTCTCAGGCTAACTCACAAAGATGGGATGGAAGCACACTCAAACCCCAATAAAGGATAAACCTTTATTACCTACACTTATGATCGTTGGTACACAAACTAAGGAATTACCGGGTAAGTCTCATCCTAAGCTTGCATTGAACCAGGAAGGTGTAATAAGAATACGATTTAGCAAACTCTAACACTTAACTCTCAGTTTAAGGTCGGATAAGTCACCTCGGTCAGAAGAATTCCACCCCGACCGAGATGTTCATCAACCGAGCGAGATGCTTAGGGTTAAGGTTAAAGACTCGAACTTTCAGGATCCTACTGGAATCTAAGATTATTCTATCATCGTTTTTCCCACAACCTTCAGCTAATCACCCTAGAGTCACACAAGGAAATTAGCCACTCATCATCATAATGAAAGTATTAAAATATATGGGAAGAAAGTGAATATTTGAACAAAGAAGAATTTAATGAAAAGACTTCAATAACTGAATCAAATATCACAACAAAGCGTTCCTTGGATAATAATCCAAAAAGACAAGACAACAATTGAGGGAATTGAAGACAATCTTACAAAACCCTTCAATAAAGCTACAAAAGCTATGGTCTTTAATCTTCCTTCAACCTTCAAAAATGTTCCTCGAAACTCCCAAATTGGAGTATGCTGCTGCTGCGTAAACGACTTCCTTGCGCTGATAGCGGGTTTTTCGGTGTAAGCGGCATGTTGGATTTGTGGAAATCCAACCCTTTTTATAGGAAAATAACCCTCCAAAGATAAAATATCTTAGAAAGATATCTTCCCATAAAAATAGGTAAAATATATGATTCTGCATATCTCCTTCCTTCCAGAAGCCAAGCCCAAAAATATAAGATCACTTTCCAAATTTAAAAGATCTCTTCCAAGAATAAAATATTCTCGCCGCGTCCTAGGTATTCGCCTCGGTCGAGTCGGCGTCTCTGGATCACCTCGGTCGAGGTGAATCTGCGGTCAACCGAGGTGACTCACGACAGAATGTGAAATCTCTCGAATCTGCTCCAAAGTAAATCTTTAATCCATGGCTATGCTCCCTGGATGTAGCTCTAAATGACTCATGACTCCTTTTGCTCCTTTTTGATGCAAAACGTACCATATTACCTGCAATTACAACGAAACTAGGTGTAGACCTCGATTCTCGCAAAGGTAGACGAAATGGTAGTAAAATCACATAATGTACATACAAACATGCAGATTATGAAAGATAAAACGTCCAAACAAACCCCAAAATATAGACTATAATTCATGCTATCAAAATACCCCATACTTAGCCCTTGCTTGTCCCCAAGCAAGTTCCTCATATAGAAGACAAGATAGAATGGATTATAAGTCAAGAAAATCAATAAAAAAAAACTTTCAAAAACATTTTATGGTGTGCAACTATCATAGATCACTCTAAGAGAATACTTCCTGAAATTAAAAACTCAATATGATCAAAACATTTTATAAATATAAGAAAGTTGTTCATCTTTGCATAAAATCATAGAATGCATAATAAATTATAATTATCAAAATTAATCATGTATAATCCAGTTTAAACCGCTAAGTCAATCAACAAGCTCAAGGTCTCAAGGGCTTCCCAAAAGAAAAGGTCAAGAAACGTGTAGGGTAGGGATGTATGTAAGGTAATGTGGTGCTAGAATCCGGGAAAAGGATGAACTTCACTTCCATCTTGACTTGCAACATCTTCCACCATTAAGCTTTGCTTATCTCACACTTTTTCTTTTTTTTTTTTTTTACTTTACTTTTTGGGATGCATGGACAGAGGTGCACAATAACCGAAGCTTAGGAAATCTGCAATCATCAATTTCTCGAGATGCATCAAACCCTTGATGCACATACCATGACCCGTTAGGAATATCGCTCAATCCGACTTTGGCAAGACACAAACACCCGGCTATGTGAATGGTGCCGAGTTACTCATCTTCATGATTGACTTCCCCAAACCTAAATTTACTTTCTAACACTTTCACTTCCACCCCACTTCTCAACTTTAACTTGCTTTCACCACTTCGCTTGCTTCCAAATTCCCGGATAGGTAAAGGGAGGAAAAATGTATATGAGGGGCTAAGCATGATCAAGAAGAAGAAGAAGAAGAGAATGAATTGCCTTGGTCTTTCCAAGAAGAAAGTGAGAGAACTTAACCTGCGGTGTCAACCTTCAAATTCAACATAATTTGGATAAAAACAAAGTATTAAACATGCCAATAATTTCAAACAAAGCATTTAGCAACTTAAACATATCATAAAACCTTTCAAACACACGAAGAATTTAAAACCAGTAAGTAAACAGAATCTTCACTGAGATCATATCCAGATAAGTAACACAAAATCGTTTTCGAAAACTTTCTATTACGCACCTCGGTCGAGGTGTTCTTGGTTCAACCGAGGTGAAACACCTCGTTCGGCCAGAATCTCCCCGGTCGAGGTCAAAAATATATTTTTTTTATTTTAAAATTTTTTTTTTTCGGTTCGGTTATGACGTTTTTCTCAATCAAATAACCTGTAGGTGTGCATGTAATATCAGATAATCATATAAATGCAAAAGGGAAGCATAATTAAAATATCCGATAAATAAAATACATCAAATGTGGTCAAATAACATACATCACGTAGTCAAATAACAACAAATACCCCATACTTGAGACACACTGTCCCAGTGGGTATAATAAAAGTCTAAACAAGAGAGAACTCACCGGATAAAAGCCGAACTGCATAAAAAATATAATAATAAAATCCTGCAGCTCCTCAGTAGTCTCGATCCGGTGGTGGTGCATAAGGATACTGAGTCGGATCGTAAGGATGGCCCATGATCCGCTCGAACTGCAGCTGAGCCATGATGTGCTGATGATGCTGCCGCTCCTGCATCTCGCGGATATCCAGCGAAAGTGCAGCGTATGAGTCGATAACCTGACCCGTCAGGTCATCGATCCGTCGGTGAGCAGCTCTATCTCTCACTCCCCGCCCATTGCGTCTAGCAGGTCTGACCGGAGAAGTCTCAGCTGGTGCCGGCTCAGTGTCCTCCTCGTCATCCAAATCTATAATAGGTGGCGCGCTCGTCCCAGCTGTATATGTCCCTGTGTCCATCGGGACGCCACCTCCTCTCTCATCTACTGTATCATCATCGTCGTCATCCTCAGCCTCCTCCTCCTCCTCAGCTGCAGCAGGGGCAGCTGCTCCCTTTCTGTAATCCTCAGTCAATGGATCCCAAGCGGTCTGCCAGAAATGTGGATCAAAGACTGAGAACTGTGCAGACCACCTGATGCCCTGAGGTGCAGTCAGCTCCCATGGCATAGCGACGTAAGGTGTAGTCAAACCACGGGGAACTAGAATCCTCCGTGTAATCATCTCCTGTAGTCCGAGCGGCTTAGCAGCCGCCACCATAGTACACCTACTCAGATCCATATCCTGATAAGTAGCGATATGGGTCACTATCCCTTCACAGCATATATCTCCCTTCCCTTTGGCCTTGATCTTGTGCAGATCCTCTGCCAGCATCAATCCAAAGTCAGGGTATCCACCTATGACCATGCAGTTTAAAGCGAAGAGCTCCCCCTGTCGGACCTTCTGGGGCGTCTCAGTACGCGCCAGAAGCGTCTCGCTGAAGATCCGGTGGGCTAATCGAAAAGCAAGATGGAAGATAAGCTTCTCCCTGGAATCACTAGGGCGCCACCTATCTGCATGCTCCACAACATAAGCGATCTGACCCCAAAACTCTCTAGCTACGGCTCGGGTCGGGAAGTCTACGGCAGTGGGGGCAGGGAAGCCAAAGATGTCTCTCCAATGGTCTAGAGGTACTAAGTAGTTCCGGTTCATCAACCGGTACTTCACAGCCCTCTCTGTGGGGAGGTAAGTGAAGGAACTGACAAACTCAAGCATTGGCTCTAAGTAGGCTGGGGCTCGGATCTCAGTAAACTGATCCAGCCCGACGGTGGTGATCATCATCCTAAGATCTCCATCAACGTGGAGACAGTCAAAAGCAGAAACGTCCAGAAATCTAGGTGCGATCACTGGACGGCTAGCAATGCGCTCATAATCTACCTGGTGTCTCTCGTGGATCACCGGGATAGAAGGTCGGGATGAGGAAGAAGAAGGGGAAGGAGAGGATCTATCTCTAAGGGCTAACAATCTGTCAGAACTCATCTTCAATCAACACTGTCAGACTACCTCGGTCGACTGACAAACTCCAAGAATCACCTCGACCGAGGTGCAGATCGACTGGACCGAGGCGAAGACAGTCGCGATTTCAACTCTCTGAATTTCAGTTCTTTTCCCCCAAAAATCACTACAATTGTTTCCTATGGGGTACTTAAGCTTTTCCTCAACAGATTCAAGGGCAACCAAAGCCCAAATCGAAGTAAACGAACGAGTTTAGGGTTTCGATCGTTTTTACCTCATTCCGGCCGAATCGCTCGAATTTCTTGCAGATTTGTTGTTGCAATCGACTCCTCTACCCTTCAATCTCGGTTTGGAAGCAGAAAACGTCGAAAACGAGCAAGATTTGAGAGGGAGTGAAGTGGATCTGTCGCCGCGGTCGAGGTAGGTAAAAAAAATGTAAAAAGTAATTTTTCCCCCTTTTATACTGTCACTGGATCTGCTGTCACCTCGGTCGAGATGGTCTCGACTGGACCGAGGTGGTATGGACCGAGGTGGTTCTGCAGAAACCCTAGTCGCCTCGGTTGCTCAAGAATCAACTCGGTCGAGGTGCTCTGACAATAACTGAGGTGCTTCTGTCTTCTCAGAATCTCGAACTTCTGTCCTTCCAGTTGTGCTCCTTCCTAGATATTCCCTGTTGTCTGTCCAGAACGCCAAAAACAAATCAAAGCGAAGCAAAAACAAAAGCTATCTAAACTAGACTAGAAAACGGGAAAAGAAAGCAATACCTTGGGTTGCCTCCCAAGAAGCGCTTGATTTAAGGTCGCTAGCTGGACCATGATGTGTCTCAAAGGAGGTGGGAGGTTCCCTCACCCCATACTTCACCTCCATCGTGGGGTGAAGTAAGTAGCTCCATCAAACGCTCCAACAAGTGTAAGTGCTCATCGGGGAATGAATCGTCTATGGGTGGGTTATTCGTCTCGCGGGAAGATTCCGGTAGTCGGCTGAGGTGATCCGCAACGGAGTTTTCGGATCCCTTCTTATCGCGGATTTCTAGATCAAATCTTGAAGCAAGAGAATCCATCGAATAAGGTGCGGCTTGGCATCCTTCTTAGCCAACAAGTAACGAATGGCCGCATGGTCGGTGTAGACAATGACCTTCGCCCCTACTAGATAGGAACGAAACTTCTCGAAAGCATATACAACCGCCAATAACTCCTTCTCGGTGGTAGCGTAGTTGCGTTGTGCTTCATCTAGCATCTTGCTAGCATAGTAAATGGCGTTGGTCCATCCATCCTTCTTCTGTCCAAGCACCGCTCCTACGGCTACATCACTAGCGTCACACATGACCTCAAAGGGCAAGGTCCAATCAGGAGGCTGGATAATGGGAGCGGAGATCAATGCTTCCTTAATCCTGTAAAAAGCATCAAGACACTCCTGCGAAAACTCAAACACAACATCTTTATTCAAGAGGTTAGTTAGAGGTTTAGAAATCTTAGAGAAGTCCTTGATGAATCTCCTGTAGAAACCTGCATGCCCTAGAAAACTCCTCACACCTTTAACAGAACAAGGGGGAGGGAGTTTCTCAATAGTCTCGATCTTAGCTCGATCGACCTCAATACCTCGATTAGAAACGAGGTGTCCTAGCACAATGCCTTCATTAACCATAAAATGACACTTCTCCCAATTCAAAACAAGGTTAGTGTCTTCACATCTTTTAAGCACTAGAGAAAGGTTAGATAGGCAATCATCAAAAGATGAACCATATATAGAAAAATCATCCATGAATACCTCCATGATCTCCTCTATGTACTCGGAAAAGATAGCCATCATGCATCGCTGGAAGGTAGCGGGTTCATTGCACAATCGAAATGGCATCCTCCGATAGGCAAACGTCCCCCAAGGACAAGTGAAAGTGGTCTTCTCCTGATCATCCGGATGGATAGGAATCTGGAAGAATCCACTATAGCCGTCCAAGTAGCAAAAGTGTGAATGCTGGGCCAACCGTTCGAGCATTTGATCAATGAAGGGAAGCGGAAAATGATCCTTCCGAGTCGCCGTGTTCAGCTTCCTATAATCGATGCAAACTCTCCAGCCTGTAACGGTCCTTGTTGGGATCAACTCGTTGTTCTTATTTGTCACAACGGTCATCCCTCCATTCTTCGGAACGACATGCACCGGGCTAACCCACTTGCTGTCCGAGATAGGATAAATAATACCTGCATCCAACAACTTAAGAACTTCCTTCTTCACAACCTCTTTCATGATCGGATTTAACCGTCTTTGAGGTTCCCGTGAAGTCTTATGATTATCTTCCATTAGAATTCTATGCATGCAGAAAGAAGGTTTAATGCCAATAAGATCATCTGTGGTGTAACCTATAGCTTTTCGATGCTTTCTCAGGACATGCATTAACTTAGACAATTCAGAATCGGAGAGGGAAGCACTAGCAATAACGGGATAAGTAGAATCCGGCCCAAGAAAGATATACCTCAAGTGACTAGGGAGCTGTTTAAGCTCCACAACTGGGGGTGCTTTCTGAGAGGGATCTCTGCTTCCTCTTTCCAGTGGAGTGGTGTCAGAAACTGGACTCGATGCAATCTCAGTTTGAACCGTCTCGCTGTCGACCTCGGTCGAGGCGCATAGGCGTTGACCGAGGTGTTCTTCAGTCGCCTTGCTCTGTCCAGAAAGTGCCTCGATCGAGGTACTGCTACTGGGTCCGAGACTGGAGATCTTCGTCTCCTGGATTAGCTTCTCAGTTTTAGCTCCTGGATCCTCTTCCAGTGCCTTTAAGCTCCGTATATCTGCATCACAAGAAGCATCTATACCTTCCTCCGTTAAACTGAAACTAATAACTCTTTCGAGTGGGTCGTTAATAAGAATAGAGCTCACCAATTCTCTTGATTCTTCTTCATCGTAGATGTTGAAGATATCATCAGTTAGTTGCTCCCCTTTTATTGCTGCAAGTAGTGCGAACTCCACCTCATCACCACCAACGTTGAATTTCAACTTGGCGTTCTTGCAATCCACATTGCAACCCGAAGTTGCTAGAAATGGCCTCCCGAGAATAATAGGTACTGGATAATCTACGGGAATGTCAAGTACGACAAAATCTATAGGTAGATAGAAGTTACCTAACTTGACCGGAACGTCCTCCAAAATGCCCACGGGATGGGTGATGGAGCGGTCCGCCATGTAAAGTCGAATCTTGACCGGCTTGGGCTCTCCAAGACCGATCTTAGTGCATAGCTCCAGCGGGATGATGCTCACGCTGGCTCCTAGATCACAAAGGGCTTCACAAGTGACATCCCCAACTTGAATGGGAATGCAAAATGAGCCGGGATCTCTCAAGTTAGGTGGCATCTTTTCCTTCATGATTTTGATAAGCTCCGAAGATTTAGATGTCATCCTAACTTCACCAACATCCTCCAGCTTCCTCTTTCTTGATAAGATTTCTTTTAAGAACTTCCCATAGGCGGGCATACCTAAAATAGCATCAAGGAAAGGAATATTAATATGTAGTTTATTCATCAAGTCAAGAAACTTACCAAAGTGCTTGTCTAGATGTGCTCTGGCTTTGGATTGAGGGAATGGAAGTGGTGGTTTATATGCAGGAGGTGGAACATAAGTTTCTGTCGTTCCTCCTGCTTTCTGTTGCTCCGCCTCGGTTGGCATCTCGGTCGAGGTGTTCTTCGACTGGATCTGGACCGAGGTGGTCTGCGTCGAGCGAGGTACTGGATCTGCAGTTTTGAGTCCACTCCTCGTCGTTATGGCCATGCACTGGCCCTTAGGGTTAGTTTCCGTCTTTGCTGGAAGCTTTCCTGGATCTCTTGGCGCTTCATTCGCCCTATTAGCAAGTTGTTGTTCAAGGGACTTTTGAGCCCTTGAAAATGAAGTCATAGAATTCTCCATAGCGCTAAGCTTGATCAAGATTGCCTCCAGAACTGCGTCTTTCTTTTCTGGCTGAGACGAACTTGGTCCTTGCCCTTGGCTTTTCAATGGAGTAGAAGAAGAAGAAGGGGAAGAGAGGAAAGGATTAGAGGAATCATTAGAGTTGGAGTTTGAATAATTGTTACCGTGGTTTTGATTATTCGCCCTCCAGTTGTTGCTATTGGATCCTCTATTGTTGTTGTTGTAGTTGTTGTTTCGGGGACCGTTGTTGTTGTTACGGTACCCGTTATTGTTGTTATTCCTTTGCGCTGGCTCTTCCTTCTTAGTTTGAGCCATCAAGAGCTCCTTCAATTGCTTCACGTCGTTCTTCAATGACGTGAGTTGATTGTTGTTGGGTTGAGTCTCTTGAAAGTTGACTCTTTTAACTCCACCTTCAGCTCCTTGGTGGGTATATTTCTCCATGTGCAAGGCTTGCTTCTCAATGAAGTCCCAAGCCTCATCAATCGCCATGTCCATGAAGGTACCGGCAAAGAGTAGTTGGAGATTGAACTGGGTGCTTCCGTCCAGCCCTTTGAAGTAGATCTCCAACAACTCGATCTTTGGAATCCCATGATGTGGGCAATCCAAAAGGATATCCTTGAACCGCTCCCAAGATTTGGACAAGCTCTCCTTGTCGTTCATGATGAAAGCATTGATCTTCCCTCTCATTTCAGCGGTCTTTGAGGGGGGAAAGAATTTGGTTAAGAATTCCGTAGTCATCTCCTCCCATGTGCTAATTTTTCCTGGAGGAAGAGATTGATACCAAATAAGAGCTCTATCTTTTAAAGAAAAGTAAAAAGGTCTTAGCTTGTAGTTGTTATTTTCAATTCTGGAGGGTCGCAAGGTTTCCATCAAGATCTCGTAGTTTTGAAGATGTTGATGCGGCGACTCCTTCTCTAGCCCTCCGAATTGACATTGGCGAATCATGGATAGAACTTGCGGTCGAAGTTCGTAGTCATGATCCGCTGGATCCCCTAGGTTCACCCCTGGACGCCTCAGCTGTTGATTAGGGTCCATCCTTTGACCTAGGGTTTGTGGGATTCCTGCAAGAAGAACATCTCGGACTGGCATCCGAGGTGGGAGTACATCGGCCGGGGCGTCAGGTACAAGAATCTGCCTCGGTCGAGGATCTACTACTGGATTCTGCATCGGTCGAGGATCAACAGGAGGATCTTCCCTCGGTCGAAGTAGAATCTGATCTCGTATGACTGCAATCTCAGCTTCGATTGCTGCAGTCTTGGCACGATTCTCTTCTTTCTCTTGCCTTAGCTCTTCTTTACTGAGACGTAGCAGCTCTTGCGTCTCTTTTAATTGGGCCGCAAGATCGCGATCGTCTTGTTGGGCCATCTTTGCTTCTCTTAAGCGTCGCTTGTATGTCTTTTCTGGTTCGGGATCGTAAGGAACGATTTCCTTCCCAGCGCGGGTTCTTCGCATATACCTAAGAAAGAACCTGCAAAAATCGTCACTCAAGTAGAGTGGTTAGATGAAACGGGGCAAGTGCCCCAAGAGCAAACCGTACCGGCTCGGTCTAGACCAAGTCCCCGGCAACGGCGCCAAAAACTTGTTCGCTCCAAACGGTGTGTGCAAGCTTTAAATTTATAACCCTAGACTTAAGCTTAAAACAAGGATGCGAACCCGCAGTGTACGGGTCAATCGTAGTAAAAGCAAGAAAATAACAAGGGTCGATCACAGGGACTCGGTGAAACAAAGTCGATACGGTATGCTATGTCAAGTCTAACCACAAGAGCAATTTAACACAATCAAAGATGAATAAGAAGTCAATAAAGCAAACATGCAATTCTAGGGATTAAAGCATCTAGTTGTGGTTCCAACTCAAGATCTAAAGATAAGCGGACAAAGCTGAGATTTTTGCGTGGGGAAGGTGTTACTAAAGTGGAGTAGATCACCGGGTAAGTCTCACTACACACTAATCCTAAACCGTAACTCCTATTACCGGGTAAGTCTCAAGGAATCAAGATAAAGAACTATAACCTCAAACTAACATACCGTCTAAGGGAATAGAATCAACCTTTACCGGGTAAGTCTCAGGCTAACTCACAAAGATGGGATGGAAGCACACTCAAACCCCAATAAAGGATAAACCTTTATTACCTACACTTATGATCGTTGGTACACAAACTAAGGAATTACCGGGTAAGTCTCATCCTAAGCTTGCATTGAACCAGGAAGGTGTAATAAGAATAGGATTTAGCAAACTCTAACACTTAACTCTCAGTTTAAGGTCGGATAAGTCACCTCGGTCAGAAGAATTCCACCCCGGCCGAGATGTTCATCAACCGAGCGAGATGCTTAGGGTTAAGGTTAAAGACTCAAACTTTCAGGATCCTACTGGAATCTAAGATTATTCTATCATCGTTTTTCCCACAACCTTCAGCTAATCACCCTAGAGTCACACAAGGAAATTAGCCACTCATCATCATAATGAAAGTATTAAAATATATGGGAAGAAAGTGAATATTTGAACAAAGAAGAATTTAATGAAAAGACTTCAATAACTGAATCAAATATCACAACAAAGCGTTCCTTGGATAATAATCCAAAAAGACAAGACAACAATTGAGGGAATTGAAGACAATCTTACAAAACCCTTCAATAAAGCTACAAAAGCTATGGTCTTTAATCTTCCTTCAACCTTCAAAAAGGTTCCTCGAAACTCCCAAATTGGAGTATGCTGCTGCTGCGTAAACGACTTCCTTGCGCTGATAGCGGGTTTTTCGGTGTAAGCGGGATGTTGGATTTGTGGAAATCCAACCCTTTTTATAGGAAAATAACCCTCCAAAGATAAAATATCTTAGAAAGATATCTTCCCATAAAAATAGGTAAAATATATGATTCTGCATATCTCCTTCCTTCCAGAAGCCAAGCCCAAAAATATAAGATCACTTTCCAAATTTAAAAGATCTCTTCCAAGAATAAAATATTCTCGCCGCGTCCTAGGTGTTCGCCTCGGTCGAGTCGGCGTCTCTGGATCACCTCGGTCGAGGTGAATCTGCGGTCAACCGAGGTGACTCACGACAGAATGTGAAATCTCTTGAATCTGCTCCAAAGTAAATCTTTAATCCATGGCTATGCTCCCTGGATGTAGCTCTAAATGACACATGACTCCTTTTCCTCCTTTTTGATGCAAAACGTACCATATTACCTGCAATTACAACGAAACTAGGTGTAGACCTCGATTCTCGCAAAGGTAGACGAAATGGTAGTAAAATCACATAATGTACATACAAACATGCAGATTATGAAAGATAAAACGTCCAAACAAACCCCAAAATATAGACTATAATTCATGCTATCAATAGTTTTGATGGAGAGAGGAGTGGCTGTCCTTGAGAATCAGGTTCTCTGATTCCAAGGACTTGATATTGTCATCAAAGTCTACCTTTTCTGTGTTAAGATTTTCAATTTCCAGAGACATTTAACTTAGTTGTTTTTCTTGTTTCAGGTCCATTTCAGGTTGAGACATGATAGTACTTACCACATTGTCGACATATAAATTTGAATCTTCTTCATGATCGGCAATGAGACACAAGTTTGCCTGTTATTTTTCGTCTTCTGATTCATTTGTTGATTCTGAATCACTCCATGAAGCAGCCATAGCTTTCTTCTTTCAATCATTTTTCTTGACATTGGTCCTTTTCTTTTGTGGACAATCCTTCACAAGATGATCTGTTTCACCACATTCAAAACAAGTTACTACTCTTGTTTTCTTATTAGAGTTAGAAAACTTACCTCGGGGTTTTGATGCTCATGGATATTCTCTATTAGCAGATTGTTTCATTATCTTGAGAATTCTTGCGAGACCCTTAGAGATCATGGCGATAGCATCTTCTTTATCATCATCATCATCACTCTCCTCTTCATCAGATGGTAATTCATCTCTTCTTGATTTTAATGCCAAATTCTTGAAGTTGGATGGGAGCTCACAAAGAACCATTTATTGTGTGATGAGTTTTCCTAGGTGGTCATCAAGTAGAAGAGTTGTGAGATTCTGAGCTTCTTCAATAGCAGTCATCTTTGGTCCCCACTTGGCTTTAGGTAGGCTCCTTAGAACCTTCCTCACTTTCTTTTCATTTGTGAAGAACTTTCCTAGTGAGTCCAGGTTGTTCACGATCTCAGTGAATCTGGTGAACATATCTTTGATTGATTCATTCGTATTCATCTTGAATAGCTCGTATTGTCTGAGGAAGATGCTAATCTTTGTTTCCCTAACTTGACTTGTTCCTTCATAAGTGACAACAAGCTTGTCCCATATTTCTTTAGCACTCTTGCATGATAAGATGCGGTTGAATTCATTTGTATCTAATCCACATAATAGTAGGTTCATTGCTTTGTAATTCTTTGACACACTGTCCATTTTGAATGATGCTCCAAAGCTCCATGTCCTGGTCAATAATGAACATACGCATGAGTGCTCTCCAATGAGCAAAGTTGTTGCCATAGAAGAGTGGTGATCGAGATGAGGATCTTCCTTGAGCAAATCCACCATCCCCTACAAGATACATGATTAGTTTCACTGATGGTTAAATCAATAAACGTGAGTCTAGCTCTGATACCAATTGAAGAACCGCTAGGTGAAATAAATAAGATAAAAGATACTCTAGAAGGGGGGTTGAATAGAGTATGGGAACTTTTCACAAATCAAATCTCAAGGCCTTGAAACTCCTTTCAAGGTCCTTGATGTCGATCTATGCTCTTTGTGAAACTTTGATTTCAAGGGCTTTGAAACTGCTTTCAAGGGCCTTGACTTCTTGCTCCCGCAAAATAAAGTTAGTCATAGTAAAGTATATATGCTGCGGAATTGAAAAGATCGACACGAGGATATGTTTACGAAATTCGGCTCAATATAGCCTACTCGCCATCCAGGGTATATCCTTAGGATCTAACTATCTATTATCAGCTTCAAAGAGTCCTAGATGCAAACTAGAAGAAATCCCCTTCTTCTCTCACTGTAGCCAATGCTACGATCTAGCTCCAACTCTCAACCTAGCTATAATAGCCTAGTTACTTCGCTAAGTAACACACACTCTCGTATAACACTATTTAGATCTTCCACTTGAGCTCTTGTGTTTTCTCTCTCTAAGGGGATATAGCTTTTGCGTAAAAGAGAGAAAGAAAAACAATGAATGAAGAAGTTTAGGTTTGCTTGAAGACGTAAAGATGTTTTCTTGTGTAGCTTGTGTATCTGTCTTCTTCGACCATCATCTTCATTTATACTCTTCTATCGAGATAAGGTAGACATTGCAAATCTTCAGCTCCTGAGAACACGTCGAGTCCTTAGCTCCATAATCTTCTCGTCTTCTGTTGAATTGAAAGAGAGAAGATATTTGGCCGCTCTTTGTTTTTACAAAATCTTCTAAAAAGATTCTCTAATGTTCGGTTGAGATCTTTCTACGGTTGATGAGATCTTTCTATAAAGAATAAATCTTCTTGGAAAATCTTCAGCTCATTTAAATTTTTGTTTCGTGCATCTATAACTCCAAGGCATTTGAGATCGTCCCTTTGTAAACACTATCTTCCTTTTCCTTGAGTAATACTTCAAGGCCCTTGAAATCCATATCAAGGCCCTTGACATTTTTATAAAACCTATACTAAATTCAAACCAACCAAACATCTAGAGAATATAATCAATACATTGTTAGTGTATCCAACTACCACATTTGTGTTAAGTCTTCCATCATCAACACCTGTAAAACATTTATAAACAAGGTGGAGTTTTCAATCTCCTTGATTGCCGAGCAGGTGATCGACCTTTCTAAACTTGAGGATGGGATGGCGGTCCCATTTTATATGGATGGTCTACTCCGGAGGTTCAAGCACCTCAAGCGGGATGGGCAGAATCTATTTTGGTTTTCTTTTGCAAATGGTAGCCACATCACCTACCTACCACAACCCCTACCCATTGGAGATAAGTTCTTTGAGCTCTACATCCCGGCGGATCCTTTTGTGCCGAGGCGGCCTCAGGTGGCTATTGTGAAGAGTCATGCTACGAGCTCAAGCCGGGCTCATTATGAGGACCACATGTCCATCCCGGACGATGAGGAGATTTCTACTGCAGCGGGAGATGATGGTCCCGAACTTGGGAGCCTCCAGGCTTAGATGGCTTCCTTGACCACTCAGCACCAGGCTTGGCAGACCGAGTATCAGCAGACCATGCTGAAGCAGCAGCAAACTTAGTAGTCCAACTTTGCCACATCCATGAGCGCCCACTTTGACCGGCGCCAAGATGCTTGGCAGGCGGCCTAGCAACAGCTGCTCGAGGCTCAACATTTGGCTTGGCAATCCAACTTTGAGACTTCATTTGGCCGCCGGATGGACGCTCAACAGGACCGCCTTGACGACATCTACCGCTGGCATGAGCACTTTTTCATCCACTTCCCTTACCCGCCGGAGGAGGGTCCGGATGGTCCAGCCGGACCATCGCATTAGTGGGTATCGTCTCTTTCCCTTCTCCACCATTAGTCTTTGCTTTCATTTCCACTTTGAGGGCAAAGTGTGCTTCAAGTATGGGGGAGGGAATACTATCTTGCATGTATAGTTTTTGAGTTGTTTGAGGTTTATGTTTGTTTGAGTGTGTTTAAGTTTGTTTGAGCTGTAATTCAGTTTATTATTCAGTAAAAAAAATCCAAAAAAAAGAGAAAAAGCCAAAGAATTTGAAAAAGGCATGAAAAATCCTTGGATAAACCGAAAACCCGAAAGGGCGGTTTAGGCAAAAAGAAGGTAGTCCGACCAATATTAGGTTGGTGCAAAAATCGACTTGAGGGATGTGAGGAATTACTGAGATCATCAAGAAAAGAAGAAGAGTGGCAAGGTGAAAACCCGAAAGGGCGCCTTTGCAAAATGAGCGACACCGAGATTAGGTTCACCTTCCGACGTTTGGCGGCATAAGAAGGGGAGTCATAAGGAGGTTGTCCGGGTAGGTCACTTTGGAGCAACAAGGATGGTAGTTTTCTCACTTTCTCTATTTTCCCTTCTTTCTTTCTTGGTTTTTCTCTTGTTTCCATTATCTATGTCTCTGCACCATGCTTCCTAAGCCTTTTGATTTCCTAACTGCTCTCATATGTGTTACTCGGGACGAGTAAGAGGTCTATGTATGAGGGAGTTTGATAGGTGATGGAATCACTATCATTTGGGTTTGTTTTTAGAGTTTTTTCATTGTATTAGTGTCGGTTTGTGCTGCTAATTTCTTAATCCAGAAGAAAAAGTCAAAAAGAAGAAAAAGAGAATTTAGAAAGTTGAAGATCATTCACGAAGAAAACCATCTGGTGCCACACCACCCCCGCGGAGCAGTGTCACCGCCCCTGCGGGTGACACTACACTTCGGAACGTAGCCTGCGCCTTCGCCAGCTCCCGGAACAAAGACTGTCACCGCCCCTGCGCCACCCCTAGACGCCCCTACGGTGACTTACGTGGAAGAAGCGAAGCCGGCGCCCCTGTACCTCTACATGCGGACCAACCTGCGAAGCTGTGAAGCTGAAGAGCCAGTGTCACCGCCCCTGCGGTGACATAGGGCCGCCCCTGCGGTGACATTGGGCTGCCCCTGCAGCTCGACATCAGAAGCGAAAGAAAGATGAAGAGTCAAACGTTTGAAGGGCATTAAAGATCTGCCCCTGCGGAATTGTCAGGCCGCCCCTCTGGCCATGAAGAACACCAAGCGTTTTCGCCTAAACCGCCTCTGCAGCCCTGAAGCCCGCCCCGCGGTTTAGCGTAAAGACTTTACTCCGGCTATTTGCACTACCTTTATGGCATTAAACATGATTGTTTAGGCCGGACATTTACTCCCATTTAGTGCCAATTCTATCATAAATAGGTCCATGGGTGATGGCTAGAATGATCCAACATTGTCCCATTATTCTCTCTTTTTCCCATACTTCCCTTGTGCAATGTGTTTCCAATCTCCTTGCTACATTGGGTTGTTTTGAACCTGCATTACTGCTTTGGTTGTAAGTCTTTGTTAATATAAGTATTATTCAGTCATATGTTTTATATTCCTTTGTTAATATAAGTATTATTCAGCTTCAAAACATGACTGTTTTGAAGCTGCATTACTGCTTTGTTAATATAAGTATTATGCATGTTTCTTACCACTTAGCTTGATCACCTTAGTATGTAATTGAATGAAAAGAACTAGGATTAATGGATTGCGGGTTCGAGTCTTTAATCTAATAGAAAACCTTTAGGTAAAAGCTGGTTGTGATTACTTAAAGGAAAAGGAATATAAATATAAAGTAAAGTCTAACGATTTTATTCTTGTCTTTATATCTCTTTGTCTTTGTTTAAAAGCTAACTTGTGACTTGTTCTTGTAGGCTTACGGAACATTAACTTGTTAAGTTGTGTTTATGCCGGTTGGCTCAACACATATATATCATCAAGACGAGAACATTGCTGAAATACTTATAAAAAGAACCAACCAAAGCAGCTTTGCGTGCTAAGAATCAACCTAGTGTAGTCCTTTTCTCATCGGTTTATTCACATCTTTACTTGTTTCTTATGCTTTTGTCTTGTCAATCCAACCCCCCCCCCCCCCCCCCCCTTTATTGGTTATAATCTCAATAATTGAATTTAAATCAAACATCAACTTAACTCTCTTGAGTTCGACCCTTACTTACGCTATGCATAAATTTGTTAGTGTAACGCTAGGACTTCTACTTTGACCTAAGCTAAAAGACAACGACCAAGGATTATAGCGCTTGTCAATCCGATATTTTTGGATTTTTCATTTTTTTCGATATTATTGCATGTATATCGCTAACATTTAATGCAAGTACGATATTTGTTTTGTCTTCCATCAAGGGAGATATTGATAACTCCACCTTGATTATGAATTGTCTATGTGGGTGATGGAATACTTACATTTATGAGCGGTTTTATAAACTAACAAATATCGATTGTATTTTAAGATTGCATGATTTGGTTTGTGTTTGTTAAATGTGTGCATGCCTTGCAAAGCATTTCAAAGGAAGAACGCAGGCCTTGAAACACATTACAAAGGACAAGCACGGAGGCCTTGGAAAGCATTTCAAGGGACAAATGCGGAAGCCTTGAAGCAAGTTACATAGGAAGATTCGGCTAAGCGCTTTCAAATATGAGATTCGAAAATCTCAACAACCAAAGAAAAGATATCTATGAAGTATAACAAGAAGATCTTCAAGTGGATTTGAAGAGAAGATCTCGGCCAACATAGAAGATCTTCAAATGATCTTCAAACAAAAAGATATCCATCCTAGAAGATCTCAAATCCAATGAACATCTTCAACGACTATCAAAGAGAGAAGATTGAGGATCTTCAAGAAACAAAGATCTTCAACGGCATTTCCAAAGCAGGAGAAGATCACAAAGCAGAAGATTTCCAACGTGCATCAAAGAAAAGAAGTAGATGAAGAAGATAGAAGATCTTACAACAGCTACACCATCTCAACCAAGCACCATTTTCCATGGAGAAAGAAGAACATTACAACGGCTATCTTACAACGGCTAAAAGAGTTCTCCATAGAAGACTATAAATGAAGATGGCGATTGAAGAGAACGTCAAAAAGCTTACACGGAAACATTCAAGTCTTCAAGCGATCAAATCATCTTCATTCGTTCCAAAAATTTTTCTTCCTCTTAGCTTAAAAAAGTTTACATCCTGAGAGAGAGAAAAACACTACAACCCCATTGGCATATCTAGAGAGTGTTATACTCGAGTGCGGTTACTCTGCAAAGTAAATAGGCTATTATTGCTAGGTTAGAGTTGAGTAGATCGTAGCATCGAGGCTATAGTGAGAAAAGAAGGAAATTTCTTCTAGGTTGTATCAGGGAATCTTTGAGCAGATAATATATAGTTACATCCTAGGGTAAAGAAACCCTGGGACGGAGACGTAGGTTGTTAGAGCTAAACTTCATAAACATATCACCGTGTCGATCTTTTAATTCCGCATTTCCTATCGCGTATATTGTGACTAACGTTGCTTTGTAGGTTTCAAAGAATGGCCTTGAGATCCCTTTCAAAGCCTTGAAAACCAGTTTTGTCACCAGGCGCATAGATCGACTTCAAGGACTTGAAATAGATCACTAGGTAACTCTAAGATGGAATAGAGCACTGGGTAAGTCTCACCATCCACTATCCCAAACTCTATTCAACCCCCTTATATCCTTATTATTCACCTATACGGTTCTTCAGCGAACAAGACTAAGGTTGCGAGTGGAAGGTATTTCTAAGATGGAATTGATTACTCGGTAAGTCTCATAATCCACTATCCTAAACTAAAGATCCTATTACTGGGTAAGTCTCAAGGAGCTAGGGAAAGGAAATATACTCACAAACCAGCACACTACCTAAGGGAATAGAACTAACCTTCACCGGGTAAGTCTGAGGTTAACTCTCAAAGACAAGATGAAGGCACACTCAAACCCAAACAAAGGATACACCTTTATTACCAAACTCTCATCATCATAGGTAACAAGCAAAGGAATCACCGGGTAAGTCTCTTCCTAGGCTTGAATATAAACCCGGAAAGGTGCAACAAAGATAGGATTTGGCAAACTATAACCTAAACTCAAGATCGGACATTTAGTGGGAAATCTCGTGCGGTTCTTGACTGATCTCGGTCAAGATGCTCCAGGAACAGACCGAGATGGGTTCGATTTAGGTTAAACTCAAGCTTTCAAGGTCCACTTGCAATAAATGTCTATTCGTTAATCGTCTATACAACAACCTTCAACTAATAACCCTAGAATCGCAGGAGTTTTAGCCAATAATCATCATGTTCAAAGCAATCAAGGTATATTAAATCAAGATATGCAGAAAAGAGAATAAAACACTCAACAAAGGATTCTCAATAATCAATAATGCAAACAAACCAACAATGCGTCAGTAATGTGTTCCAAAAGATGATAACAACTAACTAGAATCCCCAAAGAATACCTTACAAAATCTCTCCTCTTCTTCTTCCTTGAACTCCAAGTAATCCTTCCTTGATCTCCTCCCGTAAATGTTCCGTAAATCAACCGTCCAATAGGTCTTCAATGCCTCAGCGTATCTAACTCAATGTTGGCATTGCATTCTCGTAGAAGAATTTTAGGTCAAAATATTTATTTCTTCTTAGGTTGTGGGCCGTCGACCTCGAGTAAAACACAGTAGGACATCTCGGTTGAGGTGGATTACGGGCATCGGTCCGAGATCAGTGGTCATCTACGTACTTTTCTTCATATCTTCTCTTGAATCATTCTTCTATCCTTTTTCTATGGTTCCTGCCTTCTTTCTTGTCCTTATAAGTGCTCCATAATGTAGCACAATGGTCTCGTTAGACTTCAATGTCCCTTTTTGATCAAAAATATGCCATATTCCCTACAAATACAATCAAAATAGGTGTCGACCTTTGAAAATTCCACCTTGATTATATATTTGTATAGGTGATGATGATTGAAGACTTAAAAACAAAAGAAGTGGTTTTATATACTAAAAATTAATTGATTATATATCGAGGTGCTTGATTTGGTTTGGTAGTTTGTTTAGAATGTTTGCAGGTCTTGAAACACATTTCAAGGGACCTTCGGAGGCCTTGAAATCAGATGCAAGGGATAGACGAAGAGTTTAGAGAGATTCAAGACGGAGGCCTTGAAAGCCTTTTCAAGGGATCAGAAACCAAGGCCTTGAAACTCCAATCGGGACAACGCACGCTGAAGGAATTCAAACTTCAACAAACTGAATCTACCAAGCATGAAAGAAGATCTTCTAAGAAGATATGACCAACAAGAAGGATACGATCAAAGAAGATCTCAACCGACCAAGAAGATTTGATTCTCAAAGCACAAAAGATCTTCTCTCAATGGAATTAAAAACAAGAGAAGATTACGGACAAAAGAGATCAACGTGCTTTAAGGAGATGAAGACCATAGAAGATCTAGAAACGTCTATCTCATCTCAACCAAGAAGAGGCTTTCATGGAGAAGAAGAACCATCTTCAACGGTCATTTTCCCAACGGCTAGAAGACTATAAATGAAGATGTCGATTGTTCGCTCCAAAAGGTGTGTAATAAAAGCAAGAATTCCAGGGTCGAAGACAGGGACTGTGGTGAAACAAATATCGGTAATTGAGGTTGTAAATAAAACACAAGAAACAAGAAATGATATCAAAGATGACGTAATAACAGATAAAGGGAATGCGGATTCTAGAGATTAAAGCATCAAATTGTGGTTTCGACTCAATATCTCAAAAGATAACGTGGCCAAAGCTGAGATTTACAAAGGGAAGGTTTTTCTAAGGTGGGAATAGATCACCGGGTAAGTCTCACTACTCACTATCCCAAACCAAAGATCCTCTCACCGGGTAAGTCTCAAAGTACTAAGGAAAGGAACTATAATCTCAAACCAACACACCACCCAAGGGGAAAGAATGAACCTTTACCGGGTAAGTCTCAGGCTAACTCTCAATGATGGGATGAAGGCACACTCAAACCCCAATAAAGGATAAACCTTTATTACATACACTCATGATCTTGGGTATACAAACAAAGGAATCACCGGGTAAGTCTCATCCTATGCTTCCGTTGAACCAGGAAAGGTATAACAAGGATAGGATTTTGCAAACTGGAACCTCAACTCAGATAAGGATCAGGAAAGGTCTCGCCTAACTCAGTTTCTGTATCATCTCGGTCGAGATGTTCCACAGCTGACCGAGGTGTTCATCGGTTAAGGTAAAGGATCGAGCTTTCAGGGTCCACTGAAATAAAGACTCATTCTTTCATCGTCTTTCCAACAACTTTCAGCCAATCACCCTATAATCGCATAAAAAACATAGCCAACAATCATCATGATAACAATAGTCAAATATATGAGAAAGGAATCAATATTCAATCAAGAAAACCTTAACACAAAGGTCTCAATAATTGAATCAAACAAACAAACAAACAATCAGCGTTCCTTAATCACAGATCAGAAAACTCAACAAAACCAACAATCATCATGATAACAATAGTCAAATATATGAGAAAGGAATCAATATTCAATCAAGAAAACCTTAACACAAAGGTCTCAATAACTGAATCAAACAAACAAACAATCAACGTTCCTCAATCACAAATCAGAAAACACAACAAAACAAAACCAAGTAAGAAAATCTTACAAACTTTCTTCAAAACAAACTTCAAACTAGCTTCCTTCCTTCCTTGATCTTCAACCTTCAAAACTTCCTTCAAAACTCTCCCAAAATTCCGTTATCCGAAGATGGCTGAATTCTAGAAAATCGGCCTCTATATTTAGGAGAATTATCTTGCAAAGGTAAAATATCTTAAAAAGATAATTTCCTTCCTTAAAATATCTTGCAATATTCCTTGCTTCCAAAATATATCAGCCAAAAAGATATTCTTCTTTCCAGAAATCCATCCAAAAATATGTGATATTCACTTTCCAAAAACAGAAGATCACAGCCAAAAATAAAGATCTCGTGTCCCGTCATCACCTTGGTCCAGACGCTCCTAAAGATCACCTCGGCCGAAGTGGTAGTGTAGCTAACCGAGGTGAGTCTCAACTGAGAGTGAAACTCTCTAATCTGGTACAAAATCAATCTTCTAAATCATTCCATGGTTCCCGAGCCTTTCTTGTGGCTCCTCAATGCTCCATAAAGTAGCTCCAATGACTCCTTAGCTTCCTTAGCTCCATTTTTTTCCAAAACGTGCTATTTTCCCTACAATTAAAACGAAACAAGGTGTAGACCTCGATTCCCGCAAAGGTAGACAAAACGACAATATAATCAAAGAATATACATCCATACATACAAATTTATGAAGATAAAACGTCCAAACTAATCCCAAAATATAGACTATAATACATGCTATCAAAATACCTCATACTTGTCCCTTGCTTGTCCCCAAGCAAGATCCAAATTTTAGATACATGATAGAATGGATTATAAGTCATAAAAAAGATCAATGAAAAACATTTCAAAACCTTTTGGAGTGTGCTCCACTCATAGATCACCTTAAGAGGATGCTTCATGGCATATAAAATCAAGACATGATCAAAACATTTTATAAATATAAGAAAGTTGTTCATCTTTGCATAAAATCATAGAATGCATAATAAATCATATTTAGCAAAATCAATCATGTATAATCCAGTTTAAATCACCAAGTCAATCAACATACTCGAGGTCTCAAGGGCTTCCAAAAGAGGTCAAGAAACATTTCAGGGTAGAATGTATATAGGGTATGTGGTGCTAGAATATGGGAATGGGATCTTACTTCACTTTCTTTGAATCTCAACTTCTTCCACCAATAAGCTTTGCTTATTTTCTCGAGATCAGCAATCATCAATTTCTCGAGATGCCTCAAACCCTTGATGCACATACCATGACCTGTTAGGAATATCGATCAATCTGACTTTTACAAGACACAAACACCCGGCTATATGAATGGTGCCGAGTTACTCAACATGAAGATCAACGTCCCCAAACATAATTGTTTCTTTCTATCACTTTCAACCAACAATCTTAACTTCACTTCACTTGTTTTTCCTCACTTGCTTTAAAATTCCCGGATAGGTTGATAGGTGATGGAATCACTATCATTTAGTTTAGTTTTTAGAGTCTTTTTATCACATAAGTGTCGGTTTATGCTACTAACTCCTTGGTCCAGAAGAAGAAGACTAAAAGAAGATAAAAGAGGAGTTATAAGCACTTAGGAGTTGAAGACCATTCACGAAGCAAATCTTCTATTGCCTCACCGCCCCCGCGGAGCAGTGTCACCGCCCCTGCGGGTGACACCACGTTCCGGAGCGCAGCCTGTGGCTTCTCCAGCGCTAGGAACGAAGATTGTCGCCGTCCCTGCGCCACTCCTTGGCACCCTTGCGGTGACTTATCCTGAAGAAGCGAAGCCAGCGCCCCTACGCCTCAGCCTGTGTCTCACCCTATGGAGCCAAAGAGTCAGTATCACCACCCTTGCGTTGACACTAGGCCGCCTCTTCGGCTCGGCATCTGAAGCGACAGAAAGTTGAAGAGTCAGAAGTTTGAAGATCATTAATGATCCGTGTTAGCATGAAATATGGTGATATTCTAGGCACTTATTTTGGTTGTTTTTCCCTTATTATTGTGTACATGGATAAGGTTTTGAAGCAAATGTTAGCTTGTTTGTCTATCTTGTCGATATGGAAGTCTACACTAGCTTTGTGTTGATTATAGGTGAATAGGAGCTGGAATCGGAGCATTTGAGAGAGAAAAGGGAGTAATCGATCATGTTCGAGGATAAGGGAAGCATTAAGGAAGCTAAGGAATGATCATGGATGAAGGATGTCACGAAACAAAGGCAACAACAAGCAATATACACTTCTACGCCCTGAATTACGGCCGTGTAGAAGATGATTTAAAGTCCACGCTCTAAACCACGGCCGTGGACCTGACATTATGAACGTGGAAGAGAGTTTGGAACACTCCAGTAAGTTACACGGTCTAAATTACGGTCGTGGAAGTCACAAGGCACCGTAATCTGTTTCCATGCTCTAAACCACGGTCGTGGAAGGTTGTGAGACCGTGATTTAGGCAATCTTTTGACGTTCATTATTTGCCACGTCATTTACGTATTGGGCCTTGATGGTAACTCTTTCTCGCCTTATAAAAAGACTGGAAAAGAGAATTTCGGGGACGGCCGCTTACCCTATGTTTAGCACTCTTGCTTAGGGTTGATTGGAGGCCGCCTAGAGCTGCGGAAACGTCGGATTGTTGGAGATTGGAGATTGCTTGCAGCGGAAGTTTAGACCTTTTCTTATGTTTTGATATTGAAGACGGATTGACATCCCGTTCTTCATGCTTGCCTTAGATCATTGTAAGGTTTTATGTTATATATTCTGAATCCATTAACATTGCTTCTTCTGTCTCAAATTTGAGAATTGGTTTTGAAGTTTTGTTGAGTATTCGAGGCTTTCATCTTTCATTCTTCTTAAATTGAATATTGATATCATGAAAATGGTTATTGGCAAAAACCCTTTAGCAATTCTAAGGTGAAGGGTTGATAGTTGTAGCTTAGATGATGATAGATCGATCGTAATTTGATTGGACCCTGAGAGTTTACGAACTTTGCTTTTACTTTAATCACGGCCTGTTCTAGAGTATCGTCGATACCCTAAATCACGGCCTGTTCTAGGGCTTCCACGGCCATGGTTCTCAAGATCTACCCGTGATTTACCTTAGTTTACGAACTTTTCTTTTACTTTAATCCAAAGTTAAGGATTAGCTTTAATCTAGTATTGGCTTGCCTTTCCTAGGTCGTAGTGAGACTCAACATCCTTTATTTCGGTTTCGAGTGTCACAACCTTAACCGTTTGAGTTTATCTTGATCCTTGGGTCACAAGTTTGGGTATTTGAGATTAATTCTTGTCCTTAGATCCTTTCTATACTACAGCCTCAACAACCTTTATAGAAAGTGTCTTTGGGTAAGTCATATAAGGTTTTGGAACTTCACCGTACATTACTTTACTTTAGTAGACCTTCGCAGTTCTTGACTCTGTCCTTAACTCTTTAGTATATCTTGAATCGATTGCCACAATTTGATATCCGGATCTTTAGGGTTGCTGTTTTCCCCAATATTTGCAAAGCTTTACATCTTTATTTGCTTGACAATTGAAATTGGATTTTGTTTCACCAAATCCCTGTGTTCGATACTCTTGAATACTTGCTAATCTACGCCGATCCTTACACTGCGGGTTCGCTTGCTTTTATTCTAGTTTTATAAATATAAAGCATATTTGTACGCATGTTTTCGGGCGAACAAGTTTTTGGCGGCGTTTCCGGGGATTTGGTCTGGACCAAATTCGGTTATTCGGTTGTCGAGCTTGGGGGCTTTGCTCTTGTTATTTGATATCTCTTTTGAGTGCTATTTGCAGGTTCAATTAGGTATATGTGCAGGTCTAGATCCAACAAGGACCTCATACCTCTTGATCCGGAACTTGAGAAGGCTTTGAGGAAGAAACTTAAGGAAAGAAAGATGGCTAAAAATAGAGAGAGGGATCTCCATGCGGAGTTAGAGGAGTCTCAAGCTCAATTTAGGTTGAGTGAGAAAAAAAGTAAGGAAGAAACAAAGCGTCATCAATTCCAAATTGATGAGCTCAAAGCTATGATGATGGACATGAAGTTGGAGATGAATGAATCCAAGAAAAAGAAGAAAGCTAAGCCAACTAAGTCCATTAGAGTGAAATCATCCGATGAGGAGGATGATGATGATTTGCCACCGCTAGAGGAAATTGATCCAACGGTCAATCCAGTGCGGAATGATCCAAGACCGGCTGCCAATCCTCGTATCCCAGCTGGGGGTGTGAGAGCTGCTCATGTAGATGAGGAGCCAATAACTCTTGGACAAAGGATGGATTCGATTCAGCAACCGCGCCGTCTAGGCGTGAACGTCGAAGCTGAAGATATTCAAGGGTTTAGCTTTAACCCGCAACTTATTACCATCGTTCGCCAAAGCCAATTTGGAGGAACGAGTGGTGAATCTCAACACCAACATTTACAGAACTTTGAGATTCTAATGGAGACAATGAAACCAAAGAATGCAACCACCACCAACTACAAGATCAAACCGTTCTTCTTCTCTTTGAAAGGGAAGGATTTATCTTGGTATCAAGCTCTTCCAAATGGAAGACTCAATACATGGGAGGATATATCTTCAGAGTTCCTAACCAAATTCCATGGGAGGATATATCTTCAGAGTTCCTAACCAAATTCTTTCCGCCATCCAAGACAGCGGAGTTGAGAGGTAAAATCAATGTTTTTTCTATGAAATCTAACGAAAGTTTGTTTCAATCGTGGGAAAGGTTTCAGGATCTATTATTGGATTGCCCACACCATGGTATTTCCAAGTTAGAGTTGTTGGGTATATATTACAAGGGGCTGGATGTGGAAACACAATTCAAGCTCCAATCTCTTTCATGTGGCACATTCATGGACATGAGGGAAGATGATGCTTGGACTTCATTGAGAAGCAAGCCCGAGTAATTGAGAAGTATTCCCACCGGAAGGCGGAATCTAACCGAGTAGAGCAAGGATCGAAGCTAACACAAGCTGCGCAAACTCAAATCTTTTCCCTTAACACCGAAATTAAGGAGTTGAAGGAAGTCATTAGAGCTGGCCTTCAAAAGCCTAAGGAGCAAGATGTTGGATACTTAGGAAACAACAACAACTATCAAGGGAATGAGAACACCAACCGGAACAACAACCGGAACAATTGGAACAACAACAACCGGAACAATAATTGGAACAACAATCGTAATTCAAACAACAATTGGCGTTCCAACCAATAGCAAAATTCCGGTAATTCTGATCCCAATTCAGAAAATTCACTAACACAGCCATATTCTTCTTCCATTCCTTTGAAAATCCAGGGGCAAACATCCAATAGCGAAAGCAGCTCGGGGAAGGAGAAGCCCGATCCCATGCTGGAAACAATCTTGGGAAAGCTTCAAGGACTAGAGAACCACATCACTAAGGTTGATAAAGCTCAAAAGGCTTTAGAAAACCAAATGTTCAGCAAGGCCGAGGAAGTTCATAGAGACCAAGGAAAGCTTCCTGGTAAGACGGAGGACAACCCAAAGGAAAGAGTGATGGCTATCACAACTAGGAGCGGAGCAACAACTACCGACCCGCAACCTAAGTTTGTTGAAGTTCCTGTCGAAAAGGAGAAGGAAAAGGAGAAGGATAAGGAAGACATCTACATTCCTCCTCCAGCTTACAAACCTCCCCTACCATTCCCACAATTTAGAGCGAGAACGCGCCTAGACAAGCAGTTCGGTAAGTTCATGGAACTCATGAGCAAACTGAACATTAACATACCTTTCATTGATTCAATTGTAGGTATGCCCGCCTATGGGAAGTTCCTAAATCCTCTCTAACAAGAGGAAGCTAGATGACTTCGGATAAGTCAAGATGAGTTCGGAATCATCGGAACTCATCGAAACGATGAAGGAAAAGATGCCCCCAAAGCTGAAAGATCCGGGGTCATTTCGTATTCCAATTGGAGTGGGAGAAGTCACTTATGATGCATTATGTGACTTGGGAGCAAGCGTTAGCATCATCCCGCTTGCCTTATGCAGGAAGATCGGTTTAGGTGAACCTAAACAGGTGAAGATGACGTTATACATGGCGGATCGATCCATAACTCGTCCCGTCGGTATCATTGAAGACGTCCCGGTCAAGCTCGGTAAGTTCTATGTTCCAATAGACTTTGTTGTGCTTGACATTCCTGCAGATAGTCCGGTCCCGATAATACTCGGAAGACCGTTTCTTGCAACATCCGGCTACATAGTGGATTGCAAGAATGATAGACTCGCCTTCGACATAGGAGAAGAGAAGGTTGAATTTGTTCTCTCAACTTTGGTGAAAGAGCCAGCTCTTGGAGAAGATATGTTCAATATCTATGACGAGGAGGCACCTAGAGAGGAAGTAAGCTTGATTCTATTCAAGGATCCATTGCAAAGGGTTATCACCATGAGCATCATGGAGAAAGGAGAAGAAGAAGGTTTGCAATGAGGAAATTGAAGTCTTGAAGGAGCTAAAGGAAGTGCATGAAGAAGAGTTTGAAAAACTCTACGATGGGTCAGAAAACGTGAGGAATCACGGCCAGTCGTGCTATTCCACGGCCGTGGTTTTCCCCATGATGACCGTAATCACCTATTTAGAGGACTCCAGTAAGTTACACGGCCAAAACAACGGCCGTGGAACTACCAGTGGTGCCGTAATTGACTTCCACGCCCTAAACCACGGTCGTGGAAGTAACAGTGGTGCCGTAATTTTGGAAAATTCTGAGAACAATTACGTTCTTTTCACCAATGCTCTTGAGTCTTCTTCAACAACTCCTACATTCTTAAAGACTTCTAAGGAAGCATTGGACACTCCTCAAGAGCCATTAGAGACTCCAATGGTGATGGAATTGAAGCCACTTCCCACACATCTTTGGTACGCATTTCTAGGAACTAATTCTACTTTACAGGTAATTGTTAGTTCCGATTTAAGTGAAGATTAACATGGTAAACTTATGGTTGTTCTAAGGAAACATAGGAAAGCTTTAGGTTACACTATAGAGGATCTTGTAGGAATTAAACCTTCATTCTGCATGCACAAAATTCTAATGGAAGAAGATTTTAAGCCCTCGCGACAACCTCAAAGACGATTAAATCCGATCATGAAGGAGGTTGTCAAGAAGGAGATTCTTAAGCTACTTGATGCAGGTATCATCTATCCTATCTCCGATAGTAAGTGGGTGAGCCCCGTACAAGTTGTTCCAAAGAAAGGAGGAATGATGGTTATCACCAACAAGAACAATGAGCTCATTCCTAAAAGAACCGTGACTGGATGGAGGATGTGCATTGATTACCGGAAGCTAAACAATGCAACTAGGAAGGATCATTTCCCATTACCCTTCATTGATCAAATGCTTGAGAGGTTAGCACAACATTCTTTTTTTTGCTATCTTGACGGTTATAGTGGCTTCTTCCAGATTCCGATCCATCCGGATGATCAAGAGAAGACCACATTCACGTGCCCGTGGGGTACGTTCGCTTATAGGAGAATGCAGTTCGGGCTTTGCAACGCCCCATCCACCTTCCGAAGGTGCATGATGGCTATCTTCTCGGAGTACATAGATGAGATCATGGAGGTTTTCATGGATGACTTTTCGGTTTATGGTTCCTCTTTTGATAATTTTCTTTCTAACCTTTCTCTTGTGTTACAAAGCTTCGAAGACAATAACATAGTTCTTAATTGGGGGAAGTGTCAATTCATGGTGAGAGAAGGCAATGTACTCGGACACTTGTTCTCTAATAGAGGGATTGAGGTAGATAAGGCTAAGATAGACACCATAGAAAAGCTCCCTCCTCCATCTTCGGTGAAGGGGATAAGAAGCTTTCTAGGACATGCTAGATTTTATAGACATTTTATCAAGGACTTTTCTAAGATATCAAAACCGCTTACTAATCTATTGATGAAAGATGTAGTTTTTGATTTCTCGCAGGATTGTTTAGACGCATTTTGTAAGATCCGGGAAGCTTTAATCTCAGCCCCGATCATCCAACCTCCGGACTGGAATCTCCCGTTCGAGGTTATGTGTGATGCAAGTGACGTAGCTATTGGAGTTGTGCTTGGGCAAAAGAAGGAGGACCAAACCCATGCTATTTATTAAGCTAGCA
Source organism: Fagopyrum esculentum (assembly GCA_033239045.1). Lineage (NCBI taxonomy): Eukaryota > Viridiplantae > Streptophyta > Magnoliopsida > Caryophyllales > Polygonaceae > Fagopyrum > Fagopyrum esculentum. The sequence goes on along the minus strand of BSUD01000005.1, from coordinate 75,633,498 downwards.
AGACGCTAGATGAAGCGCAGCTTAACTACGCCACAGCTGAAAAAGAATTCTTAGCTATTGTATATGCCTTTGAAAAGTTTTGTTCTTACCTTGTAGGTGAAAAGGTGATTGTGTACACGGACCATTCGGCGATCCGTTATCTACTTGCCAAGAAGGACGCGAAACCAAGGCCGATTAGATGGATTCTTCTCCTACAAGAATTCGATCTAGAGATCCGTGACAAGAAAGGTTTAGAAAATTCTGTTGCGGATCATTTGAGTCGTCTACCACATATAGAAGACGACGATCTACCTATAGATGACTCCTTTCCGGACGAGCATTTACACATTATAGAGGAGTGCATCAACAAGATAACTAGAGGTAACGAACCATGGTTTGCTGATTTTGTTAAATATTTGGTTTGTCACGAAATACCTCCCGGACTATCCTACGCACAAAGGAAGAAGTTCATTAAACATGTCCGGCAATACTTTTGGAATGAAACTCTCTCTTCAAGATAGGTCCCGACGGCATCATTCGAAGATGTGTGCCGGAAGACGAGATGCAAAGCGTGATCCATCATTGTCATTCACTACCTTGTGGAGGACACGCTAGTTCAAACGAAACTAGCGCTAAGGTATTGCAGTCCGGTTTCTTTTGGCCTACTTTATTTAAAGATATGCAAATCTTTGTTTCATGTTGCGATGCTTGTGAATGAACAGGGAACATCTCTAGGAGGAACGAGATGCCTGTTAACAACATTCAGGAGGTAGAGATCTTCGACGTTTGAGGAGTCGATTTCATGGGACCGTTCCCATCACCTTGTGGGAATCAATACATACTCCCAGCTGTGGATTATGTTTCGAGATGGGTTGAAGACAAAGCCTCTCCAACTAATGATGCCACGGTTGTCATCAAGTTCTTTAATAGAACTATTTTCTCGAGGTTCGGGACAACGCGGACCATCACAAGTGACGGAGGTTCACAATTCATTGCCCGACGATTCAAGCTCTACTAGCTAAGTATGGGGTGACTCACAAGATCTCCACTCCCTACCTTCCACAAATGAGTGGACAAGTGGAGATTTCGAATAGAGAGATCGAGGGCATCCTAGAGAAAACAGTTTCGAAGACAAGGAAGGATTGGTCTTTGAAACTAGATGATGCATTGTGGGCATATAGGACTGTGTACAAGACTCCCATAGGAAAAACACCATAAAACCTTGTGTATGGGAAGTCTTGTCACTTGCCGGTGGAGGTGGAACATAAAGCGTATTGGGCGGTAAAATGGTTGAACTTCAGCATGAAGGAAGCGAGGGAGAAGCACCTCTTGGACCTTAACGAGCTTGAAGAACTCCGCTTAAACGCTTATGAGAACGCCAAGATCTATACGGAAAGAGCGAAGCGTTTGCATGATAATCATATCATTCCAAAGGACCTCAAAGAAGGAGATCAAGTTCTCTTGTTCAATTCGAGACTTCTGCTCTTTCCAGGTAAGCTTAAATCTCATTTGACTGGATCTTATCTAATCAAGCATGTCGTTCCCCATGGCGTATTTGAAGTATGGTGTGAAAAGAGCGGAAGTTTCAAGGTGAATGGCCAACGACTTAAGAAGTATACACCGGAGCTCCAAGTTGAGGAGTTCGCACCCACCACACTCGAATAGACGCAGGTACGGTGTAGCTACGGACCTAAATCAAGCGCTTCTTGGGAGGAAACCCAAGTTATTGCACTTATGCTTTTGTTTTTCATTCTTAGATTAGATTAGTTTAGTCGTTTTTACTTTGTTTTGCCCTCGATACCTCCCGGTATGTCGTGTTTTTGGATGTAGGAGCAATGGAATAGGCAATGGAAGGAGGAAAAGTTGGAAGGAATTGACGAAACTTGGATTTTAGCACAATATAGAGAGTTCCACGCCCTAAACCACGGTCGGGAAGCTACAGTGACCGTAATTTTTCAAAAATCTGAGAAATATCACCAAAACCACGGGTCCGTAAAATTCCTATGCACAAAGGAAGAAGTTCATTAAGGATTTCCGGCAATACTTTTGGAATGAACCTCTCTCTTCAAGATAGGTCCCGACGGCATCATTCGAAGATGTGTGCCGGAAGACGAGATGCAAAGTGTGATCCGTCATTGGCATTCACTACCTTGTGGAGGACACGCTAGTTCAAACGAAACAAGCGCTAAGGTATTGCAGTCCGGTTTCTTTTGGCCTACTTTATTTAAAGATGTGCAAACCTTTGTTTCCTGTTGCGATGCTTGTGAATGAACAGGGAACATCTCTAGGAGGAACGAGATGCCTGTTAACAACATTCAGGAGGTAGAGATCATCTACGTTTGGGGAGTCGACTTCATGGGACCGTTCCAATCACCTTGTGGGAATCAATACATACTCCTAGCTGTGGATTATGTTTCGAGATGGGTTGAAGACAAAGCGTCTCCAACTAATGATGCCACGGTTGTCATCAAGTTCTTTAATAGAACTATTTTCTCGAGGTTCGGGACAGCGCGGACCATCACAAGTGACGGAGGTTCACAATTCGTTGCCCGACGATTCAAAGCTCTACTAGCTAAGTATGGGGTGACTCACAAGATCTCCACTCCCTACCATCCACAAATGAGTGGACAAGTGGAGATTTCGAATAGAGAGATCGAGGGCATCCTAGAGAAAACAGTTTTGAAGACAAGGAAGGATTGGTCTTTGAAACTAGATGATGCATTGTGGGCATATAGGACAGCATACAAGACTCCCATAGGAACAACACCATACAACCTTGTGTATGGGAAGTCTTGTCACTTGCCGGTGGAGGTGGAACATAAAGCGTATTGGGCGGTAAAGTGGTTGAACTTCAGCATGAAGGAAGCGGGGGAGAAGCACTTCTTGGACCTTAACGAGCTTGAAGAACTCCGCTTAAACGCTTATGAGAACGCCAAGATCTATAAGGAAAGAGCGAAGCGTTGGCATGATAATCATATCATTCCAAAGGACATCAAAGAAGGTGATCAAGTTCTCCTGTTCAATTCGAGACTTCGGCTCTTTCCACGTAAGCTTAAATCTCGTTTGACTGGACCTTATCTAATCAAGCATGTCGTTCCCCATGGCGTATTTGAAGTATGGTGTGAAAAGAGCGGAAGTTTCAAGGTGAATGGCCAACGACTTAAGAAGTATACACCGGAGCTCCAAGTTGAGGAGTTCGCACCCACCACACTCGAATAGACGCAGGTACGGTCTAGCTACGGACCTAAATCAAGCGCTTCTTCGGAGGCAACCCAAGGTATTGCAGTTATGCTTTTGTTTTTCATTCTTAGATTAGATTAGTTTAGTCGTTTTTACTTTGTTTTGCCCTCGATACCTCCCGGTATGTCGTGTTTTTGGATCTAGGAGCAATGGAATAGGCAATGGAAGGAGGAAAAGTTGGAAGGAATTGAGGAAACTTGGATTTTGGAACAATATAGAGAGTTTCACGCCCTAAACCACGGTCGGGAAGCTACAGTGACCGTAATTTTTCCAAAATCTGAGAAAAATCACCAAAACCACGGGTCCGTACAATTTCACGGCCGTGGAACACCTCGAGTGACCGTGATTTTCCAAAATTTTTACGGGAACTATATAAACCACCTTCCTTCACAAAAACACCACAACTTCTCAAATCCACGCCCTTTTCCACGCCCTTATAGCCGAAATCTTTCCCCTTCTCGCAAATCTTTGTTCGGAGTCCGATTCGAACGATTCTTGACCCTAATGTGAAGTATTTTCGATCATCTACAAGATTGAATCAACAATTCAAGTGAACAATCCCTGCAGAAGAAGGAATTTGGATTTTAAAATTCAAGACCTAGGTTTTTCTCCTCTTTCTCTACTTGTCAATTTGGTTCAATTCTTCGCAAGTTTTTAGGATAACTAATTGGAATTGGATTTGGAATTAGTCTAGGACTGTGTCTGGTGAATTTGGTGTGATTTGGTTGAGATTTGATTGAAACAGAACCGAACCACGGTCCCTGTAGGTTCCACGGCCGTGGTTTTCCTAGAACAGACCGTGACTTCCCCTGTAATGGAAAATTTGTTTAGGAGAAAGTCGAGTAGGAAAAAGAAGAGGAAAGGTGATAGTTCCTCTTCCTCTCAAGTCCCTCCTAGTGAACCACCATCACCCCCACCTCCTAGAATTCCAACCATTCATGAGGATTACCTTGATGCCCTAGAGAGGATCCAAAACAGGCCGGTCATAGGACTGCGATACTTAGTGCTTGAGGAGCTTGAACCGCTGAACGTAGTGAATGATTTGACATGGCTTCTAGATAGAGCAGGTTTGATAGTCTTTTCCGCTATTCGAGTGGACACTTATGAGGAGATCACTAGGGAGTTCGTCACTTCCTTTGAGTATAGCGCCGTCGATAGGACGGTTTCTTTCCGGTTGATGTAAGAGAACTATGAGTTCTCGATCTTGCAGTTTGGAGCCTTCTTTGGGTTCCAAGAGACCTTCAATGGTCGATATCGTAGCGGGGTATACGCTAAGGATTTTTGTGAGGATATCGCTATGATATATGCTAGTGAGGACCGTTGGCAACAGGCCGACACCAAGGCTAAGCTCATCTATCACTTAGCCTTGAAGATAGCTCATTGGGTCCTTTCCGAGTGCCTTTTCCTAGGACCAAGATCCCTCAAAAGATTAAGACCGATGAGCTTTTCCTCCTTTACTTTATGGTCCATGTTAGACCCGCCGATTGTGCTAGCCTCCTAGCCTCCACCATGAGTAAGCTCAAGAACAAGAGAGCCGGCAATATAGGATATAGTGGTATGGTCACTCACATTGCCTCGCAGCTAGGGATAGACTAATCCACTTGCACTAGGATAGCGGCGAGACCTTTGGGTCTCAATAGCCTTATGACTAGGGGCATCACCTTCCCTAGACACCGCGGTCCACCTACCGCCGGTATTCCTTGGGAGGAGAGAGGAGGTCGAGGTATCCCTTGGCTCCCCGAGTATTCCATTATGGACGGACGCTATAATTGGAAGCAGACTTTCGCCGCCATGCATGGGAATAGGTTGGCAGCACCTCCTTTTGTGCCGGATGATGTCCCGGCTGCGGATGTTGAGGAGGAGATGGGAGGAGGTGATGATTTAGAGGGAGGAGGTGATGAGCAGGACTTTGGCACTTTTATGGATCAGCCGGCACACTTTCCCGACCCTCCTAGACGTTCCCAACGACCCTCCGGACCTTCCGGAGCCTCTTCCTCTCGCCGTGCTAGCGTGAGTGAGAGGCCGACTTGGATGGACGCTCCTCCCGCTTGGTATGGGGAGCAGCCTTCATGGATGGGAGCTCCACCTCTATGGTATGATCAGGAACCCGCAGCACCAGCAGCACCGACTCCCCAGGACGCGCCACCATGGTATGGCCAACCACCAGCTTGGTATGAGCAGTTACCGGCATGGGCCACCGACCTTTCTAGGAGAGTTGGAGACTTGGAGATCCACCGGGAGACCCAGGAGACACGGAGCCGGGAGCATGATGAGATGATGAGTGACATTTACCGCCAGCAGTTCGGGCGGTACTATAGCCATGACTTCCCTCCATTTTCACCACCGCCTCCTCCGCAGTGACGAGTTTGATGATCGCCAGTTTCAGCCACCCCACCACCGTCTACTAAGTTCATTTTGCTTTTCATTCTTTTCTTTATTTTCATTTTGAACATTGAGGACATGTATGTTTTAAGTATGGGGTGGGGTGTGACTATGTGTGTAACAACTCTACTACATTTGCTTGCTTCTATCCATGACACTTTGCATGTTTCATTCCATAGTCACACGTTTCGTTATTGCATTGCATGAAAAAGTTTGAAAAACCCATAAAAATTTGAAAATTTTGAAAAATTTTGAAAAAGTATTTGTGCTTCTAAGATTAGAGATGACTTATATGATAGTTCTCACTTGTGGAATGAGTTTTTGATGATAATTGTATGCTTAAACGGAATTATGAATTGAAAAGAAATTGAATGTGTTGTTTATCCTTTCTTGCAAGTTTCATAATGTGAAAGTTTTATCTAAATAATATTGAGAAATTAAGGTTGAAATCACATGAAGAGTTCTTATACTTCTTTATGAAATGATTAAAGCAATTCGATTTTCTTACGTCTTTCTTTGAATCATTTAGCCCCTCAATAAAAGTAATTGCCTCCCTTACCTATCCGGGAATTTGGAGGAGTTGATATTTGGTTTATGTATATGAGCGTTTCAAGGATGAATGAAGCAAGGTTTGAGGATGATCTATTGACTAGAAGAACATTTGCCTAAAGGATGGTTTTGTTTTGAAATTGCATGCATATTTCATTCTAACTTGTGTTCTAAGCTTTTGAAAACCTTGCTTGGTGACAAGCAAGTGACAAGTATGAGGTATTTTTGTTAGCATGAAATATGGCGATATTCTAGGCACTTATTTTGGTTGTTTTTCTCTTATTATTGTGTACATGGATAAGGTTTTGAAGCAAATGTTAGCTTGTTCATCTATCTTATCGATATGGAAGTCTACACTAGCTTTGTGTTGATTATAGGTGCATAGGAGCTGGAATCGGAGCATTTGAGAGAGAAAAGGGAGTAATCGATCATGTTCGAGGATAAGGGATGCATTAAGGAAGCTAAGGAATGATCATGGATGAAGGATGTCACGAAACAAAGGCAACAACAAGCAATATACACTTCCACTCCTGAATTACGGCCGTGGAGAAGATGATTTGAAGTCCACGCACTAAACCACGGCCATGGACCTGACATTATGTACGTGGAAGAGAGTTTGGAACAATCTAGTAAGTTACACGGTCTAAATTACGGTCGTGGAAGTCACAAGGCACCGTAATTTGTTTCCACGCTCTAAACCACGGTCGTGGAAGGTTGTGAGACCGTGATTTAGGTAATTTTTATTGATTATTCGAGGCTTTCATCTTTCATTCTTCTTAAATTGAATATTGATATCATGAGAATGGTTATTGGCTAAAACCCTTTATCAATTTTAAGGTGAAGGGTTGATAGTTGTGGCTTAGATGATGATAGATCAATCGTAATTTGATTGGACCCTGAGCGCTAGAGAAATTTCGTCGATACCATAAATCACGGCCTATTCTAGGGCTTCCACGGCCGTGGTTCTCAAGATCTACCCATGATTTACCGCAATTTACTAACTTTGCTTTTACTTTAATCCAAAGTTAAGGATTAGCTTTAACCTAGTCTTGGCTTGCCTTTCTTAGGTGGTAGTGAGACTCAACATCCTTTATTTTGGTTTCGAGTGTCACAACCTTAACCGTTTGAGTTTATCTTGATCCTTGGGTTACAAGTTTGGGTATTTGAGATTAATTATTGTCCTTAGATCCTTTCTATACTGCAGCCTCAACAACCTTTATAGAGACTGTCTTTGGGTAAGTCATATAAGGTTTTGGAACTTCACCGTACATTACTTTACTTTAGTGTACCTTCGCAATTCTTGACTCTGTCCTTAACTCTTTAGAATATCTTGAATCGATTGCCACAATTTGATATCCGGATCTTTGGGGTTGCTGTTTTACCCAATATTTGCAAAGCTTTACATCTTTATTTGCTTGAAAATTGAAATTGGATATTGTTTCACCAAATCCATGTGTTCGATACTTTGGAATACTTGCTAATCTAGGCCGATCCGTACACTGCGGGTTCGCTATCTTTTATTCTAGTTTTATAAATATAAAGCTTATTTGCACGCATGTTTTCGGTTGAGCAATCCGCCCCTGCGAAACTGCCAGGCCGCCCCTGCGGCCACGAAGAAGATCAAACGTTTTCGCTTGAACCGCCCCTGCGGATCTGAAGACCGCCCCTGCGGTTCGACGACAGAGACTTTACTCCGGCTTTTTACACCACCTTTATGGCATTAAAGGTGGCTATTTTGGCTGGCCATTTACTCCTATTTAGTGCCATTTGTAGTATAAATAGACCCATGGTTGATTGCTAGGATCATCCATCATTTCCCACTTTTATTCTCTCTTGCTTCCTTTGTAATGAGCTTCTAGTTTCCTTGCTACATTGGGTTAGTTTGAAGCTGCATTATTACTTTGGTTGTAAGTTCCTTTCTAATAAAAGTTTTATTCAGTAATGCTTTCTGTTTCTTGATCTTCATTTATCTAAATTGCATGTTTTATTTATCACTTAAGATTGATCACCTTAGGTTCTAAGTGCATGCAAAGAACTAGGATTAATAGATTCCGGGTTTGGGTCTTTAGTCTAGTAGTAACCTTTAAGTAATAACGGGTTGTAATTGCTTGAAGGAAAAGAAACACAAATAGAAAGATTAGTTTAACGGTTTTAATCTTCTCTTTATATCCCCTAGTCTTTGTTTGACACCTAAGTAGTGACTTGTTCTTGTAGGTTTACGGAACACTAACTTGTTAAGTTGTGTTGATGCTGGTTGGCTCAACACATACATATGATCAAGACGGGAACATAATTTGAAAACTTGTAAAAAGGAACTCACCAAAGTAGTAATCGCATGCTAAGAATCAACCTAGTGTAGATTCACTCATCATCATCATATCAATCTCATTTACTTGTTTTTATAGTTTTGTGTGCATCAATTCGTCCTAAACCCCCCCTTTTGTTACTTTGTTCTATAATCAATAATTGAATTTAATAAAAATATCAAAAACTCTCTTGAGTTCAACCCTTACTTAATCACTATACTTGTTTTAGTGTTGAGTTCGGAAATTAATTTGAAAGGATATAAACGACCTAAGAAAATATCTTCGTTCAAATTTTGGCGCCGTTGCCGGGGAGGTTAGTTATTTTTATTTCATTTTTATTATTGATTATTGGTTTGGACCATTTTTATGGTTCAAACCCGTGCTACTAACTCCGGCTTTGTTCCCTTTGATCCAGAAAATGAGAGGACACACATCCGGCGACGTATACTAGCATTAGGGGAAGGAATCAACTTCGAGCTCAAGCCGGGTCTCATTCACTTGCTCCCATCTTTCCATGGGTTAAGTGGTGAAGACCCCATCAAGCACCTTGGGAAGTTCCATACCGTGTGTATGAGCATGAAGCCTGCCAACATTACTGAAGAGCAAATCAAGATGAGGGCATTCGGCTTCACACTCAAGGATGCAGCGGACGATTGGTACTACCACCTTCCATCCGGGAGCATCGACACTTGGGAGAATCTCCACAAGGCGTTTTTGGAGAAATACTTCCGAACCAAGAAGGCTAATAGCTTGAAGAAAGCTATATGCATCATCGAGAAAGAGGCGGACGAGACTCTTTATGAGTACTTTGAGCGGTTTGCACGCCTCCGATCCAGCTGTCCTTTCCATGGATATTCAACTCAGGATCTAGTCTTGTAATTGTACAATGGCTTGCTTGACACCAAAAGGAGGATCGTCGATGCGGCTTGTGGAGGTAACATTCTTAACTCTACCCCTGACCTTGCTTTTGAAAAGATACAGGAACTAGCGGAAGGAACCCAAAACTTTGGAAGGACTTCTTCCAAGAGAGGTGTTCATGGTGTGAATTCCAGGAAGAGTGAGATCTCCAATGAGCTTGCTGAATTGAAGGAGATGGTGAAGAGATTAACACTTGTGGGAACCCCACAACAACTAAAGGCATGTGGAGTTTGTGCTGACCCATATCACCCAACGGACATGTGTCCCCAAGTGCAGGATGACGATGCAGTTGTGAATGTAGTAGGTTACGAACAACCACAGCAGCAAAGGCCTAGGAATGATCGATATGCGCAGAATTTCATGCCAAACTGGCGTGATCAACAAAATTTTCGTTGGAGGGATCAACAAAACCAACGACAGCAGCCCCGACAAGGTAAGTATCAATCAACTGAGGATATGTTGCAGGTTTTGACTAAGAATTTTGCTACTCGTGTCCAAACAACAAAATCCAGCATCAAGAACCTTGAAAAACAAGTTGGGCAAATGGCGAAAACCATAACAAGGATCAAAGCTAGATCCTCATGAGGATTGCCAGACGGTTATAAACCCCAACGAGAATGTTAGTGCCTTAACATTGAGGAGTGGGAAGCAAATCCAACAGAAACCAGCAAAAGAATTACAAGACAAACTCTTTGACGAGTTTTCCGCACCCACAGCCGCCCCTGCGGCTGCAACTGCGCCTATCTCTTAGCAGACGCCGCCCCTACGGCTGGATATCCCCGCCCCTGCGGTGACATGCCCTGAGCCGCCCCTGCGCCTGCACTCTGGCGCCCCTGCGGAAAACTCGACAGAGAGTTCTGCTGAGAAGGATTCTTACATCCGACCTGAGTTTCCACCACTGTACTCTGAGAAACCTCCAACTCCTTTTCCTGAGGCACTAAAGGAGAGAAGAATCATTGAGGGCAACGATCTCTTTGAGACCTTATCCAAATGCGATGTAAACATCCCTCTCCTTAAGTTAGTGAAGAGTATTCCTAAATATGCTCGTTTCTTGAAGGAACATTGCACTATCAAGAGGAATCAGAAGCTGATGGGGAAGCAAAAAGTGAAAGTGAGTGAGCATGTTTCTGCCGTTTTCCAACGTAGAATGCCCAAGAAGTGCAGCGATCCGGGCATGGTAAGCATTCCTTGTGTTATAGGGGAAACCCGTTTTGACAAAGCCATGCTTGACCTTGGTGCTTCTATAAATGTTTTGCCATTTTCTATTTACAAATCACTTGGCCTTGGACCATCAACGGAAACTAGGATTGTAGTAAAACTTGCTGATGGATCTAATGTGTACCCGAAAGGGATAATTGAAGATGTATTAGTAATGGTGGACAACCTAATTTTTCCTGCTGATTTCTTCATAATGGACATGGAAAATGATTCCCATGCTGCACCCATATTGTTAGGTAGACAGTTTTTGAAAACTACTAGGACTAAAATTGATTATGTTAGTGGCAAACTAACCATGGATTTTGATGGTGAAGTAGTGGAATTTGACATCTATGATGCGATGAAATTTCCTAGTGATGATCATTCTTTATGTGCTATTGACATTGTTGAACCTTTTGTGCAAGATGTGTTTGATAATTCTGATATTGATGAGTTGAAAAATATAATTGAGCATGACATTGATGATTTCAAATCAGAATATGAATTAACATCCAGCATGAAAGAGGTTCTAGCCCAATTAGATGGGCATAAGAGGTTACCTATCTCCAATTTGGCCATTGGGCCCACTTTACTAACCCCAAGCGAGAATCGTGTTCCATCTATAGTGCAGGCACCGGAAATAGAATTGAAGGACCTTCCATCCCACCTCAAGTGCGTTTTCCTTGGAGACAACAATACCTTGCCGGTGATCATCTCCAACAAATTGACCACCGGTCAAGAGGGCAAGTTGGTAAAAGTGTTGAAAGAACACAAGACGGCGCTTGGATGGACAATTGCAGACATCAAAGGGATAAGTCCATCCACCTACATGCATAGGATCTTACTTGAGGAGGATGCAAAACCATCTAGGCAACCTCAACGAAGGTTGAATCCGCCAATGATGGATGTGGTCAAGAAGGAGGTGTTGAAGCTCGTCCAAGCGGATATGATCTTCCCTATTTCGGATACCACTTGGTTTAGTCCAACCCAAGTGGTTCCAAAGAAAGGAGGCATCACAATGGTGGAAAATCAACATGGAGAAATGGTCCCGAGTAAAACGCAATCCGGATGGAGAGTTTGCAATGACTACCGCAAACTCAACAAGGTAACACGTAAAGACCATTTCCCATTGCCTTTTATTGACCAAATGTTGGAACGTCTTGCAGGTCATCCGTACTACTGTTTCGTTGATGGATATTCGGGTTCCTTCCAAATAGCCATTGCACCAAAAGATCAAGAAAAGACGACCTTCACTTGCCCATTTGGCACTTTTGCGTACCGCAAAATGCCATTTGGACTTTGCAACGCACCCGGCACCTTCCAACGGTGCATGATAAGTATTTTCTCCGATTACATAGAAAACTTTATTGAAGTCTTCATGGAAGATTTTACCGTCCATGGAGACAGTTTTGATGCATGTCTAGGACATTTAAAACTTGTTCTTGAAAAATGTGTTGAAACCAATGTAGTTCAAAATTCAGAAAAATGACATTTCATGGAAGAACAAGGAATCGTGCTAGGACATGTAACATCCTCCAAAGGGATAGAGGTAGATAAGGCAAAGGTTGATGTAATTCAAAGTTTACCTTATCCTACTAACGTTCGGGAAATCCGATCTTTTCTTGGTCATGCAAGTTTCTACCCACGGTTCATCAAAGACTTCTCAAAGATCTCGGCACCCTTATGTGAATTGCTCAAGAAAGACGTCACATTCATAGTGGATGAGAGTTGCAAAAGAGCATTCGACACTTTGAAGGCGTGTCTTACTAGTGCACCAATAATCCGTTCTCCAGATTGGGAGAAACCTTTCAAAATCATGTGTGATGCCAGCGACTACACTGTAGGAGCTGTCTTAGCATAGAAGGATGGACGAGCCTCACACGTGATCCATTACGCGTCTATGACACTCAATGGAGCGCAAAGGAACTACTCTATCACCGAGAAGGAGATGCTAGCGGTGGTTTTTGCCCTTGAGAAATTCAGATAGTACCTACTTGGAGTAAAGGTAATTATTTTTACTGACCATGCATCTCATAGGTACCTCATGGCGAAGAAGGAGGCAAAGCCACGATTAATCTGATGGGTGCTCCTTCTAAGCGAGTTCAACCTAGAGATACGGGACAAGAAGGTGGCTTAGAACCTTGTGGCCGATCATCTGAGCAGATTAGTGAAGGAAGAAGAAGATCCAGAAAAAGGAAAGGAGATAGCTGGAATTTTTCCAAACGACACATATTACACAACCCTCTGTTGTATAACCGCCCCTCCGACTCAAACTTCCCGACCCTGCGGCTCAGTCTCGGCGCCCCTGCGGAATTGTCGACAGAGGTTTGTCTTACGCTCCAGTCTTTTAAGCCTTGGTTTGCTGACATTGTGAACTTCATTGTTAGGAAGAAGTATCCTCCAGACTTCACCAAGGCACAACGAGAGAAGGTAAAGGCTGAAGCTCGACACTACGCTAGGGATGACCATTACCTTTGGAAGCATTGTAGTGACCAAGTGATCCGCCTTTGCATTCCGGATAATGAAGTACAATCTGTCCTAACCTTCTGTCATTCTAAAGCATGTGGGGGACACTTTGGGGGAAACAAAACTGCAGGAAAACATTTGGATGCTGGTTTCTTTTGGCCACACATTTTTAGAGACGCTTTTGCGTTTTGCAAAGTGTGAGATAGATGCCAAAGAGTAGGAAACATTTCAAGGAGAAATGAAATGCCCCAATCCTCTCTTATATTTTGCGAAATATTTGATATTTGGGGAATTGATTTCATGGGGCCTTTTCCTACTTCATTTGGGCATACATATATTTTACTTGCGGTGGACTATGTTTCCAAGTGGATGGAAGCAAAAGCCACAAAAACTGATGATTCAAAAGTGGTTGCAGCTTTCCTTAAGGAAAATATTTTTGCAAGATTTGGAATTCCGAAAGCCTTAATCACTGATAGGGGTACCCATTTCTACAACAAGACGATCACGGCCCTCCTTAAGAAGTACCACGTCCACCAACGAATGTCAATAGCTTATCATCCACAAACAAATGGCCAAGCTGAGGTATCCAACCGGGAAATTAAGACCATCCTTGAAAAAATGGTCTCTCCCGGAAGGAAGGATTGGAGTGCAAGGCTAAACGACGCTCTATGGGCATATCGGACAGCCTACAAGACTCCTATGGGGATATCTCCCTTCAGGTTCGTGTTTGGAAAAGCTTGCCACCTTCCGGTGGAGCTACAACAGAAAGCTTGGTGGGCGGTAAAGAAGTGCAACATGAACATAGAGGAAGTGGGAGAATTCCGGAAACTCCAACTGCAAGAATTGGAGGAATTGAGATTAGATGCATATGACCATGCCACTGCATACAAAGAAAAAACCAAAGCATGGCATGACCGAAACATTCTCCGGAAAGATTTCAAGGTAGGTAATAAGGTACTTCTCTTTCAATCACGTTTGAAACTTTTGCAGGTAAGCTGCGTTCAAGGTGGATGGGGCCGTTCGTGATAGCCGAAGTATACCCTCACGGCGCTGTGGATCTCTATGATCCCCAAACACACAAGGTGTTTCAAGGTAAACGGACAAAGGATAAAACCCTACCTTGAAGGAGTAAAGAACGATCCAATTGATGAGATGGTTCTAGAGGAGGCACAATCAGAGAAATAGAACCCTTACGTCGAGCCAATGACATAAAACAAAGGCGATGTTTGGGAGGCAACCCGAAGGAATAAGAAGAGGAGTCTCTATCAAGAAAACCGCCCCTGCGGCTTAGTGTTCCCGCCCCTGCGGTGACACCCCTGCCCAGCGCCGCCCCTGGCGCTGGGCCTGCGCTTACAGCAAACTGGTTAACGCCCCCGCAGTGACACCTTTACGCCCCTGCGGCGGCCACCCTTGACATGCATCCTCAGCGCCGCCCCCGGCGCTGAGCCTGTGCCTTTTTCTTCCTTGTCACCGCCCCCGCGGTGACAAGTCCCCGCCTCTGCGGTTTTACCCAAAAAAGAAAAAAAATAAGAAAACCCAAAATGCCCTACACCTACCCCTCCCATTCATCCTCTCTCCTCACCAACCACAACTCTCTCCCGAATCTTACCTCTCTCAAGCTCACGCCCCTGCGCCCTCATCACTCTCTCGCAACTCCACTACTCTGACGCCCCTGCGACACCAAGTCAGCACCACCGCCACCAGCCCGACGCCCCTGCGCCACTGTCCCCCGCTCCCCATCAACATTTCCCTCAATCTCTCAAAACCCTAATCCTACAACCCTTTCCCCCTCACACTCTCTTCCCTTCACTACTCATCACCTCCGGCGACGTCTCCACCCGCAAGAAGCTACCACAAGGCTCCCCAGCTCCACCACCTTCGTCGATGTCAGAAATCGCCCTCTACACTTCTCCCGCCCCTGCGCCTGCAAGCTGCCGGCCCTACGCCTCGCCGCCCCAGCGCATCCTTCAACCGCTCCAGCGGAAATAGTAATAGAGGGTTCGTCTCTTTCTCAAATTTATGAACTTTCTAATTCCTTTGCTTAATCATTTGTAAGAGATGGAACCACAGAGAAAATATAAGATCTCCGAGATAGAGAAGGCTCGGTATGCGATTGTCCAAGATCGAGTTGTGTATTCAACTTGGTTTTTGCACATCCCTACCTTAGATAAGTTGGGCATGTTGGAGAGCATGCAGTCATTTCTTACCAACGTTGGGCTCGGAGACTTTCTACAGAAGAGTGCTCCAACGTATCCCGAGCTCAGCCACCAATTAATAGCCACCTTCACCATAGAGAAGGAGGATCATGTGTGTGTTGAACTTACCTTCAAGTTCAACAAGCAGAAGTACACCGTTGATTACCTCCAGCTGCAAGCGGCTTTTGGAATAACTCTCAACCCCTCAGAGAACTGGTGGGAGACAGTCCCGACACCGGACCTATGCGAGTTTTGGCAGGCCGCTACCGGATCCGAGTTTCTTGCCGGGGGTGAGTATTCGAACAAACTCACTCACCCCTGCTTGAGGCTCCTCTCCAAGATCATTATGAGTGTCTTCTATGGACAAAAGGAGGAAAACAAGGTCGCTCTCAAGGACCTTCCACTGCTCTATTCCTGCCTTCCGATGAGCGAGAAGGTGATGGATTGGCCATACCTCTTCCTTACCGCTCTAAAGCGGATTAGGAAGAACGAACCAAGGGACATTGTTGGTGGTGGGGTGATCTCCTTGATCGCCTCACAAGTTATGGATCTTTCCGGCGTAGAGGATGGGTTGGAGGCACCTCTCTACACGGACAGGATGCTGAGGAGATGCAAGCTCCTCAAGAGAGACGGAGAGAACTTCTTTTGGCACTCATTGGTAGATGGGAGCCATATTACATACCTGCCCCGGCCGCTTCCACTTGGAGACGAGCTCTCCGAGCTATAAATACCGGCTGACCCTTTCGTTCCGAGACGGCCTCAAGTGCCTATTGTTGAGAGATACGCTGCGAGCTCCAGCCGGGCTCCTGTTGCTCACCATATACCCATATCGGATGATTAGGAGATGCCTACTACAACACCGGATGACGGTCGTGCCATGGAGAGCTTCCAGGCTCAGATGGCAGCCTTGACTACTCAGCATCAGGCATGGCAAACCGAGTGCCAGCGGTCTATGCTTGAGCAGCAACAGGCATGGCAGTCCATCTTCGCCTCCTCTATGACCACCCATTTTGACCGCCGGCAAGATGCGTGGCATGCGGCTCATCAGTAGCAGCTCGAGGCTCAGCAATTGGCTTGGCAAGCCAGCTTCGAGACCTCATTTGGACAGAGGATGGATGCTCAATTGGCCCGCATCGACACACTCTACCGCTGGCAGGAGCATTTCTTTAGCCACTTTCCGTACCCACCAGAGGAGGGCCCGGATGGTCCAGCCTAACCATCCCACTGGTGGTAGCATCCTTTATTCCTTCTCCACATTTATCTTTGCTTTCATTTTCCACTTGGAGGACAAGAGATGTTCTGAACGAACCGAGGTGTCAGAGTGGATGTCAGACCTAGTCGCCTCGGTGGACCAAGAACATCTCGGTTGAGGTCTTGTGACAGCACCCGAGATGTATCTCAGTCAAACTCTGTCTTCTTAATTTCTCGAACTTCTGTCCTTCCATGTAGCTCCAGAGTTGTAATTCCTTAGGGAGTACTTGATTCCTGCCTAGGAGGATGCAAAAACACGAAAAAAAAACTATCTAAAACTAAGCTAGAAAAGGGAAAAGAAAGTAATACCTTGGGTTGCCTACCAAGAAGCGCTTGTTTTAAGGTCGCTAGCTGGATCGTACGTCAACATCAAACAAGGTATAATGGTGCAATCTACTCAGCCAGGAGTTCCGGGCGATACTTCTTCAACCAATGTGTAATATCCGGAATTTTTATTCCGTTTAATTCCGAATCAATTCGGACTTTGAGTCGTTGACGGTTTACAATTCTATCTAGTATTTCTTTCGTCATAAATTTTATCATTTTATGTAGAATTTAATTCACATAATATGATAGAATTATATCAAACCCTAATTCTTATAATTATTTATCATTTTATGTAGAATTTAAATCACATAAAATGATAGAATTATATCAAACCCTAATTCTTATAATTAATTCTTAACGACGACTTTAGACGAGATCATGACAACGCTGAGACGAGACTGTGACAAAGCTGTGACGAGAACATGACAAAGTTGTGACGAGGCCCAGGCAAGCAGTTGACGAGGCCCAGACAAGCAGTTGACAAGGCCAAGACAAGCAGTTGACGAGGCCCAGACAAGCAGTTGACAAGGCCCAGACAAGCAGTTGACAAGGCCCAAACAAGCCTTGACGAGGCCCAGACAAGGCCTGATCTCGAGTATGGCCGGCCAGCCCAAAACGCACTAGCTGCTTCAACATCTCCCTTGCCCTAGATTCTATTCACGTGTCCTGAAACTCACGTACGCTGGCACCATCTTCTACTCCACGCAAGCTGGCAACATCCAGCGGCGCTCCTCTCCTCTTTTGCACACCCCAGCCGGCGCTCCTCTCCTCTTCTGCACACCCTAGCCGGCGCTCCTCTCCCCTTCTGCACACAGCCATGGATGGCGCTAGCAAGTCACTCCAGCCCCGTCCTCAGCCATGGACACCGCCATCAATGCAAAACGCCCTTTTGTACACACCAATGTCAAGATCTCGTGCTTTGCCTCAGGCCATCGGCGTCGATCTCTTCAGGAAACACACGGCCCTTCTCTCCAGTCCAAGTCCAGCCCGACCTCCTCTCTAGTTAGTTGCGAGCCTCTCACACGCAGATCTTTCAACAACAGCAACTCGGTGCTGCTCCCTTCACCCCTTCGGGTCGTGGAATCGAGTAAGGCTTGTACCTCTCTCTCCCTTGCATTTCTGTCCACGTATCCCATGCCTAACGAGTGCTTTTCATGCCTTCTATACCTACACATATCATTCGTAGATGAGCAGTAAGGAGGCACACATTTTCTGAGTTTTTATGAAGTGATGAGCAGTCATCTTCGAGTCCAATTTTAGGTAAGCTAGGCTCTTCCGTTTTGGCTAGTTTTCGGATATGTGGGTATGCATAGTAAATCATACTAAAATTTCAGAGGAATCCATGTTATCGTTTGAGAGATATGGGGTTTCAAAGTTGACTCCTCATACAGTTTTTATAAATGTGTTGAGTAGAGAAAAACAACATGGGATGTTGTTTTGTGAGATAGTTTTGAATAGGCTTTTGATCTCTGTTGGGCTTGAATTTTTGATATGATATAGTTGGCATATTGTTGTAGATCATATTAAAATTTCGGAGGAATCCAGCGAGTGGTTTAGGATTTACGATTTTTCAAAGATTGGGTCGTAAGCAGTTCTTCTGTTGTGCTGAAATTCTAAGTGTTGAGAAAAACTGCTTGTGATGCAGTTTTGTGATATAGGATTGAGTAGGTTATTGACCTCTATTGGACTTGAATTTTGGATATGTCTTAGTTAGGCTTACATAGTATAGTATATAAAAATTTTAGAGGATTTAATCGAGAGGTTTAGGAGTTATGATTTTTCAAAGTTAAGAGAAGGTTCCGTTTTGTTAAGTGGTTGCTGAATTTTTAGAAATTGTGTTGATCTGTCAAGTTTGAGCATACTTTTTGATCCCTTAGAGATAATATCCACCGTTCAGTTCATGAGATGTTGTTTAGTGCCATGCATAGGTTAATATGTCAAAAGTTGGGATGAATCCAACGATGGGGATTTAGAATTATAGAGGATCAAAGTGGACTTGTTGTACATTAGAAAACATACTCATCTTTTGGCTAAGTATAGAATATTTTAAGTGTTGTAACCAACTTTGGAAATTTTTATAGAAGTGATGGTTGAACAGCTTTAATAAATTCTTGCTCCTAGGAGTAGATGAGATATCATAGATGATCTAGGGAATTATTTCGTAATTTTTATAAGACTATTCAAATTTCTTATTTGAAGCCGAAGTTGGACCTTAACGATCTTTTCGAAAATAGGAAAATGGGTAAATTTTCAGTTTTTAACCAAACTCATCTATAGGAGTTAGAATATGACTCTTTAGTCTCAAATAAGAGTTTAGGCATGATATATGAAATTTTTGGAAGTTTCAGGACCAAGGGTAAAATAGTCAATTTACCATATATTGGTACTGTATTAAATTCTGTTCTAATAGGATCTACTACCTTAGAAGTCTTAGACTTCAAATTACCTAAAAAGTGTGCTGACACACTTGCCTCCTTTGACAGGCAACCGAGTTATACAGTTACATATTGAGTTGTGATTAAGAGAATCGAGATCTGATTCAGGTAAGTCCACGGAGTTACTTAGCTGGCTTCTTGTATGAGTGTAATGTGTATGAGTGGTGTTTGTTAGTTATAATAAATAACGAAACCGGATTAGGCTGACTTTATTATTTACGTAATTGACCCAAGTGTATGATAACGGGTCGTGACATCATCTGCCTAGCTCTTGCGAGAATCTAGGAGGTTCCCTGCGACCAGCCCAATCAGGTAGACGATCCGATGCATTAGTACCATTCCGCGTTGGTAAACGGGGACATGAGCGAGGTTTGGGAATCCCTCGTGTCACAAAATAAGTATCATTAGTAATAACCTATCATCTAATTAAAGATAATAAAAGGATTGAGTGTTGCATGTTGATTGTGTATGTTGTACGTTTGTGCGTTTACCTTTATACTTATGCATAGAATGTTAGCTAACGGTTTTATACCGCTTGTAGATGCCTTGCAGGTTAAGACAGTTGTAGAGAGATCCGGAGGAAATGGTCAGCCGGGTCCACGTACTGATTTAGTTGGGGACGGGAATGTCTTTTGTTCTTCATATGCGTCGTTTTAGTATCTTTTCTTATAAGGATGATACATATTTTCCATGCATATATTGTTTACAGTTTTCAAATGTTTTAAATACTTTTGTGCCTTGTCGTAAGATCCATGTAAAATTGTTGTCAAACTAAGGTCGGGACCCATTGTGAGGTCCTAACCAGTAGCTCCCCGAGTTCTCAGAATTTGGGGTGTTACAATATGGTATCAGAGCTCTGGGTTGGCAACAATGGCACTTGAAATCTTCTGAAAGACCAAATGTATAAAATAACTAGAACCCGAAAGGTGTATAAAATTTTCAAAACGGATTTATGTTTTCACACGCGCGCATAGTCGGGTTGTTGGGTTAGTAGTACGTCGGACCTCCATCGCTCTCCGTGGATCTCTACAACTTAGATCGATATGAGTTAGCATATAGACTTACTATGATGAGTATTAATGTATGTTTTATATATGTATAAGTGTAGTATGTTAGTATCCTAAAGGATATATTATATCCTTTAGTTGTGTTATCATGAAGCGATTATCGCCTCATGATAAATCGGTAGCAGACTTGAAGAGTTTTCAACACGAGACAAAGGACTCGGACCTTGGATCAAGTATTGTACTCGGGTGGGCATCCTAGTAACCCTTGTTAACCATCCAAAGAACTAATAGGCCAAGAAGTAAAGATGTGGAGATAATTTTGACCCTAAGTACAATCAAATGAGGAAGAATTCCCGAGTCAACTCAGATAGAAGAAATAGAAGGTCATACAAGGGACTTGGTTGTATGAAGCCGAGAGATGAATTATAAGAACCATGCAAGATACTACAAGAGTGCGGAGTAGAGATAACAATATTGGAACGAGACAAGTAGAATTGAGTACAACCAAGATTGCGGAATCAAGGACATTACCATCGAGGCGGATGCCCCATAGACCATTATGGGCATTAGAAACCAAAAGAGACAGAGTGTCAATCTGGGTGTGATAATCTAAGGTGCACGAAATGAAGACCTACAATTGAGTGTAAAAGCGAAAAGGCAGACCCCACATATGTGGAGAGGTTTTGACCCTCCTTAGAGATATAAGCAGTTTGAAAGAAACCGCGATGCCAATATCCAAAGAATGGAAGCCTGTAGCAGGGTCAACGGAGTTCATGAAGGCGATATTACCACTAATTCCAGTGAAGAAATCTGTATGGGAGAACGGCCTTGCTAGACTCGAGAGTCCAGAGTAACCCGAATTATCATGGGACCTAAGCCATCAACACAGATGGTCTATGCAAAAGGAACTGCAAGTGGATGATCATTAAGGCCATAAGAATTTCAAAGACGCTTGCAAGGTATCGTGGTAAAATTGAAACGACTATTTATGTCAGACGAATGACACAATCGGACTAGAGAAATGGAGTTAGGCCATAAGAAGCGGAAGGGTGGAAGGCAGAACGAACTAAAGAAGTATAAAAGGATTGTTGTGAGAAATTGTTTACCTACTAGCTAAGGAAAT
Source organism: Fagopyrum esculentum (assembly GCA_033239045.1). Lineage (NCBI taxonomy): Eukaryota > Viridiplantae > Streptophyta > Magnoliopsida > Caryophyllales > Polygonaceae > Fagopyrum > Fagopyrum esculentum. The sequence goes on along the minus strand of BSUD01000005.1, from coordinate 75,612,123 downwards.
TTTGATAGATCACAATTAACATGGAATGGAGACTTACAACTTAATGTAAGAGTGAAAGGTAGACTTCACAAGCCTGGAGACGTTTTGTCTTCTTTCAAGATAAGAATTCTAAGAAGAATCACAACACCAATATGGAAAGGATCGAAGCTCTGTAACATAATGAACAGAGATTTGAAAGGAAATATTACAAACAACGCCGATTAAGGAACCTAGGCTTGTGAGAACTGTGTGGTGGACTCAAGAGTCCAAGGTAACCCCCATTTATAACAGAACATAGGTCATCAACATAGACGGTCCATGTAAAGGGACTACAATTGGGAGGTAATTAAAAGTCATCGGAACTACAAAACGCTTACCATCTATCGTGGAGTGTTAGGAACGACTTTTAACGTCAGGCGAATGGAACAGTGAGACTTGAGAAAGAGTGTTGTCCCAAAGGAAGCAGAAGAGGGAAAGATAAGACGAACTAAAGAAGGATAAAAGGATTAATCTAGTAGGCGATGTGCACCAAAAGTTTAATACCAGTAGAGGTATGGAATTGAGATAAGTCAATTATAGACTGACCGATGTCAACCAAGGACGTGCAAGTATTGTTTGGTATTGACGAGTTATGTGCCGCTAAGAAGAGATATTTGTAATTGTGGATCTATGGAGTAGCTTTACTGACGCCTTAGAGGATTTCCTCAAGTAGTCAACGACAACCTTCTTGGATGAATTAAAGGTATAAAGAGAAACGTTTTAAGGGTTATTTCTTGGCTAGTTAAGATCAAACTCCGGTCAAGTCAGGGAGTTGGATCCGTGGTAGAAGAATTAAGAAAGTAAGGGGAAGAAGTTGTTTTTCAATCGTTGTTTTATTTTCATAAGGCAAGTAAAGAAGGTACTGGGTACTTCATCCGTATAAGACTCATGGTGTAATTGGAAGAAAGAGTTTTGGGGTCAATCATTTTATACTTAACAGAAAAGGTCCTTAGGATTAATGAGTGACTGGAAATGTTGTACGGAAACTTATGTTGCCAGACAAGTACCCTATTACGGATCCGAGTGAAGAGTGATGGCTTTGTTACATGTTGCCAGACAAGTAGTGTGAAATTCTATTCTAGTGGAATACTCTAGAGTGAGTTTTCTGGATGGATTAGGAAAGAATTAATGATGTAATAAAATATTGTCCATGGCCTGCAATAGAAAGCTCAAAGTGAGTAACTATCATCTCGAGTCGAAGATACATAAGAAAGAGAAGCGACAGGAGCATACTTGCAACCTAGTAACCGTGCTTAAAGAAAGCATAATCTCGGAGTAGATTTTATGTGTAACGTTATGTCGGAACAGAGCCTAGTTGCGTTTTAAGTTAGAGGGATATTGCTAGTCCGATAAAAGTGGAGTATACAAGAGTTCAATGTTGACGATGTGTTAGCATTTATCGAGTATTTATGATCAAATAACCGTGATATAAGATCACTTTGTGTCTAATACCGTCATTCCGGACATATTTTGTGTCACTTAAGATCTTGGGTAATGCGTGGGAAGCCTGGGTTAGAGCTAACGATATATTAGAGATCTATAAATAATATAACAATGCCAAGTGAACAAAGAGGATGACCACTACATTTGATTTTAGTTGTCTCGAGTGTTAGACCTGAAAAGGGTAAAGGTGACGATTCCATACCTATTGGAGAGTGCAGCTTTAGTTTTCCACGGAAACTAAGTTTGGGAACTGAGTTTGAGAATTTCATTTGGAGAGATACCTACCAGACGCGAGTTAGGTCATCAGATTAGAGGATCAGACAGTTGAGCCGAATGATATCGGTGAGATACCCGGTAACCTTTCTAGAATGTGGTAGCAGGCGCTTGTGATCTAAGTACCTGAACAGATTAAAAATTCAGTGGTTTTATGAAAAGCCGATAAGGCTACCTAACAGTGGGGATAGTAAGAGACGTAACATTTCAAAGACCTATGTAGCTATAGTTGTAACCTCGGGAGTGACAAATTAGGGCTTGACCTTGTATGTGTGATATTGTTTGACTGCTTGTTTATTTCATGATTGAGTGTTTAGTCAGTGATGTGTGCTTTTGGTAATATTGATGTGCGGGAAACTTATATGTGGAAACGAAGAGCTTTTTGTGTAGTGATCAAAAACACCCATTTGGTGCCTTAAAGGCCGATCAGGATTGTCTTACCCTAAGTTTCGGGACGAAACTTATTTCTAGGTGGATCTGATGTAACCACCAGTTTTTTTGTTCGTTACGCTTTGATTGGGTTAGAGAAATTAGAAAAAAAAATAAATAAAATAATAATAATAATAATAAATTAAAATAAAATAAAAAATAAAAATTTAGTGAGACTAGGACATACCAGTTTATTTATGGAAGTCGTTTAATTAAGTACCTTGTTCTAAGTTTTGGGACGAAACTTATTTTAAGGGGGTACTGATGTAATATCCGGAATTTTTATTCTGTTTAATTCCGAATCAATTCGGACTTTGAGTCGTTGACGGTTTCCCATTCTATCTAGTATTTCTTTCGTCACAAATTTTATCATTTTATGTAGAATTTAATTCACATAAAATGATAGAATTATATCAAACCCTAATTCTTATAATTATTTATCATTTTATGTAGAATTAAAATCTCATAAAATGATAGAATTATATCAAATCCTAATTCTTATAATTAATTCTTAACGACGACTTTAGACGAGATCATGACAAGGCTGACACGAGACTGTGACAAAGCTGTGACGAGAACATGACAAAGCTGTGACGAGGCCCAGACAAGCAGTTGACAAGGCCCACACAAGCCTTGACGAGGCCCAGACAAGGCCTGATCTCGAGTATGGCCGGCCAGCCCAAAACGCACCAGCTGCTTCAGCATCTCCCTTGCCCTAGATTCTATTCACGTGTCCTGAAACTCACGTACGCCGGCACCATCTTCTACTCCACGCAAGCTGGCAACATCCAACGGCGCTCCTCTCCTCTTCTGCACACCCCAGCCGGCGCTCCTCTCCCCTTCTACACACAGCCATGGATGGCGCTAGCAAGTCACTCATGCCCCGTCCTCAGCCATGGACACCGCCATCAATGCAAAACGCCCTTCTGTACACACCAATGTCAGGATCTCGTGCTTTGCCTCAGGCCATCGGCGTCGATCTCTTCAGGAAACACACGTCCCTTCTCTCCAGTCCAAGTCCAGCCCGACCTCCTCTATAGTCAGTTGCGAGCCTCTCACACGCAGATCTTTCAACAACAGCAACTCGGTGCTGCTCCCTTCACCCCTTCGAGTCGTGGAATCGAGTAAGGCTTGTACCTCTCTCTCCCTTGCATTTCTGTCCACGTATCCCATGCCTAACGAGTGCTTGTCATGCCTTATAAACCTACACAGATCATTCGTAGATGAGCAGTAAGGAGGCACACGTTTTCTGAGTTTTTATGAAGTGATGGGCAGTCATCATCGAGTCCAATTTTAGGTAAGCTAGGCTCTTCCGTTTTGGCTAGTTTTCGGATATGTTATAGATGGTATGCATAGTAAATCATACTAAAATTTCAGAGGAATCCATGTTATGTTTTGAGAGATATGGGGTTTCAAAGTTGACTCCTCATATAGTTTTTTTAAATGTGCTGAGTAGAGAAAAACAGCATGGGATGCTGTTTTGTGAGATAGTTTTGAATAGGCTTTTGATCTCTGTTGGGCTTGAATTTTTGATATGATATAGTTGGCATATTGTTGTAGATCATATTAAAATTTGGGAGGAATCCAGCGAGTGGTTTAGGATTTACGATTTTTCAAAGATTGGGTCGTAAGCAGTTCTTCTGTCGTGCTGAAATTCTAAGTGTTGAGAAAAACTGCTTGTGATGCAGTTTTGTGATATAGGATTGAATAGGTTATTGACTTCTATTGGACTTGAATTTTGGATATATCTTAGTTGGACTTACATAGTATAGTATATAAAAATTTGAGAGGATTTAATCGAGAGGTTTAGGAGTTATGATTTTTCAAAGTTAAGACAATGTGCCGTTTTGTTAAGTGGTTGCTGAATTTTCAAAAACTGTGTTGATCAGTCAAGTTTGAGCATACTTTTTCATGCCTTAGAGATAAGATCCACCATTTAGTTCTTGAGATGTTGTTTAGTGCCATGCATAGGTTAATATGTCAAAAGTTGGGATGAATGCAACGGTGGGGATTTAGAATTATAGAGGCTCAAAGTGGACTTGTTGTATAGTTAGAAAACATACTCATATTTTGGCTAAGTATAGAATATTTTAAGTGTTGTAACCAACTTTGGAAATTTTGGTAGAAGTGATGGTTGAACAGTTTTATTAAATTCTTGCTCCTAGGAGTAGATGAGATATCATAGATGATCTAGGGAATTATTTCGGAATTTTTATAAGACTATTCGAATTTCATATTTGAAGCCGAAGTTGGACCTTAACGATCTTTTCGAAAATAGGAAAATGGGTAAATTTCCAGTTTGTAACGAAACTCATCTTTAGGAGTTAGAATATGACTATTTAGTCTCAAATAAGAGTTTAGGCATGAAATATGAAATTTTTGGAAGTTTCGGGACCAAGGGTAAAATAGTCATTTTACCATAAATTCGTACTGTATTAAATTCTGTTCTAATAGGATCTACTACCTTAAAAGTCTTAGACTTCTAATTACCTAAAAAGTGTGCTGACACACTTGCCTCCTTTGACAGCCAACCGATTTATACAGTTACAGATTGAGTTGTGGTTAAGAGAATCGAGATTTGATTTAGGTAAGTCCACGGACTTACTTAGCTTGCTTCTTGTATGAGTGTAATGTTTATGAGTGGTGTAACACCCCGAATTCTCAAAACTCGGGACATTACTAGTTAGGACCTCACAATGGGTCCTGACCTCAGTTTGACAACAATATTACTAGGATCTTGCAACAAGACACAAATAAGAAAAACCGAAATTCATAAAAATACATTTGTAAAAGGATGAATGCAACAAAGTCTAACAACCTATCGTACTTAAATAACGGAAAAGACTAACTGTCTTAACAAAAGGAAAGACAACAAAACAACAACCCACACCCCCACTCTAAGGAGTACGGAGACCCGGCTGACCACTACTTCCGGATCACTCAGCCGCTGCTCTAACCTGCGGTAACTCTAAAAACACAACAGAACAACAATTAGCCAGTTATCTAAACATTAGAAGAATAACAATAGCACACACACACATAAAATAACAAACACTCATCATGCTTTCAAACAATCCATTTATTATCTTCATTTACGTCATTCACTCTAATGATACTTATTTTGTGACACGAGGGATTCCCAAACCTCGCCTCCGCCTCCGTGTACCCATCAGGAGTGGATCCGATGCATCTCACCGTGTACCTGTATGGTCTGGGTATAGAGAACCTCCCAGTCTCCTGGCAGAGCTGGGCAGTGATGTCACGGCCCGTTATACATACACTTGGGCCTTAACACATAATAACCACGGTCGTCCTAACAAGTTATTATTCTTATTATAAGACACATTGCACACACAACCATCATTACCCAACTAATATCCAGAAACCAGCTAAGTAAGTCGCAAGGACTTACTTGAGTCAAAATACTCTCTAACACGTCTCAAACAGTCCGTACTCGTGGTAACTGAAACGCCTGTCAAATAAGGCATGTGTATCAAAATCACATCTCGATGTCCAACCTCATGCGAAGGAATTACGGAAAAAGCTCTCTTATGGTAAAAGACCATTTTACCCTTGGTATCGTAAATTCTCGAAGTTTATTCCTGAATTCCACTAATTTCTTCCTTATCTTATTTTCCAAAATTATGTCTCTCGGATAGCTATTTATGGTTGTAAGGTCAAACTCGAGACAACCCTAAGAAGGATAACCTCCCTCCTCTCTAGTTACTAATTATGTTGCTACATACATAATACCATCAACAAGTTTTTCCTTCTCCTCAGCTCACTTATTTTTACATAATTTCATAAATCCCAACTCGTACTTATATATATATATACTCGCATTTTTATATATTCTATATTTATGCTTATAAATATACTCTTATATAAAGATTATATATCCATTAAATTCCAAGCTTCTATAAACATGAATAAACTTTAAAACACTTATATGTACACTTACATCTCCCATATCATACCTATATATACATGTATATGTACACGGCACTGCTACATGTATATTTATTATATCTTTCACTCCTACATCTACATATACATACATATATACACTACACTCCTACATAAACACACTTGTATACATTCATTATCTCTAAACGTATATATACTTATATATATATATATATATACTGCACTTATTCATATATATATATACCTATCTCCTCCAACTCACACATCTAAATAATATATATGCGTACCCTGCCCACATTCATATATATATATATATATATATATATATATATATATATATATACTCATTTCTCCAATCTGTTCAT
>BSUD01000005.1:75584336-75605588 GCA_033239045.1 Fagopyrum esculentum | reverse complement strand
GTATACATTCATTATCTCTAAACGTATATATACTTATATATATATACTGCACTTATTCATATATATATATACCTATCTCCTCCAACTCACACATCTAAATAATATATATGCGTACCCTGCCCACATTCATATATATATATATATATATATATATATATATATATATATATACTCATTTCTCCAATCTGTTCATCCATATGTACATATAGATCTACACTGCATCCCTATAATCTACATCCTACACATACAATATACACGCTTAACGTACGGTACTAAGTATATATGGATTAACTCACCATCCAGCCCCCTCGTCATGCACTCGAAGAGGAACAACAGCGGCTCGGTTCGGTTCTTCCGTTTGCTGTAGCAGAAGGGTCGAAGCTGGCTCGCCTGCCTGCACTCCCGACGAGGCTGAGACTCACCTTACACCCACATCGTAGCCGAGACTCCCACGCCAGTCGCTTGTACTCCCTCCACGTTGCGCTGCCTTTCTTGGCTAACCACTGCAGGACCCGGAAGAGCCACCATCTCCCAGTTAGCACCGGAACAGAAGGAAGACAGAAGGGGAGGAACGAGCAACTCACAGATTGCAGCGGATGAAGACCTCGTCGCTGTGTCGATCGGTCAAAGGCAGCGCCGCCAATGTCCCAGTGGTGTTGCTGCTCGTCGCGATGATCGACCGCATCATCGGAAGGGTTCGGTGGTGGCAAGGCTCTTCTGTTCGTGAATCTGGACGGAAGGGGGAGGCGGTCTGTTGCAGAAGGAAAGATGGGGAAGGGGTGTGGCGTTGCTGATTCCGTGTTCTCTGCTGCGTGAAATTAGGGACCGTTACAGAGATCTTCTTTCCTAATTTCTACAACTGTTATGTGAAAACTGAGAGATGGGTCCGGCTGCCAAATCTGCTCCAAGGGTTTCACATAACTGGGCTAGTATGGGTAAGGATATGGGCTGAAACAGGCTGGTTGGCCTGGGGAGAGTTACGGTAGCTGGCCAGCATAGCAAGGGAATGGGCTGCAAGGTCAGTGGGCCGATTCTAATGGCTGAACTGGGCCTGTTCCTCAATTAAAACAAAAGGGCTGAAAGAAAGTGTTATTTCCCCGAAACCGTTAAAAATACGGAAATAAAATACGGGATTATTTACGGAATTTTTTACTGAATTATATAAGTTATCATTTTGTGTGAATCCAGGTCACATAAAATGATAGAAATTAATAATGTTTTATTCTTAAATAAAAGAATTTAGGTTGGCGGATCAAAATCCGGTCTAATCCGGTATTAAACGGAGTTTAATATTTTCGGGTATTACATCAGTGCCCTCTTAAAAGAAGTTTCGTCCCGAAACTTAGAATAATGTATCTAATCAAACGACTTTCTTGGTATAACTTGGTTTCATTAAGTCTTGTTTTCTAACATGTAACTCCTCAATCTTCAAAATCAGGCACACATCAAAGAAAACACATTTACTCAATCCAAAGTAAAAACATGAAAAGTCAAACCATACAGCATGCGAGTACTAATTCATCGGTATAAAAGTAGTAGTTATCCCCGCATAAAACTCGGAATAATTACGTCTAATACTCTCCTCTGTCTCCCAAGTGGTCTTATCAGCTCTTCGTCTAAACCACTGGAACTCTACAAAAGCATGAACCGGCTAAATGACGTGTCTCGGATTCGGTAGTTACCCTCTAAATGGTTTGGTTTTCTAAACTTACTTTCAGCTCTTTTGATGACTCTACCAAAATTTCCTTCCACCGGTCCCACTTGTTTTTTTTTTTTTTTCGAAAGTTCCCGACTATCGATTCTGAAATAATGATTTTAAACTTCTGTCGGCACTTTACTAAGTGCCAAATGCTCTTTGTAATGTAAACCGCTTGGTCCGGTTTCCTCAATGTGACCTAATCGGATTGTTCATTAATTAATGGGTTTTCACCTACTTCTTGTTAAGCTTTCAAAATTTATATCGCTCAAAACAAATCACACACCCAAGTGGACCTTTTCATATAGATTTCTAATTCCTTAACTCGAAATCATAATTCACCTAACATTGATTTTCTTCATCTGTGGGTTATGGCCTACCACGCTTCTGGTGTAACACCCATTAATCACAATGGCGTCTTTCCGAGGGTCAACATGATTTACCCGTCTCCCGCCTATACTTTCCTTCTAATACTAGCAAGATTCTCTTCAAACAGGCCCTTGCTCTATTACTCTACCGTTGTCTATTCTTAACCAACCAGTAAGTAACTTCTAACCCGATTCTATCCATGTCTTTATCTCATCCCAGAAGGTTGTCGTTGCCTATTTGGGGAATCCTCCAAGGCATCGGTAAAGTTACCTCTTAAATCCGCAGTCACTACTGTTTCTTCTTAACGGTACCTACTCGTCAGTACCAACCAACACTTACACGTCCTCAGTTGACGTCGGTCAGTCTATAATTGACTTATCTCAATATCCCGGACTTATTCTTCTCATACCTATACTGGCGTTAAATTCTTGGTGAGCATCATCTGCTCGCTTAATCCTTTCATGCTTCGCTAATTCTTTTTATATTCCACACTTTTGTTTCTTTAGGCTAACTCTACTTCTCGAGCCCCACTGGGTCATTCATCTTGACATAAATAATCATTCCAAATCTTCAACGATAGCTGGTGAGTGTCTTGGTAGTTCTGATGACTTTAGTTATCATCCTCTTGCAGTTCCCCTTGAATGGATCACCGTCGGTGTTGATGACTTAGGTCCCGTGATAATTGGGGTTACCTTGAACTTTCGAGTCCACCAAGGCCGTTCTCATACATACATTCCTTCGCTGGTGTTACCGGCATTGTGATTTCTTTCAAATACCTATATCCTTGAGGAGGTCAAAACCTCTCCACACTTGTAAAGTCTACATTTTGCTTCTACACTCCATTGTAGGTATCCCTTCCCTGTACCTTAGACCCTCATATCCGGGTCGACATTTTATCTCTTTTGGCCTTACAAGCTTGTCTTGTGAACTCTTCTACTAGGTGACTCGTCTTATTCATTTTTCTTCTCTGCATTGGTCTCTAACTATCTGTTGATCATTGCTACCCATTCTGTGTTGGAACTTCAGTCGATAAAATTCTTTTATAATCTTGTGGTTATTCTTCTTATCGGTTAACTAACCATCACTAGTTAACCCGCACATGTAACTTTTAAGTTGTCCAAGTAGATGTAGTTGACCTTCTACAACATCATAGACTTACTTTTCTTCCATCTCTTTTGAGGCTTGATATACTTGGTGAAATATATCTCCTACAGTCTCTCTGTTTATTCTTCTTTAGCTCCTCATACAATCTACACTTTTGTAAGATCGTTATACTCTTACGAGTCCAGCTGTATCATTCTTCTTCCATCGACAGACTTTTAAATCCTTCTAGGGTAGCTTGTAGGTACATCTCCGTGATTCTTTTACTTGAGTTATCGTCTATTTGCGGTTCTCTATTATGAACTTGTAGTGTTGTTAGCTTAAATTCCTTTTGAATGAGAAGTTATTGGGGTCCCTCGAGTTCACCAATACTCTTCTCACACACTCTTCTTCCTTGGGTGTTGCTTGTAATGCTGCCTTTACAGAAGCTGGTTATTGTTGTATCACGGTCTATGTCAAAATTCTCCTGTGTTCTACGAGATCACTCCACTTCCACGTTGGTGAAATCCACCTTCCCTTTCTGGCAATGCGTAAGCTTCCAAGTTGCAGCTCTTTAATTCTTTCTATTTGGATGGATAATGTATCTCGTGTTGACTTCCAAACTTTTGACTGTCTCGGTTATCAATCTGGATTGTGGTGGCAATTAGCTTGTTGAGAGTGATCATATTTCGCCTTGCTTTTGGCATCAACTTTCACTTCCTAGTCTGTCAGTGAGCTTAAATTTTATGTCCCTTTTCTTGATCGCTACTATATCTCCCTTTTGACTTTCATGTCTATGACAAATTTTTGACGTCATCCTCTTTGTTTGTGAAGTCACTTTACACAACTTGAGGTCCATATTTCGCCTTGTTTGTGAAGTCACTTATCAATATCACATATCATTATAATCAAGCTAATAAGTCCAAAGAGAGTAAAAACTTAAGGTCCATTCTAAGCATACTGAGATCCACGGTAGTAGTGGTGGTCAGCCGTACTTTCTAATCCCAACCAGACTATGCATGTATTTGAAAACCAAAAGTTCTTTTTAAAACTCAGATCCCTTTTCGGGTTCTGCTCAAGTACTTATTCGGTCTTTCTGAGATTTCAAGTGCCATTGTTGCCAACCTAGAGCTCTGATACCATGTTGTAACACCTTGAATTCTCAGAACTCGGGACATTACTGTTTAGGACCTCACAATGGGTCCCGACCTCAGTTTGACAACAATATTACTAGGATCTTGCAACAAGACACAAATAAGAAAAACCGAAATTCATAAAAATACATTTATAAAAGGATGAATGCAACAAAGTCTAACAGCCTATCGTACTTAAATAACAGAAAAGACTAACTGTCTTAACAAAAGGAAAGACAACAAAACAACAACCCACACCCCCACTCTAAGGAGTACGGAGACCCGGCTGACCACTACTTCCGGATCACTCAGCCGCTGCTCCAACCTGCGGTAACTCTAAAAACACAACAGAACAACCATTAGCTAGTTATCTAAACATTAGAAGAATAAAAATAGCACACACACACATAAAATAACAAACACTCATTATGCTTTCAAACAATCCATTTATTATCTTCATTTACGTCATTCACTCTAATGATACTTATTTTGTGACACGAGGGATTCCCAAACCTCGCCTCCGCCCCCGTGTACCCATCAGGATTGGATCCGATGCATCTCACCGTGTACCTGTATGGTCTGGGTATAGAGAACCTCCCAGTCTTCTGGCAGAGCTGGGCAGTGATGTCACGGCCCGTTATACATACACTTGGGCCTTAACACATAATAACCACGGTCGTCCTAACAAGTTATTATTCTTATTATAACACACATTGCACACACAACCATCATTACCCAACTAATATCCAGAAACCAGCTAAGTAAGTCGCAAGGACTTACCTAAGTCAAAATACTCTCTAACACGTCTCAAACAGTCCGTACTCGTGGTAACTCAAACGCCTGTCAAATAAGGCATGTGTATCAAAATCACATCTCGATGTCCAACCTCATGCGAAGGAATTACGGAAAAATCTCTCTTATGGTAAAAGACCATTTTCCCTTGGTATCGTAAATTCTCGAAGTTTATTCCTGAATTCCACTAATTTCTTCCTTATCTTATTTTCGAAAATTATGTCTCTCGGATAGCTATTTATGGTTATAAGGTCAAACTCGAGATAACCCTAAGAAGGATAACCTTCCTCCTCTCTGGTTACTAATTATGTTACTACATACATAATACCATCAACATGTTTTTCCTTCTCCTCAGCTCACTTATTTTTACATAATTTCATAAATCCCAACTCGTACTTATATATATATATATATACTCGCATTTTAATATACTCTATATTTATGCTTATAAATATACTCTTATATAAAGATTATATATCCATTAAATTCCAAGCTTCTATAAACATGAATAAACTTTAAAACACTTATATGTACACTTACACCTCCCATATCATACCTATATATACATGTATATGTACACGGCACTGCTACATGTATATTTATTTATATCTTTCACTCCTACATCTACTTATACATACATATATACACTACACTCCTACATAAACACACTTGTATACATTCATTATCTCTAAACGTATATATACTTATATATATATACTGCACTTATTCATATATATATATATATACCTATCTCCTTCAACTCACACATCTAAATAATATATATGCGTACCCTGCCCACATTCATATATATATATACTCATTTCTCCAATCTGTTCATCCATATGTACATATCGATCTACACTGCATCCCTATAATCTACATCCTACACATACAATATACACGCTTAACGTACGGTACTAAGTATATATGGATTAACTCACCATCGAGCCCCCTCGTCATGCACTCGAAGAGGAACAACAGCGGCTCGGTTCGGTTCTTCCGGTTGCTGTCGTAGAAGGGTCGAAGCTGGCTCGCCTGCCTGCACTCCCGACGAGGCTGAGACTCGCCTAACACCCACGTCGTAGCAGAGACTCCCACGCCAGTCGCTTGTACTCCCTCCACGTTGCGCTGCCTTTCTAGGCTAACCACTGCAGGACCCGGAAGAGCCACCATCTTCTAGTTAGCACCGGAACAGAAGGAAGACAGAGGGGGAGGAACGAGCAACTCACAGATTGCAGCGGATGAAGACCTCGTCGCTGTGTCGATCGGTCTAAGGCAGCGCCGCCAATGTCCCAGTGGTGTTGCTGCTCGTCGCGATGATCGACCGCATCATCGGAAGGGCTCGGTGGTGGCAAGGCTCTTCTGTTCGTGAATCTGGACGGAAGGTGGGAGACGGTCTGTTGCAGAAGGAAAGATGGGGAAGGGGTGTGGCGTTGCTGATTCCGTGTTCTCTGCTGCGTGAAATTAGGGACCGTTACAGAGATCTTCTTTCCTAATTTCTACAGCTATTATGTTAAAACTGAGAGATGGGTCCGACTGCCAAATCTGCTCCAAGGGTTTCACGTAACTGGGCTAGTATGGGTAAGGATATGGGCTGAAACAGGCTGGTTGGCCTGGGGAGAGTTACGGTAGCTGGCCAGCATAGCAAGGGAATGGGCTGCAATGTCAGTGGGCCGATTCTAATGGCCTGAACTGGGCCTGCTCCTCAATTAAAACAAAAGGGCTGAAAGAAAGTGTTATTTCCCCGGAACCGTTAAAAATACGGAAATAAAATACGGGATTATTTACGGAATTATTTACTGAATTATATAAGTTATCATTTTGTGTGAATCCATGTCACATAAAATGATAGAAATTAATATCGTTTTATTCTTAAATAAAAGAATTTAGGTTGGCGGATCGAAATCCGGTCTAATCCGGTATTAAACGGAGTTTAATATTTTCGGGTATTACAAGTGGTGTTTGTTAGTTATAATAAATAACGAAACCGGATTAGGCCGACTTTATTATTTACGTAATTGACCCAAGTGTATGATAACGGGTCGTGACATCATCTGCCTAGCTCTTGCGAGAATCTAAGAGGTTCCCTGCTACCAGCCCAGTCAAGTAGACGGTCATATGCATTAGTACCATTCCGCGTTGGTAAATGGGGACAGGGGCGAGGTTTGGGAATCCCTCGTGTCACAAAATAAGTATCATTAGTAATAACCTATCACCTAATTAAAGATAATAAAAGGATTGAGTGTTGCATGTTGATTGTGTATGTTGTGTGTTTGTGCTTTTACCTTTATACTTATGCATAGAACGTTAGCTAACGGTTTTATACCGCTTGTAGATGCCTTGCAGGTTAAGACAGTTGTAGAGAGATCCGGAGGAAATGGTCTGCCGGGTCCACGTACTCATTTAGTTGGGGACGGGAATGTCTTCTGTTCTTCATATGCGTCGTTTTAGTATCTTTTCTTGTAAGGCTGATACATATTTTCCATGTATATATTGTCTACAGTTTTCAAATGTTTTAAATACTTTTGTGCCTGGTTGTAAGATCCAAGTAAAATTGTTGTCAAACTAAGGTCGGGACCCATTGTGAGGTCCTAACCAGTAGCTCCCCGAGTTCTCAGAATTTGGGGTGTTACACTATGACCGTTGACTTTAAAACTTCCGCTAGTTTCGCCCCATATTTCAACTGCGCCATAGGGAAAAACAGTTTTCATAATGTAAGGTCCTGTCCATCTTGATTTTAACTTACTTGGAAAGAGGCGGAGGCGGGAGTTTAAGAGTAGAACAAGATCTCCTTCTTTGAACTCCTTAGGGATGATATGCTTGTCATGCCATCTCTTCGTTCTTTCTTTGTAGATTTTGGCATTTTCATAGGCGTTTAAGTGCAACTCCTCCAGCTCATTAATGTCTCAAAGTCTCTTTTCTCCGGCTTCCTTGATGTCTAAATTCAACCACTTGATTGCCCAATATTCTTTGTGCTCCAACTCAACGGGTAGATGACAAGACTTCCCATATACCAAATTGTAAGGGGTGGTACCTATGGGAGTCTTGAATGCGATCCTATAAGCCCAAAGAGCATCATCCAACTTCATGGACCAATCCTTCCTTGTCCTTGAAACGTTCTTCTCCAAAATTGCCTTGATTTTTCTATTCGAGATCTCCATTTGCCAACTAGTTTGAGGGTGATAAGGGGTTGCTACCTTGTGGGTTACCCCATACTTCGATAAAAGTGCCTTGAAATTCCGGTTGATGAAATGTGTCCCTCCATCACTGATGATAATGCGCGGCGTCCCAAAACGTGGAATGGTAGTCCTATTGAAGAACTTCAAAACCACCATGACGTCATTAATGGGAGAAACAATGGCTTCCACCCACCTAGAAACGTAATCAACAACTAATAGAATAGAGAGGTTCCCTGCGGATGATGGGAAAGGTCCCATGAAATCAACTCCCCATAGATAAAAAATCTCAACCTCATGAATATTGTTGAGTGGCATCTCATTCTTTCTAGACAAATTCCCTGTTCATTGGCATGCATTACAAGAGACAACAAACGCTTGAACATCCTAAAATAATGTAGGCCAAAAGATACCAGAACACAATACCTTAGCGCACGTTTTGTGAGCGCTAGCATGGCCTCCTCAAGGAAGTGAGTGACAGTGCCATATGACACTAGCAGCTTCATCCTCCGGAATGCATCGTCAAAGCATCCCATTTGGACCTCTCTTGAACAATAGAGGTTCATTCCAATAGTAGTGACGAAAATCATTGAAGAACTTCTTCCTTTGAGCGTACATCATTCCGGGAGGTACTTCTTCACAAACAAGATACTTGACAATGTCAGCATACCAAGGATCCTTACCCTCAGAAACATGGCGAAGCCAGTGCTCCACCAACTGTGAATGATCATCAGAAAGTGAATCGGAAAGATTGTCCTTAGTTGACAACATCTCGCCTGCTGTCTCGGTCGGGGCCCAAGGTGGGTGACCGAGGTGTTCTTCAGATAAGAGCACCTCGCTTGCTCCAGAAAGTGCCTTGGTCGAGGTACTAGATCTGGAACCAAAACCTAACGTGCTTTTCTTCTCCTGAATCAGTTTATCAAATCTAGCTCCTGGATCTGCTTCTAATTGTTCCATGCTTCACACATCTACATCACAAAAGACATCTATACCTTCCTCCATCAAACTAAAACTTAAAACTTTCTCAAGAGGATCTTTAATAAGGATAGAGCTCACCAATTCTCTAGATTCTTCTTCATCATAGATGTTGAAGATGTCATCCTCGAGCGGCTCTCCCTTCATTGCAGCCAGCAATGCAAACTCCTCATGATCGCCACCAATGTTGAACTTCAATTTGGCATTCTTACAATCAACGTTGCAACCCGAAGTTGCTAGAAACGGCCTCCCGAGAATGTTGGGAATGGGATAATCTGTGGGAATATCAAGCACAACGAAGTCTATAGGTATGTAGAAATTACCTAACTTGATGGGAACGTCCTCCAAAATACCAACGGGACGGGTAATGGAGCGATCTGACATGTATAATGTCATCTTCATGGGCTTGGGCTCTCCTAGTCCGAATTTCTCACATAGCTCCAGCGGAATATTGCTCACGCTGGCTCCTAGATCACATAATGCATCATAATAAGTCACATCCCCAACTTGGATGGGAATACAAAACGAACCGGGATCTCTCAATTTAGGTGGCATCTTCTCCATCATGATTTGAATGACCTCTGAAGATCTAGTTTTCATCCTTACTTCACCAAAGTCTTCCAGCTTCATCCTCCTTGATATGATCTCTTTCGGAAATTTCCCATAGGCGGGCATCCTTAGAATGAAATCAATGAAAGCAATGTTAATATGTAGCTTATTCGTAAGGTATATAAACTTACCAAAGTTATTATCTAGATGTGCCCGTGCCCTTAAATGAGGGAACAGGAGTGGTGGTTCATAAGCAGGAGGTGGAACATAAACTTCAGATTTTTCTTTCGCTTTCTGGGGCTCCATCTCGGTTGGCACCTCGACCGAGGTGTTCCTCGTCTGATTTTTGTCCAAGGTGTTCCTCATCTGATCGTGGCTCGACAGAGTTACAGGATCTGCAATGTTCAATCCACTGCGTGTCGTAATAGTCATGATCTGTCCTTTTGGGTTGCTCTCTGTCCTTGTTGGGAGCTTTCTAGGATCTCTTGGCACTTCATTCGCCTTGTTGAAAAATTATTGTTCTAAGGCTTTTTGTGCCTTCGAAAATGAATTCATAGACGCCTCCATAACGTTGAGCTTTATCAAAATTTCCTCCAGCACAACGTCCGCTTTCTTGGGTGGCTGGGACGAGCTTGATGCAGCCTCCTAGCTTCTCAATGGAGTAGAAGAACAAGAGAAGGCGTTAAGAGCATTTTCAGCATGAGAATAATGGTTACCGCAATTTTGTTGATTTGATCTCCTATTGTTGTTGTTGGAGTTTCTGTTGTTGTTGTAGTTGTTGTTCTGTGGCCCTTGATTGTTGTTTCTTCCTTGGTATCCACCATCTTGCTTCTTCTTTGTTTGAGCTATTAAAAGCTCCTTCAATGATTTCACTTCATTGCTAAGTGAGGTGAGTTGAGCTCCATTTGATGATGTATCTTGGAAGCTAACTCTCCTTGCTCCATCTTCAACTCTTTGATGGGAGTATTTCTCCATGTGTAAAGCTTGCTTTTCAATGAAATCCCAAGCTTCATCTATCGGCATATCCATGAAAGTGCTGGCGGAAAGTAATTGGAGCTTGAATTGAGTATCTCCATCCAAACCCTTGAAGTATATATCTCCAGCTACTCGATCTTTGGAATCCTATGATGTGGGCAATCCAACAAAAGGTCCTTGAACCTCTCCCATGACTTAGACAAACTCTCTTTGTCGTTCATGATAAAAGCATTGATCTTTCCCCTCAATTTAACGGTCTTTGAAGGGAGAAAGAACTTAGTAAGAAACTCCGTAGTCATCTCTTCCCATGTGTTGATTTTTCCAGCCGGAAGAGATTGATACCAAGCAAGCGCCTTGTCTTTCAATGAGAACTAGAAAGGCCTCAACTTGTAGTTGTTATTCTCCACTCTTGATGGTCTCAAAGTCTCCATAAGAATCTCATAGTTTTGCAAATGCTGATGCGGAGACTCTCTCTCTAAACTTCCAAATTGACATTGTAGAATCATGGTTAGAACTTGAGGTCGAAGTTCATAATCATGCTCAGTTGGATCTCTTAGGTTGACTCCTGGACGCCTGAGTTGCTGATTGGGGTCCATCCTCTTTCCTAGGGTTTGTGGAACTCCAGCCAAAAGAACTTCTCGGACTGGCATCCGAGATGGTGGGGGTATCTCGGCCGGTGCAACTAGGACGGGGTCTTGCCTCGGTCGAGCATATGGGATTGGTCGAGGTAAAAACAGAGCCCTTATAGCGGCCATAGCTGCTTCAATTGCTTCAGTTCATGCACGAGTCTTGTCTCTCTCTCGCTGCAATCCTTCTTTACTGAGGCGAAGTTGTTCCAATGCCTCCTTCAATTCGGCTTCAAGATCGCGATTGTCTTGATCGGCCATCTTAGCTTCTTTCAAACTTCTTTTGTAGGTCTTTTCTGGTTCGGGATCGTAAGGAACGATTTTCTTTCCAGCACGAGTTCTTCGCATAAAGGGCAATATCCCCGAAAGACAACCGAAACCGAACTTGGTCTTGACCAAGTCCCCGACAACTACGCCAAAGCTTGTTCTCTCCAAAAGGTGTGTGCAACGTTCAATATTTATACAAAGAATAATTGCAAATAACGAACCCGCAGTGTACGGATCGATTGTAATAAAAGCAAGAATTCCAGGGTCGAACACAAGGACTATGGTGAAACAAAGATCGGTAATTCAGGTTGTCAGTAAAACTCAAGCAACAAGCAATGATATCAAAGATGATGTAATAACCAGGTTAAGGGAATACAGATTCTAGAGATTAAAATATCCAGTTGTGGTTCCGACTGAAGATCTCAAAAGATAACGTGGACAAAGCTGAGGTTTGCAAAGGGAAGGTATTTCTAAGGTGGGAATAGATCACCGGGTAAGTCTCACTACTCACTATCCCAAACCAAAGATCCTCTCACCGGGTAAGTGTCAAGGTACTAAGGAAAGGAACTATAATCTCAAACAAACACACCACCCAAGGGGATAGAATCAACCTTTACTGGGTAAGTCTCAGGCTAACTCTCAAAGAGGGCATGAAGGCACACTCAAACCTTAATAAAGGATAAACCTTTATCACCTACACTCATGATCTTTGGTATACAAATAAAGGAATCACCGAGTAAGTCTCATCCTAGGCTTGCGTTGAACCAGGAAAGGTATAACAATGATAGGATTTGGCAAACTGGAACCTCAACTCAGATAAGGATCAGGAAAGGTCTCGCCTCGCTCAGTTTATGTACCATCTCGGTCGAGATGTTCCACAGCTGACCGAGGTGTTCATCGGTTAAGGTAAGGGCTCGAGCTTTCTGGGTCCACTGGGATAAAGGCTCATTCTTTGATCGTCTTTCCCACAACTTTCAACCAATCACCCTAGAATCGCATAAAGAACATAGCCAACAATCATCATGATAACAATAGTCAAATATATGAGAAAGGAATTAATATTCAAACAAGAAAACCTTAACACAAAAAGGTCTTAATAACTGAATCAAACAAACAATCAGCGTTCCTCAAACACAAATCAAAAAAGACAAGAAAACCAAACCAACTAAGAAAATCTTACAAACTTCCTTCAAAGCCAACTTCAAACTAGCTTCCTTCAAATCTCTACAAAAATTCTATGATACGAAGATGGCTGAATTCTAGAAAATCAGCCTCTATATATAGGAGAATTATCTTCCAAATATATAATATCTTAAAAAGATAATTTACTTCCTTAAAAAAACTTGGAATCTTCCTTGCTTTCAAAATATATCAGCCAAAAAGATATTCTTCCTTCCAAAAATCCATCCAAAAATATGTTATATTCACTTTCCAAAAATAGAAGATCTCAGCCAAAAATAAAGATCTAGTGTCCCATCATCACTTTGCCTCGGTCCAAATGCTCATGAACATCACCTCTGTCGAGGTGGTACTGTAGCTGACCGAGGTGAGTCTCAGCTGAGAGTGAAATTCTCTAATCTGGTCAAAAATCAATCTTCTAAATCATTTCCATGGTTCCTGAGCCTTTCTTGTGGCTCCTCAATGTTGCATAATGTAGCTCCAATGACTCCTTAGCTCCATTTTGTTCCAAAACGTGCTATTTTCCCTACAATTACAACGAAACTAGGTGTAGACCTCGATTCCCGCAAAGGTAGACAAAACGACAAAATAATCAAAGAATATACATCCATACATGCAGATTTATGAAGATAAAACTTTTAAACCAATCCCAAAATATAGACTATAGAACATGGTATCATCGATTGAAGAACAAGAAACACGAGCTTACACGGAAACATTCAAAGTCTTCAAGCGATCCAAAGCATCTTCATTCGTTCAAACAAGTTTTTCTTTCTCTCTTTTACAAAAAGCGTTATCCCCTAGCGAGAGATAAAACTCGACAACTCCATCAGAATATCTAAGGAGTGTTATACTAGAGTGTGTGTTACTCTTCAAAGTAACTAGGCTATTATAGCAAGTTGAAGAGTTGGAGCTAGATCGTAGCGTTGGCTACAGTGAGAGAAGAAGGAGATTTCTTCTAGTTTGTGTCTAGGACTCTTGGAAGCTGGTAATAGATAGTTAGATCCTACGGATATACCCTGGGATGGAGCGTAGGCTATTTAGAGCCGAACTTCGTAAACATATCCTCGTGGCGATCTTTTACATTCCGCACTTTATTTGCTTTGTTGTGACTAACTTTGTTTTGCAGGTGAACAAACTCAAGGCCCTTGAAATCACTTTCAAAGCCCTTGAAATCAAAGTGTGTCACAAAGAGCTCATATTGACATCAAGGCCTTTGGAATAAGTTTCAAAGCCTTGAGATAGGTTTTTGCGAAAAGTTCTCATATTCTATTCAACCCCACCCCCCTTGTAGAGTATCTTTTATCCTTTATAATCAACTAACAGTTCTTCAATTGGTATCACAACTAGACTCACGTTTATTGATTTAACCATCAATGAGACTAATCATGAATCTTGTAGGTGATGGAGGATTTGCTCAAGGAAGATCCTCATCTCGACCACCACTTTTCTGTGGCAACAACTTTTCACATTGGAGAGCACTCATGCATATGTTCATTATTGATTAGGACATGGAATTACGGAGCATCATTCAGAGTGGCCCCAAAGTTCCAACTACAACAATTGAAGGTGTCCAAGTCGCAAAGAAGGAAACTGACTTCACGAAGCTGACTTGGATAGCGTGTCAAAGAACTACAAAGCTATGAACCTGCTCTACTGCGGATTAGATGCAAATGAATTCAATTGCATCTCATCATGCAAGAGTGCAAAGGAAATATGAGACAAACTCGTTGTCACATGTGAATGGACAAGTCAAGTCAAGGAAACAAAGATTAGCATCTTCCTCACACAATATGAGCTATTCAAGATGAACCCAATTGAACCAGTCAAAGAAATATTCACAAGATTCACTGAGATCGTGAACAAACTGGACTCACTAGGAGAGGTCTTCACAAACGAATAAAATGTTAGGAATGTTCTAAGGAGCCTACCTAAAGCTAAGTGGGACCAAAGATGACTGCCATCGAAGAATGTCGGAATCTCTCAACTCTTTCTCTTGATGACCTCCTTGGAAAACTCATCACACACGAAATGGTTCTTGGTGAAGAAGATGGAGAGCTCCCATCTAACACTAAGTATGTGGCATTAAGATCGAGAAAGGATGAGTTTTCATCTGAAGAGGAAGACAGTGATGACGATGATGAAGAAGATGCAGTTTCCATGATCTGTAAGGGTCTCGTGAGAATTCTCAAAATAAAGAAACAATCTGCAAACAATAGAAAATATCCACGAACATCAATACCTCGAGGTAAGTTTTCTAACTCTAACAAGAAAACTAAAGTTCTCACTTGTTTGGAATGTGGTGAAACAGATCATCTTGTTAAGGACTGTCAACAAAAGAAGAGGACCAACATTAAGAAGAAAGATCGAAAGAAGAACGCTATGGTAGCTTCATGGAGTGATTGAGATTCCTTAAATCAATCGCAAGACGAAAAAGAACAAGAAAACCTATGTCTCATGGCCTGTAACGCCCCAATTTTAAGGCGCATTTGCGTTTTTATCTTTTCGGCAGGCATGGATATTTTTTTTAAAAAAAATTCGATAAGTATGTTTTACGAGCGTCTTAATCATAAATTTAATTTTACGAGTATATATTTTAACGATATTTTAAGTTATTTTTGGAATCTCGTAATTTAGTTACGAGATCGTTTTGTACGTCGCAATATATATTTTGTCAGTTTGAGTATATACACGATCAACATATTCTTTATCTGTATTATTAAGTTCGGGAAAAACGGGCGGAAAGGTTCCGGGTATTTTTCTTTATATTATTATTTTTTAATTTTATTTTTTTTGATACGGGTAAGTATGTCCGTATTCTATTTTGTCGGAAAAATCGTGAATTTTTCCCGATTCGGAAATCCCGTTCCGATTATTTCGATCGATTATTTTTGTTTGGGTTAGTCCTCTTTTCCCTTTTTCTTTTTCTTCCTTTGTTTCCCTCTCTCTCTCCTGAAGGGTGGCTGACCTGCTCCCCCGACTCCTCGTCACCCTGGCCATTCCTGAACGCCCGGTCACTCGCCCCATGTGCTAGCTTGAGCTGGCTAGCCTCGACCCCTCTTGTCACTCACAGCTAACAAGCAACCCTCGAGCTCTCCCGCGCTTGTTTCTCTTGCCTCTCCCTCTGCCTCCCTCTAGACACACATCTATTATTCTCATCCCTCTATGCTTTTGTTCGCTCGAAAGTGTGTGTAACAAAGTCTTAAAATTTACAAAACTGAAATTAAGCAAAAGCGAACCCGCAGTGTACGGATCGGTGTAGTAAAGCAAGAATTCAAGAGTATCGAACTCACGGATTTGGGGGGGACTAAATCAGTTCACAAATTCTCAAGCAAGTAAATATAGAAGCTTTGCAAATAATATTGGAAAATAGTAATTCGAAATATCCGGATATCCAATTGTGGCAATTGATTCAAGATATTCTATAGATGTAAGGATAGAGTCGGGATTGCAAAGGTACAACTAATGTAAGGTTATGTACGCTGAAGTTTCAAACCCATATGTCTTACCCAAAGGCTCTCTTTATAAAGGTTGTTGACGCTGCAGTATAGAAAGGATCAAAGGATAAGAATTACTTTCAAATACCCATGCCCAAACCCGAGGAATCAAAGATAAGCAAAAACGGTTAAGGTAGTGACACCCGAAACCGAAATAGAGGATGTTGAGTCTCACTACTACCTAGAAAAGGCAAGCCAATGCTAGGTTAGAGCTTATCTCTAACTTTGGATAAAAACAAAAGCAAAATACGTACGACAGAGGAAACCACGGCTGGATCTTGAAGAACCACGGTTGTGGAACTCAAGAACAGACCGTGAAAATCCTCGACGATGAGGTTTCTAGCAACTCTCAGTGTCCAATCTGTTTAAGTTCAATCTATCATTATCTAAGCCACAACTATCAACCCTTCACCTTAGAATTGTTAAAGGGTTTTAGCCAACAATCATTGTCATTGAATAAATAATCAAGTTTAAAAGAGAAAAAGGGTAGAATCTCGAAAACTCAATAATAACCAAATAGTAAATCTTGAAAACAAACAACAAGTATATGTGTTCAATGTATTCAGAATAGGGAGCATAAATCCTCACAACAATCTCTAGGAACAATGAAGAACGGGATGTCAATCCGCCTTCAAATGTAAAGCCTAAGATCTTCTCTAAGTACGCAATCTCAAAATGTGTCCTTCTCAGGATCTTCCCTGTACGCAATGGAATCTTCCAAAGCAATGTTCCAAAATACACTCCATATGGGATGTATGTAGCGTATGCAGCCGTCCCTAATTTCTCCTTTCTTCAGCCTTCGTATAGGGAAAATGTAGGGTTACGAAAAGCCCCATAACCGTTGCTGACGTGGAAAATATGACACGTGGCAACCGTTATAAGAATCACAGTCTAGTGTAAACTTCCTTGGTCGTGGAACTGGTCGTTGAACCTTTCTGTTGCTCTCGACCTTGTTTTCTACGCCCGCAATGCAAAAACTGTAACGATCGGTGTTATTTAGAGCTTTTGGGACCTCCAATATATATATGTTTGGAGAGCGGGAAATATAACCGCATTTCAAGTAATTATTTTGGATAAACATTATTATATATTATAAATACATAATAAATATATATTTGTACAATGGAGAAGGCGGCTGAGTGTTTCACTTCACAATATATATAATATTATATTTATATGTATATTATATGTATGAATTGAGAAGTGGCTGCTATAAGATATATATATAAAAGTTACAGAGAATAGGTTAGTTTCCACCTATCTTCTCTATTTTCATTATTTATATATTATATTATAATTGATATATATCTATTTACATGAGTATGACGGCAGGATGTTCATCTTAATCTCATTTCACAATTGAAATGTAAAAGTTGCAGAGAGTGTGAGACTAGCCGAAGAGATATAAACGATCCATCCTTAACCTTTCATAAATTACTCGTCTTCGATCCATTTTCAAATCCGTTTGTACCTACGAGTCCCTTATCTTGTCCTCTACATCATGGTACAAAGTTATTTTCCGTTTGTTAGCATTTTGGTAAAGCTTCCGTTTACCGCTATCAGAACGCCGACGGACCACCGCAAGTCATCAAATGTAAGGTTTTATACCGCGCTCTTACTCCCCGTATCGCTAGGAGTCTGGATCTTCTTCCGGTTCGTATATCGGGTTAGTAACGAATAAGTTATGAATTTATTCGTTTTCCGTATTGCGGGTTAGTATAAATTGAGCTTAAATTGGTTAAAATGGATAATTGGAATTTCCATTATGCTCGTTACATTATTCTAGTAATTATGGGATTTTAGTTTGATGATGGTATCATGAGTTGGATATATGCCCTGATGTGGCCTTAAGGTTTAGCATATTATTTGAGGTTATAGGATGTATATGATCCCTATGGATCCCTTTGGGTCTAGGTGTGACCCTTTGCTTGATAAGAGATGTGACATCTCTTTATACCTTGTTTATAGGTTGTGTTATCCCTCCAGTGTAGAGGTGATCGTGGTTGAGTTCGATTGAGGTTGAGGTAAGTCCGTAGGACTTACTTAGCTACCATCCCTATATTGGGTGTTTGCATGAGTGGTGTGTGCTTTATATGTTTGCTATGATAGCATGAGTTGTCGTTTTTATCGACCTATGTTCTATTGACTGCCCCACTGCGTGGCTGTGATAACCTTTCCCTTTCATTCCGCCGTGGAGTCTGGGAGGTTCTCTGATGTCAGGCCAGACTGGTTTACAGGAAGGGCGCAATCCACTCCCATAGGGTACACGGATTGTGTGACCGATACTCGTACAGCTGGATATTGTACTCAGAGGCGGGGATGTATCGGTCCTCGTGTCACATACTTTCATCTATCTATATATATACGGTTTTTGAGTGAATGGTTATTATATAAAGATAATAAATGGGTAAATGTGTGATAGCATGCTGATGTGTTTATCTTTCATGATTGTGCTTGTGCTTATGCATTACCTCATATATGTATGGTTAGCTAACGGTTTCATACCGTATTGTAGATGTTTACAAGTTAGGCGCTACTGGGTGATCTGACAGGGTGACAGGCCGAGGACTCTCGTACATTAGGTGGTTGGTTTGGGTTTGTTGTGTTCCCCTCCTTCGTGAGGATGTTCTTTTGTACCTCCTGTGTGAGGTTGTCGTTTTATATACTCGGCTATGTTATTGTTTACTTTGGGTTGTACAATTTATACTGTTTTATGTATTTGTTTTATATCTGTCAGTGCCGTGTTGTAAGGTCCAGTGAACTTGTAGTCAGGCTAGGGTCAGGATCCATTGTGAGATCCTAGCCCAATGTGACATCCCGAGTCCCGCGGATTCGGGGTGTTACAGAGTTGGTATCAGAGCCCAGGTTGACAACAATGGCACTTGCTACCTGCAATGAGGTTTGATAGGTAAAATAAACAGAGCCCACACGGGATCTGACGTTTTCAAAGGTTTTGGTTATAAGTGTGGTTTTGGGATAGAATGTACGAGAAGTCGTCACCTCTGTCATGGATCTCTGCAGCGTAGATATGTATATATATCTGTGTGTACTATGGATTATGTGGATGTATTATATACATATCGATACCTATGACATATATATAGCCTTATAAGATTAGGTGCGTATATCCTACAGATGACTCAGACTAGAGTACTATCTGTAGTGGGATGAGGTAGGGGTACACCCCCTCTTCCTCCAGTATTGATAGGTCAGGGACCAGTTTCCGCTGTTGTATCGCCTATGGCAGAGAACGAGTTTGAAGAGGCTGATCGTGTCTCCACGAGTAGATCCGAGTTTCAAGAATATATGTAACAAGTATATGAAGCAGTGATAGCAGGTAGATCGACACCGGATTTACCAACAATTGTGAGATCAACTGAAGCTTCTGGATCCGAAAAGAAGCAATGGACTGAATCCGTTACTGGAAAAGCAAAGATGATGAATGGGGAACCAAATCCAATATTAGGACAATCTAGTGATCCTTTGGCCATGAAGATGACTAGCAAGGAACTACAGTGTTTTAATTGCGTGGAAATTGGGACACTGGCGAGCTGTGTGCCCAAAGGCGCCCATCATATGCTTTACGTGTGGTAAAACAGGGCATAGAGCGAAGTTTTGTCGACATGGCAAGGCATTGCCTTTACAGGTTCCCTTCAAGAGTGAGATCATTCCAGGTGGACGACGAAGGTCGAGTTACCCTTCAGTTGCACAGGTTGCAAGGATGAGACGATTATGTTTCAATTGTGGCTATCCAGATCATTTGCGTTCTGTGTGCCCTTTGACACTGATAGCTTGTTTCACTTGTGGTGAGATAGGCCATATGGCCCTTTCTGTCAACACGGTGGTGTTTCTTCCCAGCAATACCTTCCTCTTTCCGGTGCAGAAAGAGTGGAAGTGGAGGCTATAGTAATGACCTCAGTGATACCTGAGGAGCATGGATCTGACATTGAGTGATGATATGTAGAGGAGCTACGAGTGTTAGCTGTTATAGGTACCATTCTCGTTAATGGTTTACCTGGTGGATTTTTGCTTGTTGTGAGTGCTATGCACGTCATGTCTTTCGATGCATGCGTTAATGGTTGAATTTTGGTATATAGTAGAAGGTGAACTTTCCTTTACAGGATTACCAGTTAGGGGTCTGAGGTACCCGTGAGATATGTGTTTGTTCCCTTGTTCTGGGACTTGTGTATGGCTTGTAGACTTCTTTGTCATGTCATAGGTGCATGAGAAAGTCATTATGTGTATGGATTGGATGAATAGATATCATGCGGTGTTAGATATTAATAGTAAGGCTATTATAGTCTTTACTGAGATAGTAAATAGAGGTCTTCTAAGGTTAAGACCTTTGAAGAGACGGGTTTTTCATCTGGACTGTACGAGCAACGAGCTGATAGCACAGGGTTGTGACGTCTTCTAGTGTTATACCATGAAGGAGCGAGATAGTCCAACATTGGAAGGTATTCCAGTTGTTTATGAGTTTATAGACGTGTTACTGAACCGTCTAGTTGCCACCTCAGCGGAGTGTGGACATTGTTATCGAGTTGAAGTATGATACAAGATTGAATGGGAAAGCCACACTATATGGTGCTTGTTGAGATATTGTACTGATAACTTGAAAATTGATCGAAACGGGTTTACCCTAGTGGGTTCCATGTTCCGTATTGACCACCTGATGAGTTAGCTTCAGGAAGCAATTGTGTTTTCAGGATTCCTTTGTGCTCAAGATATCCCTAGTCATGGATGAGAGAGCAGCATGTGTATGAGATAGCACCCCATACCCGTTATGGACACTACGAGTTTGTAGTGATGTCATTTGGATTGACGAATGTTTTAGTAGTTTTTATGGAGTTGATGAATAGTATCTTCATCGACTTCCTTGATTAGTTGGTGGTGGACTCCATGGATGACATGTCGGTATATTCTCATAGCAGAGAATAG
>BSUD01000005.1:75558206-75584326 GCA_033239045.1 Fagopyrum esculentum | reverse complement strand
ATATATATATAAAAGTTACAGAGAATAGGTTAGTTTCCACCTATCTTCTCTATTTTCATTATTTATATATTATATTATAATTGATATATATCTATTTACATGAGTATGACGGCAGGATGTTCATCTTAATCTCATTTCACAATTGAAATGTAAAAGTTGCAGAGAGTGTGAGACTAGCCGAAGAGATATAAACGATCCATCCTTAACCTTTCATAAATTACTCGTCTTCGATCCATTTTCAAATCCGTTTGTACCTACGAGTCCCTTATCTTGTCCTCTACATCGTGGTACAAAGTTATTTTCCGTTTGTTAGCATTTTGGTAAAGCTTCCGTTTACCGCTATCGGAACGCCGACGGACCACCGCAAGTCATCAAATGTAAGGTTTTATACCGCGCTCTTACTCCCCGTATCGCTAGGAGTCTGGATCTTCTTCCGGTT
The DNA here is from genome assembly GCA_033239045.1 of Fagopyrum esculentum. NCBI lineage: Eukaryota > Viridiplantae > Streptophyta > Magnoliopsida > Caryophyllales > Polygonaceae > Fagopyrum > Fagopyrum esculentum. The sequence goes on along the minus strand of BSUD01000005.1, from coordinate 75,583,887 downwards.
CGTATATCGGGTTAGTAACGAATAAGTTATGAATTTATTCGTTTTCCGTATTGCGGGTTAGTATAAATTGAGCTTAAATTGGTTAAAATGGATAATTGGAATTTCCATTATGCTCGTTACATTATTCTAGTAATTATGGGATTTTAGTTTGATGATGGTATCATGAGTTGGATATATGCCCTGATGTGGCCTTAAGGTTTAGCATATTATTCGAGGTTATAGGATGTATATGATCCCTATGGATCCCTTTGGGTCTAGGTGTGACCCTTTGCTTGATAAGAGATGTGACATCTCTTTATACCTTGTTTATAGGTTGTGTTATCCCTCCAGTGTAGAGGTGATCGTGGTTGAGTTCGATTGAGGTTGAGGTAAGTCCGTAGGACTTACTTAGCTACCATCCATATATTGGGTGTTTGCATGAGTGGTGTGTGCTTTATATGTTTGCTATGATAGCATGAGTTGTCGTTTTTATCGACCTATGTTCTATTGACTGCCCCACTGCGTGGCTGTGATAACCTTTCCCTTTCATTCCGCCGTGGAGTCTGGGAGGTTCTCTGATGTCAGGCCAGACTGGTTTACAGGAAGGGCGCAATCCACTCCCATAGGGTACACGGATTGTGTGACCGATACTCGTACAGCTGGATATTGTACTCAGAGGCGGGGATGTATCGGTCCTCGTGTCACATACTTTCATCTATCTATATATATATATATATATACGGTTTTTGTGTGAATGGTTATTATATAAAGATAATAAATGGGTAAATGTGTGATATCATGCTGATGTGTTTATCTTTCATGATTGTGCTTGTGCTTATGCATTACCTCATATATGTATGGTTAGCTAACGGTTTCATACCGTGTTGTAGATGTTTACAGGTTAGGCACTGCTGAGTGATCTGGCAGGGTGACAGGCCGAGGACTCTCGTACATTAGGTGGTTGGTTTGGGGTTGTTGTGTTTCCCCTCCTGCGTGAGGATGATCTTTTGTACCTCCTATGTGAGGATGTCGGTTTATATACTCGGCTATGTTGTTGTTTACTTTGGGTCGTACAGTTTATACTGTTTTATGTATTTGTTTTATATCTGTCAGTGCCATGTTCTACACCGGAAAGAGGTAGTGTTTCTTCCCAGCAATACCTTCCTCTTTCCGGTGTAGAAAGAGTGGAAGTGGAGGTTATAGTAATGACCTCAGTGATACCTGAGGAGCATGGATCTGACATTGAGTGATGATATGTAGAGGAGCTACGAGTGTTAGCTGTTATAGGTACCATTCTCGTTAATGGTTTACCATGTGGAGTTTTGCTTGTTGTGAGTGCTATGCACGTCATGTCTTTCGATGCATGCGTTAATGGTTGAATTTTGGTATATAGTAGAAGGTGAATTTTCCTTTACAGGATTACCTTTTTGGGTCTGAGATACCCGTGAGATGTGTGTTTGTTCCCTTATTCAGGGACCCGTGTATGGTTGTAGACTTCTTTGTCATGTCATAGGTGCATGAGAAAGTCATTATGTGTATGGATTGGATGAATAGATATCATGTGGTGTTAGCTTTTAATAGTAAGGCTATTATAGTCTTTACTGAGATAGTAAATAGAGGTCTTCTAAGGTTAAGACCTTTGAAGAGACGGGTTTTTCATCTGGACTGTACGAGCAACGAGCTGATAGCACAGGGTTGTGACGTCTTCTAGTGTTATACCATGAAGGAGCGAGATAGTCCAACATTGGAAGGTATTCCAGTTGTTTATGAGTTTATAGACGTGTTACTGAACCGTCTAGTTGCCACCTCAGCGGAGTGTGGACATTGTTATCGAGTTGAAGTATGATACAAGATTGAATGGGAAAGCCACACTATATGGTGCTTGTTGAGATATTGTACTGATAACTTGAAAATTGATCGAAACGGGTTTACCCTAGTGGGTTCCATGTTCCGTATTGACCACCTGATGAGTTAGCTTCAGGAAGCAATTGTGTTTTCAGGATTCCTTTGTGCTCAAGATATCCCTAGTCATGGATGAGAGAGCAGCATGTGTATGAGATAGCACCCCATACCCGTTATGGACACTACGAGTTTGTAGTGATGTCATTTGGATTGACGAATGTTTTAGTAGTTTTTATGGAGTTGATGAATAGTATCTTCATCGACTTCCTTGATTAGTTGGTGGTGGACTCCATGGATGACATGTCGGTATATTCTCATAGCAGAGAATAGACCGATCGTTTGAGGACCGTTCTGCAGATTTCGAGAGATAGAGGGTTGTATGCTACGCTCTCTAAGTCTAAGTTGAGATGCCAGTGGTATCCTTTTTAGGCCATGTTGTCTCCGCCAGTGGCATCATGGTTGACCTGGCGAGAATTAAGTATGTTGTAACATGGGAGACACTGATGAACATTAAGGAATACGTAGTTTTCTCGGCTCAACCGATTGCTACCAATGCTTTGAGGAAGGATTTTATATGATTACGTATTCATTTGTGAGTCTTTTGAGAAGACCACCATAACTACGTGATGAAAGCAGTGTGTCTATGTTCTGAAGAGTTGAGGAGGCATTTGACCTCTGCTTCCATTCTGTTGTAGTTAGAAGATTTTTGGGATCCCGTGATTTACGGTGATACATCCCAGCTAAGTCTGAGATGTGTATTACTACAGAGGAGTAGGGTTATTGATATGTGTGTTTACAGCTGAGAACGTATGATGAGAATTACACGACTCATGATTTAAAGTTAGTAGTGGTAGTTCAAGCCTTTAAGTTTTGAAGACCGTACCGGTGTGATCTTCATGTCAGATTTCTATAGTTCATAGAAATCTAAAGTATATTTTATGCAACAGGGGTTGAATAACCGCCAGTGTTAAGAGCTTAAGTTGATCAAGACTTTGACTTGAAGATTCCATATCATTCAGAGAAGTTGAATGTTGTCGCCGATAACTTGAATGGAAAGACGCTCCAAGAGAAGATGATTGTGAGACTGATAGTTCAGCCTCAGCGTTAGAGAGATCTAGCTTGGTTAGAGTTGGACAATCAGTTCCTTAATGAGGATACCCAGTTATACCTCAGAGGTTCTACCTGGTCTGTTGGATGAGGTCCAACAGAAGCAAGAGACCTGTCCGGCCTTGACAAGGTTTAGAGAAAGGATGTCTCGTACTGAGGCACCATAGTTCTCCATAGGAGTAGATGGACTGATGAAGAGTCATGACCGCTTTTGTGTTCCTGCTGATGCAGATGGAGACAGAATATTACGTATACCCATTGTACGCCTTATTCAGTACATTCAGGTACGAGTAAGATGTACCACGAGATGAGACGATTATATTGTATGAAGCCGATATAACCAGATTTGTGATATAGTGTGTGACATGTCAGCAGGTCCAGATAGATTATTTCCTATCTAGAGATAAGCCCCACCCACTACCAGTGCAGTAGTAAAATTTGGGAGGACATCTTTATGGACTTTGTTATGGGATTGTGACCCTGTAGAAGATTGATGTTATTTGGATTGTTGGTAACAGATTAATGAAACCGGCACGTTTCATTTCTATCAGAAGGACGTGGCTAGTGAATGAATTGGTTGAGGAGTACACTAGACAGATAGTGAGACTCCATGATATACCGAGAATGATCATTTCTGATCGAGATGGATGTTTTTACTTTGAGATTTTAGGCAGCAAATTCAGACTGCTTTGGGGACGAGTATGTACCTCATGACTACACTTCACCCCCTGACAGATGGTCAGTTAGAGAGGATCATCTAGATCTTAAAGATCTATTATAAGTTGTAAGTCGAATGGAAAAACGTGGATGGTTATATTACCTTCCATTAATGAGTTTATTATATAACAATGAAGGATGTGCATCTTTTTGGGATGACCCTATGAGTCAATATATAGACATAGATGTCGTATATCCTTATGCTAGAAGTGATCTAGCAGTAGAAGTGGAATAACACCTGACCAGACTCAGGATTTTATAGTTCAAGTAACGTTGATTGAAGGAAGAATGCTGGATGTATAGAGTCGCCAGATATTATATGTAGACAAGAGGCGTTAACCTCTAAAGTTCAAGTGAGAGTTCATGTCCGGCTGGAGGTATCTCAGTTGTGAGACGTTAGACGTGTTAATATGGAAAGGGAACTGAGTTTCCAATATGTTGGTTTATTTAAGATCGACCAGTATGGAGAAGGTAGCATGATGTTTAGCTTTGCCTCTGAGATTAGAGGATATCCACCAGTGTTTCATATGTCTCAACTGAGGAAGTATATACTAGACTCGAGACACCTTGTGAGTTACGATGATTGGTGGTTGAGTCCAACCACACTTTTATTGAGCATTCGATTACATTCTTGGAATGAGATATGAAACGCTTGCATTCGAAAGACATTCCCATATTGAGGATATAATGGTCGAGATGAAAACCTGAAGAGGCTATGTGAGAGACTGAGGATAGTGTCCTGAGGAACTATCCAGAGTATATGTTGGGATAAACCCATTTGTGGGATTACGAGTATATCTTAGTGCTATCTTGATGAATGTTGTGCTTATGTGCTTATATGCTTATATGCCTTGATGTGTTATTCCATGCTAGTTGTGATGTGATTTATGATTTTAGTAGATCTTGATGTGCTAGCGTGATGTATGCTATAGCTGGAGATGATTACTTCCTCCACGCTACCCGAGTATGATCATATTTATAGCTGGAGATGGTTCTTTCCTCCATGCTATTTGAGTGTGATTAGGATTCAGTTAGAGATGGTTCTTTCCTCCATGCTACTTTGATGGACATAGTTCAGTGGAGATGTGATTCCTCCATACGATGTATATATTTATGGTTGGCTAGAGATGTGCTTCCTCTATGCCCTATGATGTGGTATAGCGAGAGATGTGATTCCTCTCTACCTTGGGTAGCGTTATGGCCCTGCTTTCTGGAGTGGATGATTCCTCCATGTTGACGTTGAGGTTATAGATTTGTTATAGGTTGTGACCTTTTTGAACGGAGATGTGATACCTCCGATAGAGAGATAGGGTTATACCTCGGCATATGGGTCCGAGAGGATTTGGGTTTGTTCAAGTTTCGGGACGAAACTTGTTTTTTGGGGGATCTGATGTAACGATCGGTGTTATTTAGAGCTTTTGGGACCTCCAATATATATATGTTTGGAGAGCGGGAAATATAACCGCATTTCAAGTAATTATTTTGGATAAACATTATTATATATTATAAATACATAATAAATATATATTTGTACAATGGAGAAGGCGGCTGAGTGTTTCACTTCACAATATATATAATATTATATTTATATGTATATTATATGTATGAATTGAGAAGTGGCTGCTACAAGATATATATATAAAAGTTACAGAGAATAGGTTAGTTTCCACCTATCTTCTCTATTTTCATTATTTATATATTATATTATAATTGATATATATCTATTTACATGAGTATGACGGCAGGATGTTCATCTTAATCTCATTTCACAATTGAAATGTAAAAGTTGCAGAGAGTGTGAGACTAGCCGAAGAGATATAAACGATCCATCCTTAACCTTTCATAAATTACTCGTCTTCGATCCATTTTCAAATCCGTTTGTACCTACGAGTCCCTTATCTTGTCCTCTACATCGTGGTACAAAGTTATTTTCCGTTTGTTAGCATTTTGGTAAAGCTTCCGTTTACCGCTATCAGAACGCCGACGGACCACCGCAAGTCATCAAATGTAAGGTTTTATACCGCGCTCTTACTCCCCGTATCGCTAGGAGTCTGGATCTTCTTCCGGTTCGTATATCGGGTTAGTAACGAATAAGTTATGAATTTATTCGTTTTCCGTATTGCGGGTTAGTATAAATTGAACTTAAATTGGTTAAAATGGATAATTGGAATTTCCATTATGCTCGTTACATTATTCTAGTAATTATGGGATTTTAGTTTGATGATGGTATCATGAGTTGGATATATGCCCTGATGTGGCCTTAAGGTTTAGCATATTATTCGAGGTTATAGGATGTATATGATCCCTATGGATCCCTTTGGGTCTAGGTGTGACCCTTTGCTTGATAAGAGATGTGACATCTCTTTATACCTTGTTTATAGGTTGTGTTATCCCTCCAGTGTAGAGGTGATCGTGGTTGAGTTCGATTGAGGTTGAGGTAAGTCCGTAGGACTTACTTAGCTACCATCCCTATATTGGGTGTTTGCATGAGTGGTGTGTGCTTTATATGTTTGCTATGATAGCATGAGTTGTCGTTTTTATCGACCTATGTTCTATTGACTGCCCCACTACGTGGCTGTGATAACCTTTCCCTTTCATTCCGCCGTGGAGTCTGGGAGGTTCTCTGATGTCAGGCCAGACTGGTTTACAGGAAGGGCGCAATCCACTCCCATAGGGTACACGGATTGTGTGACCGATACTCGTACAGCTGGACATTGTACTCAGAGGCGGGGATGTATCGGTCCTCGTGTCACATACTTTCATCTATCTATATATATACGGTTTTTGAGTGAATGGTTATTATATAAAGATAATAAATGGGTAAATGTGTGATAGCATGCTGATGTGTTTATCTTTCATGATTGTGCTTGTGCTTATGCATTACCTCATATATGTATGGTTAGCTAACGGTTTCATACCGTGTTGTAGATGTTTACAAGTTAGGCGCTACTGGGTGATCTGACAGGGTGACAGGCCGAGGACTCTCGTACATTAGGTGGTTGGTTTGGGTTTGTTGTGTTCCCCTCCTTCGTGAGGATGTTCTTTTGTACCTCCTGTGTGAGGTTGTCGTTTTATATACTCGGCTATGTTATTGTTTACTTTGGGTTGTACAATTTATATTGTTTTATGTATTTGTTTTATATCTGTCAGTGCCATGTTGTAAGGTCCAGTGAACTTGTTGTCAGGCTAGGGTCAGGATCCATTGTGAGATCCTTGCCCAATGTGATATCCCGAGTCCCGCGGATTCGGGGTGTTACAAAAACCACAGTCGTGGTTCTCTTGGTTTGGCCGTGATTTCTCAAATTCCTTTCTAAAAGCCTTTGTTTCGTAAAGTTATCTAATGATGCTCCTTCCTTAGCTTCTCCAATGCATCCTCTTGATGCCTAACATGATCAAATACTCCTACACTCTCATATATGCTCCAATCCAAGCCTTTATTCACCTAAAAACACAACAAAGCTTGTGTAGATCTCTATATCGAAAAAATAGGTGAATGTGCTCATAAATGCTTCAAACTCTTATCCATGTACACAACAAAAAGGGAAAAACAATCAAAGAAAGTGCCTAAAATATGGTCATATTTCATGCTAACAAAATAGCCATACTTGTCGCTTGCTTGTCCCCAAGCAAGGTTTTCAAAAGATTAGAATACAAGGTAGGATGAAATACGAATGGAAAACAAGGTAAAAACAATCTTTTTGGTATTGTGCTTCTAATCAATAGATCATTCTCAAATTCTTTCTTCATGCCTCCTTGAAAACATCCATGTACCTAAATCAAAAAATGTCAAGCAAAGTAAACATCATATATTGCATAAGCTTCAAGACAAACATCATAACCTTCAAGCAATGTCAAAATCAAACATGCGAAACATCAATTTAGATCGCTAAGTTAAATAACATTCTTATGATCTCAAGGACATTCAAGTAAGGTCAAGAAACGTGAGTGGTTGGGAAACTTATAAGGGAATGTTGTGTATAAATCCGGGAAGAAGGAACAACACAACCTCTTTTTTTTCAATATCAACCAACCACCAATATAGAGCTTTGCTCCTTTTTTTTGCACAAAATTTTCCAACTTTACTTTTTAGAAATATGGACAGCGGTGCACAAAAACCGAAGCCTAGGAGATTGGCGATTCGCAACTTCGAGATGCCTCAAACCGTTAATGCACATACCATAATTTTTAGGAATATCGCTCAATCCGACTTTGTCAAGACACAAACACCCGGATGTGTGAATGGTGCCGAGTAACTCATCATCATGATTGACTTCCCCAAACCTATTTTTCTACACTTTGAATTCACAAAATTTCTTTCATGGCCCTCCCACATCAAATATGCCAAAATTTAACTCTTCCTAATTCCCGGATAGGTAAAGGAGGCAAATATTTTCATTGAGGGGCTAGGTGATTAAGGAAAGAAGACAGAAAATTTGAGGTGCCTTAATCATTTCATAAAGAAGTTCAAGAACTTATATTGTGATTTCAATCTCCATTTCTCAATATGATTTAGATAAAACTTGCACATTATGAAATTTGCAAGAAAGGTTAAACAACGTACTCAATTTCTTCACAATTAACAATTCAACTTAAGTACATAAAAGTCATCAAAAATTCAATTCACAAGTAGATTCATCATACAATTCATCTCCAATTTTAGAAGCACATAATTTTCAAAAATTTCAAAATTTATATGGGTTTTTCAAAGCTTTTTAATGCAATGCAACAAAGAAACGTTTGACAATAAAAGAAAGATGTAGGTGTTCATGGAAATAAGGCAAAGCAAGTGTACCGAGTTATTACATAAACGAGAGTCACACCCCACCCCATACTTAACATACACATTGTCCTCAATGTTTAGGAAAACTAAAGAAAAAAACTAAGAAAACTCACTAAGGCGGTGGAGTAGCTCGAAACATCCATAGTCATTCACTGCTGAGGCAGTTGCGGTGGTGGTGGATAAGGAAAGAAGTCGGAACATAAAGGTCACCCAAATTGCTGGCGATAGACATCACGAAGGATCCTTGCGTTCTCTTGCCTCTCTACATCATGCTCCTACTGGTGGGTCTCTAAGTCGTCCATCCTCCTAGAAATATCACACGCCCATGCTGGTTGCTGTCCGTACCAAGAAGGAGGTTGTTGTACCCACTCCGGCGGCTGCTGAGTACATGCAGGAGGCTGTTGGTACCAAGGTGGAGGAGCTCCCATCCAAGCCGGCTGCTGGGCGTACCAATCTGTTGCACTACTTATCCATGTGGGGTGCTCACTAACACTAGCTCGGCGAGAGGAGGAAGAAGCGGAAGGTGTCGGCTGGTAGGTGGATCTCCTTGGTGGCTCCGGCATGTCAGCTGGTTGCTCCGGGAATGATCCAAAGTCCTGCTCATCCCCTCCTACATCCGGGAAGTCACCTCCTCCCATCTCCTCGTCCTCATCAACTGCTGCAACTGGAACCTCATCTGATATGTAAGGAGGAGCTCCTAACCTGTTAGCATGCGTAGGAACAAAGGTCTCATTCCGGTTCTCTCGGCTAAGCCTAAGAGAGTACTCCGAGAGCCATGAAATGCGTCTACCACCTCTATCCTCCCAAGACATGGTTGCGGTTGGTTGACCACGGTGTCGAGAAAACAAAAGCCCTCTAGTCATGAGACCATTGAGCCCCAAAGGTCTAGCAGCAGCTGCCCTCGTACAAGCGGAATAATCAACCTCTAGCTAGTTTGCAATATGTGTAACCATGCCTCAATATCCTATATTTCCTGCTGATCTATTCATCACTTTACTAAGGGTGGATGCGAGCAAGGTTGCACAATCCGGAGAGTGACCGGAAATCATGCAATACAAGGTAAAGAGTTCATCGGCCTTGACCTTTTGAAGGGTCTCGGTCCTCGGGAATATGCATTCTGAAAGGATCCTATGGGCTATCTTAATAGCTAGATTGTAGATGAGTTTTGCCTTCGAATCGGCCGGTTTGCCAACGATCCTCATGACCGACTATCATAGCTATCTCTTTCCAAAACTCCTTAACCTTGACTCCTCCAGTATACGTTCCATTGAACGTCTCATGGAACCCAAACATCGTCCTAAATTGCATAATGGAGAAATTGTAGTTGCACTCCATCAATCTAAAAGACACCGTTCGGTTAACGGCGCTATGGTCAAAGGAAGTAATGAATTCCCATTTTTTATCGCCTCATATGCATCCTCCCTAATGGCGGAGAATATAATCAAGTCAACCCTATCAAGCAACCATGTAAAATCCTCAACCACATTCAGTTCTTGAAGCTCCTCCATGACAATAAACCTAGGAGCTAGCACATTGCGCTTAGAAATCTTTTCCATGGCTCTAAGGTAATCGTTATGGATAGTGGGGACTCTAGGGGCTGGTGGTTCTACAGCAGGGGGTTGGGACGAAGACCCATCACCCTTTTTCTTCTTGGTTCTGTTTGATTTTCTAGTCCCGGACATTTTCTCACACTTCAGCAAAAACCACGGCCTGTTCTTCAGAAACCACGGCCGTGGAATTGTACCGAACCCGTGGAATTGTTCAATTTTGCTCGAAAACTCAGCAAATCCACATCAAAGTCAACATCAAAAATCCTAAACTATTTCTATGTCCAATTCCGTTCAATTCTCCGTGATATTTGTAAGAAAAACGAACAAATTCAACCAAGAAGAGATAGAGAGAAAACCTAGGGTTTGGATTTGAGAAAATCCAAATTCCTTTCCGATGGTCGATTGTTTGTTCAGTTTGTTGTTGGAATCTTGTAGAGAATTCGATTTGCTTCACTTTGGGCCGAAGAATCATTTGAATCGGTTACCGGATGAAGAACTGCGACGGTAGGGTTGTTTCGGCGTGGTTTGGGGTGTGGAAGGGGTGAAGGTGTGAGATTTTGTGAAGAAGGAGGAGTTATATAGTGGCCGTAAAAATTTTGAAAACCTCGGCCAGTCGGGGTATTCCACGGCAGTGGTTTTGTATGGAACCCGTGGATTTTGGCGTTTTTATTTTCTTTAGCTACGATCTAGTTTTCCACGGCCTAATTTAGCAAACCACGACCGTGGTTTTGCCTTTTTGGCCGTGGAATCCTCTGTTCTCGCAAAGAATCCAAGTTTCGTCATTCTTTCTGCTTTTCCTCTCTTCTTTTTCTCATTCCTTATGCTTGGCATCAAAAGACACAAACATACCGGAAGGTATCAGATGAAAAACAAACAAAAACATCTAAACTAATCTAATATAAGAAAGAAACTAAAACAAAAAAGAGAATGATATACCTTGGGTTGTCTCCCAAGAAGCGCTTTGTTTTGGGTCCGTAGCTAGACCGTTCCTTTGTTTAAGTGAGGACAATCGGAGCGATTTCCTCAGCTTGGAGCTCCGCTGAGTATTTCTTGAGTCGTTGACCGTTCAACTTGAAACATCCGCACTTCTCACCCCATACTTCAACTGCACGATTGGGAAAAACACGTTTAATCACATAAGGTCCTGTCCAACGAGATTTAAGCTTACCTGGAAAGAGCCAAAGACTAGAATTAAAGAGAAGAACAAGGCCTTATTCTTTGAGATCCTTTGGAATGATATGCTTATCATGCCAACGCTTCACTCTTTGTTTGTAGATCTTGGCATTCTCATAGGCGTTCAAACGGAGTTCTTCTAGCTCGTTAAGGCCTAAGAGGCGCTTCTCGCCCACTTCCTTCACGCTGAAGTTCAACCACTTTACAGCCCAATACGCCTTATGTTCCAGATCTACCGGAATATGACAAGACTTCCCATACACAAGGTTGTATGGTGTTGTGCCGATGGGAGTCTTTTATGCTGTCCTATACACCCACATTGCATCATCCAGCTTCAATGACCAATCCTTCCTTGTTTTTGACACCGTATTCTCACGGATTCCTTTGATTTCTCTATTTGAAATCTCCACTTGTCCACTTGTTTGCTAATGATAGGGTGTGGCGATCTTTTGAGTCACCCCATACTTCGCTAGTAGAGCTTCGAATCGTCGGGCTATGAAGTGTGAACCTCCGTCACTAATGATGGTTCGTGGCATCCCAAACCTTGGGAAAATAGTTCTATTAAAGAACTTGATAACAACCATATCATCGTTAGTTGGAGAGGCAATAGCTTCAACCCATCTCGAAACATAGTCTACAGCGAGAAGTATGTATTAGTTTCCGCAAGATGATGGGAATGGTCCCATTAAATCAACTCCCCATACATCAAAGATTTCCACCTCTTGAATGTTGTTGAGAGGCATCTCATTCCTCCTAGAGATATTTTTTGTTCTTTGACAAGCATCGCAACAAGCAAAAAAGGTATGCACATCCTTAAATAGAGTAGGCAAAAAGAATCCGGATTGCAATACCTTAGCGCTAGTTTTATGAGAACTAGCGTGTCCTCCACAAGGAAGTGAATTACAATGACGAATGACACTTTGCATTTCGTCTTCCGGCACACTTCTTCTAATGATGCCGTCGGGACCTCTCTTGAAGAGTAGATGTTCATTCCAATAGTATTGGCGGACCTCTCTTGAAGAGTAGATGGGTAAGGCATCACTTGTAGTGTGTGGTAGACGACTTAAGTGATCCGCAACAGAATTTTCGAATCCTTTCTTGTCGCGAATCTCTAGATCGAATTGTTGAAGAAGAAGAAGAAGGAGAATCCATCTAATCAGCCTTGGCTTCACATCTTTCTTCGCGAGCAAATACGGTATTGCTGAATGATCCGTGTATACAATTACCTTCGCTCCTACAAGATAAGAACGAAACTTTTCAAAAGCATAAACAACGGCAAGAAATTCCTTTTCTGTTGTAGCATAGTTGAGCTACGCTTCATCTAGTGTCTTGCTAGATTAGTAGATGGCATGAGTGCGGCCGTCTTTCTGTTGTCCAAGCACCGCTCCAACAGCTACGTCACTTGCATCACATATAACCTCGAATGGGAAATTCCAGTTCGGAGGTTGGATTATTGGGGCTGAGATGAGGGCTTCTCGAATCTTATAAAAAGCGTCCAAACATTCCTGCGAAAATTCAAAAACAACATCCTCCATCAATAGATTGGTTGACGGTTTAGAAATTTTCGAAAAATCTTTGAAGAATCTCCTATAGAATCCAGCGTGTCCGAGGAAACTCCTTATCCCTTTAACTGAAGATGGAGGAGGAAGTTTCTCTATCGTCTCGATCTTAGCCTTGTCAACTTTGATCCCGCTGTTGGAGATCAAATGTCCTAACACAATGCCTTCTATAACCATGAATTCACACTTCTGCCAATTTAGAACAAGGATAGTGTCCTCACAACTTTGCAAAACAATAGAAAGGTTAGCAAGACAATTGTCGAATGAGGAAGCATAAACTGAAAAGTCATCCATAAAAACTTCCATGATTTCCTCAATATATTCCGAGAAGATGGCCAACATGCACCTTTGAAAGGTGGCTGGAGCATTGCAAAGTCCGAATGGCATCCTCCTATAGGCAAACGTACCCCATGGGCACGTAAATATGGTCTTCTCATGATCATCCGGGTGAATCGGGATCTGAAAGAAACCACTATAATCGTCAATGTAACAAAAATAGGAATGTTGTGCTAACCTCTCAAGCATTTGATCGATGAATGGTAGCGGGAAGTGATCCTTTCTCGTCGCGTTGTTCAGCTTGCGGTAATCGATGCACATCCTCCATCCTATTACCGTTCTTGTTGGAATGAGTTCGTTGTTATTGTTGGTTACAACGGTCATTCCTCCTTTTGGGACAACTTGAACTGGGCTCACCCACTTGCTATTGGAGATAGGATAGATGATACCTGTGTCAAGTAACTTAAGGATTTCCTTCTTCACGACCTCTTTCATGATCGGATTTAACCGTCTTTGAGGTTCGCGTAACGCTTGTAATCCTCTTCCATTAGAATCTTGTGCATACATAAAGATGGTTTAATATCTACAAGATCCTCTATGGTATAGCCTAGAGCTTTCCTATGTTTCCTCTAAACAACTATAAGCTTCTCATGTTCATCTTCACTCAAAATCGGAACTAAAAATAACGGGAAACCTAGAATTAGTACCAAGAAATGCATACCTAAGATGTGTAGGAAGTGGCTTCAATTCCAAGGTTGTTGATACTTTTGGAGTATCTTGAGGGTTGGATGATGTCTCCTTGGAAGTCTCCAAGGGTGTGGAAATGTTGGAAGAAGAATCATGAATGTTTGTAGAAAGAACGGAGTTGTCTTCAACATTTTCCAAAACCACGGTGTCACCGTTACTTCCACAGCCGTGATTTGTGTTTGGGAGGCCGTGGAATGTGGTTTGAATTAAATCTTTGCTCTCGACATAACTTTCCACGGCTAGAATAGGTGAAACCACGCCCGTGGAAAAGCACGATAGACCGTGGTTTCTAACGTCTTCGAAGCCATCGTACAATTTTTCGAATTCTTCAGTTTGCACTTCTGCTAGCTCCTCCAAAGCATCAACCTCAACATTACAATTCTCTTCATTTCCTCTTTCCGTGATTCTCGTGGTTATGACCTTTTGCAATGGATCTCTAAACAAGATCGAGCTTACTTCCTCTATAGATACTTCTTCGTCATAGAGGTTGAACATATCCTCTCCAAGCGCACGTTCTTTTTCCAAAGTTGAGAGAACAAATTCAAACTTATCTTCTCCTATATCAAAGGCTAGTCTAGCATTCTTTAAATCTACCATACAGTCGGAAGTTGCAAGAAAAGGTCTACCGAGTATGATCGGGACTGGACAATTTCAAGAATGTCAAGCACAACAAAATTTATAGGAATATAGAACTTACCAAGCTTGACCGGGACGTCTTCAATGATTCCTACGGGTCGAGTTATGGATCGATCCGCCATGTACAACGTCATCTTTACCGGTTTAGGTTCACCTAGACCGACCTTCCTACATAAAGCAAGCGGAATGATGCATACGCTTGCTCCTAAATCACAAAGAGCATCGTATGTGACTTCTCCAACTCCTATTGGTATGCAAAATGACCCCGGATCTCGCAGCTTTGGGGGCATCTTCTCCGTCATTGTTTTGATGAGCTCCGAAGATTCCGAACTCATCTTGACTTCTCCAAAGTCTTCCAGCTTCCTCTTGCTAGAGAGGATCTCCTTTAAGAACTTCCCGTAAGCGGGCATACCTATAATTGCATCAATGAAAGGTATGTTAATATGCAGTTTGCTCATTAGATCAATAAACTTACCGAATTGCTTCTCTAGACGCGCTCTTGCTCTAGATTGCTGGAATGGTAGAGGAGGTTTGTAAGCTGGAGGAGGACCATGAACATCTTCTTTCTCCTTCTCCTTTTCTTTCTCTTTCTCAACGGGGACTTCGACGAAATTTGGTTGCGGGTCGGTGGTTGTTACACCACTTCTAGTTGTAATAGCTATCACCCCTCCCTTCGGATTGTCCTCCGTCTTTCCTGGAAGCTTCCCTTGGTCTCTACGAACTTCTCCAGCCTTGCTGAAAACTTGGTTTTCTAAAGCTTTTTTTGCTTTATCAACCGAAGTGATATGATTCTCTAGTCCCTGGAGCTTCCCCAAGATTGTCTCCAACATAGCATCATGGTTATCCTTCTCCGGTTTACTTGAATTAGTTGAAGTTTGGCCCTGCCTTTTAAAAGGAGTAGAAGAAGATGCAGATGTTAGTGTATTTTCAGCATGCGAATAGGTATTACCGGAATTTTGTTGGTTGGATCTCCAATTGTTGTTGGAGTTCCTATTGTTGTTGTTCCAATTATTGTTCAGGTAGTTGTTCCTATTGCCTTGGTTATTATGCCTTCCTAGGTAGCCAACATCTTGCTCCTTCGTCTTCTGAAGGCAAGATCTTATGACTTCCTTCAACTCCTTGATCTCATTGTTGAGGGAAAATATTTGAGTTTGCGCAGCTTGAGTTAATTTTGCTCATGGGTCTCCGAAATTTCGATTCCCACCCTCAATCTTCCTATGGGAATTCTTCTCAATTACTTGGGATTGCTTTTCAATGAAGTCCCAAGCGTCATCTTCTCTCATATCCATGAATGTACCACAAGAAAGAGATTGGAGTTTGAATTGTGTCTCCAAATCCAATCCCTTGTAGTAGATTTCCAATAATTCTAGCTTTGAAATGCCATGGTGTGGGCAATCCAATAGAAGATGAGAAACTCCGAAGTCAAGTCCTCCCATGTGTTGAGCTTTGCAGCCGCAAGAGCTTGATATCAAGCTAAAGCTTTGTCCTTCAAGGAGAAGAAGAACGGTCTCAGCTTGTATTTGTTGTTGTTAACCCTTTGAGGTTTCAAAGTTTCCATGAGAATCTCAAAATTTTGCAAGTGTTGACGCGAAGATTCAACTTCCCTTCCACCAAATTGATTTTGGCAGATCATAGTGATGACTTGGGGACGCATCCCAAAGTCATGATCATCTTGCTCTCCAAGATTCACACCTAGGGGACGTGGTTGTTGAATTGGGTCCATTCGTTGCCCAAGGGTTCGTGGTTCAGCCACGACATCAGCAGCTCTCACCTCTCTTGCACGAGGGCGAGGATCAACATGAGCTTGAGGATTAAATGGTGGTATATCCTCTAGCTCCGGCATATCATCATCATCGGATGATTCAGCTTTAGACGCTTTAGACTTCTTCTTTTTAGCGTCATTCCTTTCCAATTTCTTGTCCAGAATCATAGCCCTAAGCTTATTTATTTGAAACTGATTACGCTCCTTTTCCTCTAAGCAAGCCTTCTCACTCAATTGGAGTTGAGCTCGTGTTTCATCGAACTCCTCTTGGATTGTCTTCTCATTATTTTCAGCCATCTTTTTCTCTCTTAGCTTTCTTCTCAAAGTTTTCTCTAATTTAGGATCAAAAGGAACGAGGTCTTTGGTGGATCTAGACCTTCGCATATACCTATGAAAATTCTTGCAAATAACACTCAAGTAGATAGATCAAATCACAAGAGAAAAGCTCCCAAGCTTGACAACCGTGAGCCGAATTTGCCCTAAACCAAATCCCCAGCAACGACGCCAAAAACTTGTTCGCTCGAAAGTGTGTGTCACAAAATCTTAAAATTTATAAAATCGAAATTAGGCAAAAGCGAACCCGCAGTGTACGGATCCGCGTAGTAAAGCAAGAATTCCAGAGTATCGAACTCAGGGATTTGGAGGGAACAAAATCAGTTCACAAGTTGTCAAGCAAGTAAATATAGAAGCGTTGAAAATAATATTGGCAAAACAGCAATTCTAAAGATCCTGATATCCAATTGTGGCAATTGATTCAAGATAATCTATAGATGTAAGGACGGAGTCGGGATTGGAAATGTACAACTAATGTAAGGTTATGTACGGTGAAGTTCCAAACCCTTATGTCTTACCCAAAGGCTCTCTCTATAAAAGTTGTTGAGGCTGCAGTATAGAAAGTATCAAAGGATAACAATTACTCTCAAATACACATGCCCAAACCCAAGGAATTAAAGACAAGCCAAAACGGTTAAGGTTGTCACACTCGAAACCGAAATAGAGGATGTTGAATCTCAGTACTACCTAGAAAAGGCAAGCCAAGGCTAGGGTAAAGCATATCTCTAACTTTGGATCAAAACAAAAGCAAAAGACGTACGACAGAGGAAACCACCACTGGATCTTGAAGAACCACGGCCGTGGAACTCAAGAACAAACCGTGGAAATCCTCGACGATGAGGTTTCTCGCAACTCTAAGGGTCCAATCTGTTTAGGTTCAATCTATCATTATCTAAACCACAACTATCAACCCTTCACCTTAGAATTGCTAAAGGGTTTTAGCCAACAATCATTGTCATTGAATCAATAACCAAGTTTAAAAGAGAAAATGGGCAGAATCTCGAAAACTCAATAATAACCAAATAGTAAATCTCGAAAACAAACAACAAGTATATGTGTTCAATGTATTCAGAATATAGAGAGCAGAAATCCTCAAAACAATCTCTAGGAACAATGAAGAACGGGATGTCAATCCGCCTTCAAATGTAAACCCTAATATCTTCTCTAAGTACACAATCTCGAAATGCGACCTTCTTAGGATCTTCCATGTACGCAATGCAATCTTCCTAAGCAATGTTACAAAATACACTCCGTATGGGATGTATGTAGCATATGCAGCCGTCCGTAATTTCTCCTTTCTTCAGCCTTCTTATAGGGAAAAAGTAGGGTTACAAAAAGCCCGATAACCGCTGCTGACGTGGCAAATATGACACGTGGCAACCGTTATAAGAATCACGGTCTAGTGTAAAATTCCACGGTCGTGGAACTGGTCGTGGAACCTTTCTGTTGCTCTCGACCTTGTTTTCCACGCCCTCAATGCCAAAACCACGGTCGTGGTTCTCTTGGTTTGGCCGTGATTTCTCAAATTCCTTTGTAAAAGCCTTTGTTTCGTAAAGTTCTCTAATCATGCTCCTTCCTTAGCTTCTCCAATGCATCCTCTTGATGCCTAGCATGATCAAATACTCCTCCTCTCTAATATATGCTCCAAACCAAGCCTTTATTCACCTAAAAACACAACAAAACTTGTGCAGATCTCTATATCGAAAAAATAAGTGAATGTGCTCATAAATGCTTCAAACTCTTATCCATGTACACAACAAAAAGGGAAAAACAATCAAAACAAGTGCCTAAAATATGGTCATATTTCATGCTATCAATTTTCATCCCACTACCTTCCTCTGGACCAAGTTCTCTTCACCACATCACCGAGACCATCGATAACCAAGGAGCCACCAAAGCTCGCCGGTTAACCACCTGCAACACCTCGCATCTCCCTCACAGATGCCTCTCTCTCTCGAGCTCTCCGGCAAACTAGGTCGACAGCAGACTCAATTTCCACTTCACCTCCTCCTTGCGCTCTACGCCTTGTCGAGCTTGTAGGAAACCACGGGAGCAACCTCCAGCTCACCACTTTCGAACCTGGACGAGCCTTGTCGGCGACACCAAAATCCAGGGAGAAACGCCAAGCCGGCCGCCCTATTTTTCTCCATCGCCTCAAAGCTTTCTGCCACCACCCAGTTGAAAAACCGCCACTGCCATTGGGAGAACCAACTTTCTCCCGAACCTCGCCCTCGTCACGCACCAGGAATCGAAGCCTTCCTTTCCGCCTCCTCCGCAGCCGCTTCTCCCCCTCGCTTTGCCCTAGCCGGAACCCCGCGAAGAGCGCCGTCACCTCCTCTGATTCCTCTCACAGCAATTGGTTTGGGTTTACACAGAAATCCTATTTTCCCTTATTAAATCCGGTATCCCAACCTTTTGGTATATTTGCAAATGTAACCCAGTATTTTTTGATTACAGATTTGACCCATGTGTCTGAAATTAACTTTTATGCCCTTCTGGATATATTTACAAATTATGGCCAAGGTTTTATTTATAGAAGCGGAAGGAAGAGAGGAGTGTAGAAAGAGATAACGGAGTTGAAGTAGAGTAAATTGAGCTAGTGAAGTTAAGACAAAGTACCCCGAGAGGGTATCCTTTCAAAAGTATGGTAGAAGGGTAAGTCGTTATCTTCGGAGAAGTTCTGATACAACTTAATCAGGTGACAATTGAGAACACACAAGTGAGGGTTATCTATTGATGTGTGTAGATGGGAAGAGTAAACAAGACTATGGGAACATATAGGATCGGGAACAAGAGCTTGGAGTATTTGTGGTGGATCAATGTCAATATAAAGGAGGTACGTCAATGGACGTGCATTTGTCTTAAATCAAATAATACTGAACGGGTTCAAACAAGTAGTTATAACAAGACCTCCGAGGAGGAGATTGTAACGATCTTACGCGACCTTATTAGGTCATGGAATTGACATATGGAGGAACGCCACGGGTTAAAACTTTTAAGGTTTGATCATGGTAAGGGGAGCTAGTGGAGCAAACGTAAGATGAAACTCCCATTGTAGTTGTACATAGAATACCGAGAAATACATATGGTGACCAACAATAGTAAGAGAAGACTGAAGTTTTGAAGTTTGAAGTCGATGTGAGATGTACAAGAAGTACATGAATGATTGAGGATAGAACATCTACAGTCGATTGGACGTTACATGGAAAAGGGAGTAAGTTCTACACCTACTCGGAGAAATAATGCAAGCTTTGGTGGAATACGAAGAAAGTAATATTAATATATTATAAGGCGTCATTAAGTCCTGCCAATTAGGACCTTCATGACTTGACATAAATGTGAAACCTAAAAAAGATTATAAGAGCAAGTCTCCCGAGTTTTGGAGAAGAAGGATCTTTGAAAGAGAGACGGCAATGTCCGTTTGTACATTGATTACTATTAGTTGAGCAAGATGACAATGAAGGACAAGTATCCTTTACAAAGAACGGGGGACCTACTTGATCAGTTGCAAGGGTCGGTAGTTTCTTCTAAAATTAACTTAGATTTGATTGTCACGGTTTGAGAATTCGAGACTTAGATATTGCAATTACGGTATTCAGGACCAAACAGGGTCACTACGAGGGGTAGTTACTCCATATGGGCTTACTGATGCCCCCGGTAAGATATTTTGAGTCTACTCTTGAAAAAGAGAGAAGTTGTATGACAAGTTGTCTCGGGATGACAAACCCCTAAAGATGTGAAAGAAGTTGCAAGTTTTCTTAGGTGTGCCGAGCTTTACCAAATATGTGAAGAGAAAAGTTGTATAACACCAATTATGATAACCTACTACGGATGACGATGAAGTATTGAATGGGACGAAGAATTGACAATAGAGTTGTTTAGAGTTAGGAGGGGATTCGTTGGTGCGATTGTTTTGATTTACCTGGAGGTATTACGGGTTTGAAGTTGTACAAGTAATTATCCAAGACAAGGTCTTGATTGCGTAATGAGGTATGATGTAAAAGTTATAGCATACGTATGGCACCTGTCGAGATGTTGGAGCTGAAGAAGCAAGTCGAGGCGTAGGCTGAGAAGGGCTTCATACGCCTTAGCGTTTCACCACGGGGTGCACCTGTCCTCTTCGTGCGGAAGAAGGAAGGATCGTTGAGACTGTGTATAGATTAAAAAGAGCTGAACAAGGTGACCATCAAGAACAGGTATCCACTACCTCGTATTGATGATCTACTTGATCAGCTGCGAGGAGCGACATTCTTCTCCAGGATTGACTTCCGTTCAGGGTATCACCAGTTGAGGGTGAGAGAGTAGGATGTGCATTGGACGTTATTTCGTACCCGTTATGGACACTACAAGTTTGTAGTGATGCCATTTTGGCTGACGAATGCCTTAACATTATTCATGGAGTTGATGAACAACATCTTCATCGACTTCCTAGATCAGTTTGTGGTGGTCTTCATTCATGACATTCTGGTGTACTCTCGTAGCAGTGAGGAGCACTGGACGTCATTTGAGGACGGTTTTGCAGATTTTGAGAATAGAGAGCTGTATGCTAAGCTCTCTAAGTGTGAGTTCTAGATGTCTAAGGTTGATTTCCTTAGACACATCGTTTCCGCCGACGGGATTATGGTAGACCCGGCAAAGATCGAGTCTGTTGCTACATGGACGACACCGACGAACGTCAAGAAAGTGCGTAGCTTTCTTGGCTTAGCCGGTTATTACAGGCGCTTTGTGGAGGGATTTTTTGTGATTGCCCATCCAGTAGCGAGTCTTCTGAGGAAGACTACCAGATTTGTATGGACTGACCTGTGCGCTCAGAGTTTTGAGGAGTTGAAGAGGCGTTTGACTTCTGCTCCTATCTTGGCACAATGAGAGGGTTCTGATGATTTTGTGGTCTATAGTGATGCATCCAAGCTAGGCTTGGGATGTGTGCTGATGTAGAGAGGTAGAGTGATTGCATATTCGTCTAGACAGTTGAAGACGTATGAGGAGAACTACGCGACCCATGACTTGGAGTTGGCTGCGGTAGTTCATGCTTTGAAGATCTGGAGACATTATCTGTGTGGTGCTACATGTCAGATGTTCACAGACCATAAGAGTTTGAAGTTTATTTTCACGCAGCAAGAATTGAATAACCGCCAGCGTCGATGGCTTGAGTTGATCAAGGATTTTGACCTTGAGATTTTTTATCATCCTGGCAAGGCGAACGTAGAGCTGACGCCTTGAGCAGGAAGACGCCTCGAGAGAAGGCGATTGCCAGACATACTATACAGCCTCAGCTTCAGAGGGATCTAGCCTGGCTAGAGATGGACATCCAGTTGTCCGATGAGGATGCCTAATTGTTTGTGTTAGAGGTTCTACCTGGTCTGTTGGATGAGATCCAACAGAAGCAAGGAACCTGCCCGACCTTGACGAGGATCAGAGATAGGATGTCTCGTGGAGAGGCACCCCAGTTCTCTATTGGAGCATATGGAGTTATGAGGCGACATGATCGTATCTGTGTTCCTGCAGATGTAGAGTTGAGACAACGGATACTACCGGAGGCTCACTGTACACCTTACTCAGTACATCCTTGTACGAGTAAGATGTATCATGATGTGAGACGCTCATATCGGTGGGGAGGGTTGAAGCCCAATGTAGCCACATATGTGGCTGAGTGTGCAACCTATCAGCTGGTCAAGATAGAGCATTTCAGGCTTGGAGGTGAGCTACATCCACTGCCAGTGCCATAGTGGAAATGGGAGGACGACTCCATGGATTTTATGATTGGGTTAAGGACCAGTAGGAGCTTTGATGCTATCTAGGAGATTGTTGACAAGTTGACGAAGACGGCACGTTTCATTACTATCAAAGAAACGTGGCCCGTGAGCAGATTGGCTGAGGAGTACACTAGATAGATAGTGAGACTCCATGGGGTACCGAGGACGATCGTTTCTGATCGTGATGGACGTTTCACATCGAGATTCTGGCAGCAATTCAGACTGTTTTGGGGACGAGTCTACACTTCACAACTGCGTTTCACCCCCAAACAGATGGCCAGTCAAAGAGGACCATCCAAACCTTAGAGGATATGCTGTGAGCCTGTGTTGGATTGGGACATGGATGGTCTGATTACCTCCCACTCGTTGAGTTCTCGTACAACAACAGCTGGCATGCATCCATAAGGATGGCTCCTTATGAGGCACTGTATGGACGTAGATGCCGTACACCTTTATGCTGGGATGAGCCTAGCAGTATTAGTGGGATAGCGCCAGAGCAGATTCAGGATGATATGGCTCGAGTAACCCTGATTAGAGAGAGGATGTTGGCTGCACAATGTCGCCAGAAGTCGTATGCAGATAAGAGGCGTCGACCTTTAGAGTTCAGGGTAGGAGCTCATGTCTGGTTTAGAGTATCTTCGACGCGAGGCATCAGACGTTTTGGCATAAAGGGGAAGTTGAGTCCCCGATATGTCGTTCCTTTCGAGATACTGGATAGAGTTGGGCGAGCAGCTTACAGATTAGCATTGCCTCCAAGGCTAGAGGGCGTTCATCTTGTGTTTTATGTGTCTCAGCTGATGGAGTATATACCAGATCCGAGGGACATCGTGAGTTATACATAAGGTGACCAACAATAGTAAGGGAAGACTGAAGTGACCAACAATAGTAAGGGATGACTGAAGTGACCAACAATGGTAAGGGGAGCTAGTGGAGCAAATGTAAGATGAGACTCCCATTGTAGTTGTACATAGAATACCGAGAAATACATAAGGTGACCAACAATATTAAGGGAAGACTTAAGTTTGAAGTCGATGTGAGATGTACAAGAAGTACACGAAAGATTGATGATAGAACATCTACAGTCGATTGGACGTTACATTAGAAAAGGCAGTAAGTTCTACACCTACTCGAAGGAATGATGCAAGGTTTGGTAGAATACGAAGAAACTAATATTAATATATTATAAGGCGTGATTAAGTCCTACAGTTAGGACCTTCATGACTTCACGTATGTGTGAAACCTTAAAAGGATTATTAGAGCAAGTCTCCCAAGTTTTGGAGATGAAGGATCTTTGAAAGAGAGACGGCTATCTCCGTTTGTACATTGATTACTATTAGTTGAGCAAGATGACAATGAAGGACAAGTATCCTTTACAAAGAACGGGGGACCTACTCGATCAGTTGCAAGGGTCGGTAGTTTCTTCTAAAATTAACTTAGATTTGATTGTCACGGTTTGAGAATTCGAGACTTAGATATTGCAATTACGGTATTCAGGACCAAACAGGGTCACTACGAGGGGTAGTTACTCCATATGGGCTTACTGAGCCCCCGGTAAGATATTTTGAGTCTACTCTTGAAAAAGAGAGAAGTTGTATGACAAGTTGTCTCGGGATGACAAACTCCTAAAGATGTGAAAGAAGTTGCAAGTTTTCTTAGGTGTGCCGAGCTTTACCAAATATGTGAAGAGAAAAGTTGTATAACACCAATTATAATAACCTACTACGGATGACGATGAAGTATTGAATGGGACGAAGAATTGACAATAGAGTTGTTTAGAGTTAGGAGGGGATTCGTTGGTGCGATTGTTTTGATTTAGCTGGAGGTATTACGGGTTTGAAGTTGTACAAGTAATTCTCCAAGGCATGGTCTTGATTGCATAATGAGGTATGATGTAAAAGTTATAGCATACGTATGGCACCTGTCGAGATGTTGGAGCTGAAGAAGCAAGTCGAGGCGTAGGCTGAGAAGGGCTTCATACGCCTTAGCGTTTCACCATGGGGTGCACCTGTCCTCTTTGTACGGAAGAAGGACGGATCGTTGAGACTGTGTATAGATTAAAAAGTGCTGAACAAGGTGACCATCAAGAACAGGTATCCACTACCTCGTATTGATGATCTACTTGATCAGCTGCGAGGAGCGACATTCTTCTCCAGGATTGACTTCCGTTCAGGGTATCACCAGTTGAGGGTGAGAGAGCAGGATGTGCACTGGACGTCATTTCGTACCCGTTATGGACACTACAAGTTTGTAGTGATGCCATTTTGGCTGACGAATGCCTTAACAGTATTCATGGAGTTGATGAACAGCATCTTCATCGACTTCTTAGATCAGTTTGTGGTGGTCTTCATTGATGACATTCTGGTGTGCTCTCGTAGCAGAGAGGAGCACAGGACGTCATTTGAGGATGGTTTTGCAGATTTTGAGAATAGAGAGCTGTAAGCTAAGCTCTCTAAGTGTGAGTTCTGGATTTCTAAGGTTGATTTCCTTAGACACATCGTTTCCGCCGACGGGATTATGGTAGACCCGGCAAAGATCGAGTTTGTTGCTACATGGACGACACCGACGAACGTCAAGAAAGTACGTAGCTTTCTTGGCTTAGCCGGTTATTACAGGCGCTTTGTGGAGGGATTTTCTGTGATTGCCCGTCCAGTAGCGAGTCTTCTGAGGAACACTAGCAGATTTGTATGGACTGACCTATGCGCTCAGAGTTTTGAGGAGTTGAAGAGGCGTTTGACTTCTGCTCCTGTCTTGGCACAATGAGAGGGTTCTGATGATTTTGTGGTCTACAGTGATGCATCCAAGCTAGGCTTGGGATGTGTGCTGATGTAGAGAGGTAGAGTGATTGCATATTCGTCTAGACAGTTGAAGACGTATGAGGAGAACTACCTGACCCATGACTTGGAGTTGGCTGCGGTAGTTCATGCTTTGAAGATCTGGAGACATTATCTGTATGGTGCTACGTGTGAGATGTTCATAGACCATAAGAGTTTGAAGTATATTTTCACGCAGCAGGAATTGAATAACCGCCAACGTCGATGGCTTGAGTTGATCAAGGATTTTGACCTTGAGATTTTTTATCATCCTGGCAAGGCGAACGTAGAGCTGACGCCTTGAGCAGGAAGACGCCTCGAGAGAAGGCGATTGCCAGACATACTATACAGCCTCAGCTTCAGAGGGATCTAGCCTGGCTAGAGATGGACATCCAGTTGTCCGATGAGGATGCCTAATTGTTTGTGTTAGAGGTTCTACCTGGTCTGTTGGATGAGATCCAACAGAAGCAAGGAACCTGCCCGACCTTGACGAGGATCAGAGATAGGATGTCTCGTGGAGAGGCACCCCAGTTCTCTATTGGAGCATATGGAGTTATGAGGCGACATGATCGTATCTGTGTTCCTGCAGATG
Organism: Fagopyrum esculentum; assembly: GCA_033239045.1. Classification (NCBI taxonomy): domain Eukaryota; kingdom Viridiplantae; phylum Streptophyta; class Magnoliopsida; order Caryophyllales; family Polygonaceae; genus Fagopyrum; species Fagopyrum esculentum. The sequence continues at coordinate 75,558,211 of BSUD01000005.1, read as the reverse complement.
TAGAG
>BSUD01000005.1:75514602-75558196 GCA_033239045.1 Fagopyrum esculentum | reverse complement strand
GAGAGACGGCTATCTCCGTTTGTACATTGATTACTATTAGTTGAGCAAGATGACAATGAAGGACAAGTATCCTTTACAAAGAACGGGGGACCTACTCGATCAGTTGCAAGGGTCGGTAGTTTCTTCTAAAATTAACTTAGATTTGATTGTCACGGTTTGAGAATTCGAGACTTAGATATTGCAATTACGGTATTCAGGACCAAACAGGGTCACTACGAGGGGTAGTTACTCCATATGGGCTTACTGAGCCCCCGGTAAGATATTTTGAGTCTACTCTTGAAAAAGAGAGAAGTTGTATGACAAGTTGTCTCGGGATGACAAACTCCTAAAGATGTGAAAGAAGTTGCAAGTTTTCTTAGGTGTGCCGAGCTTTACCAAATATGTGAAGAGAAAAGTTGTATAACACCAATTATAATAACCTACTACGGATGACGATGAAGTATTGAATGGGACGAAGAATTGACAATAGAGTTGTTTAGAGTTAGGAGGGGATTCGTTGGTGCGATTGTTTTGATTTACCTGGAGGTATTACGGGTTTGAAGTTGTACAAGTAATTATCCAAGACAAGGTCTTGATTGCATAATGAGGTATGATGTAAAAGTTATAGCATACGTATGGCACCTGTCGAGATGTTGGAGCTGAAGAAGCAAGTCGAGGCGTAGGCTGAGAAGGGCTTCATACGCCTTAGCGTTTCACCATGGGGTGCACCTGTCCTCTTTGTACGGAAGAAGGACGGATCGTTGAGACTGTGTATAGATTAAAAAGTGCTGAACAAGGTGACCATCAAGAACAGGTATCCACTACCTCGTATTGATGATCTACTTGATCAGCTGCGAGGAGCGACATTCTTCTCCAGGATTGACTTCCGTTCAGGGTATCACCAGTTGAGGGTGAGAGAGTAGGATGTGCATTGGACGTTATTTCGTACCCGTTATGGACACTACAAGTTTGTAGTGATGCCATTTTGGCTGACGAATGCCTTAACAGTATTCATGGAGTTGATGAACAGCATCTTCATCGACTTCTTAGATCAGTTTGTGGTGGTCTTCATTGATGACATTCTGGTGTGCTCTCGTAGCAGAGAGGAGCACAGGACGTCATTTGAGGATGGTTTTGCAGATTTTGAGAATAGAGAGCTGTAAGCTAAGCTCTCTAAGTGTGAGTTCTGGATTTCTAAGGTTGATTTCCTTAGACACATCGTTTCCGCCGACGGGATTATGGTAGACCCGGCAAAGATCGAGTTTGTTGCTACATGGACGACACCGACGAACGTCAAGAAAGTACGTAGCTTTCTTGGCTTAGCCGGTTATTACAGGCGCTTTGTGGAGGGATTTTCTGTGATTGCCCGTCCAGTAGCGAGTCTTCTGAGGAACACTAGCAGATTTGTATGGACTGACCTATGCGCTCAGAGTTTTGAGGAGTTGAAGAGGCGTTTGACTTCTGCTCCTGTCTTGGCACAATGAGAGGGTTCTGATGATTTTGTGGTCTACAGTGATGCATCCAAGCTAGGCTTGGGATGTGTGCTGATGTAGAGAGGTAGAGTGATTGCATATTCGTCTAGACAGTTGAAGACGTATGAGGAGAACTACCTGACCCATGACTTGGAGTTGGCTGCGGTAGTTCATGCTTTGAAGATCTGGAGACATTATCTGTATGGTGCTACGTGTGAGATGTTCATAGACCATAAGAGTTTGAAGTATATTTTCACGCAGCAGGAATTGAATAACCGCCAACGTCGATGGCTTGAGTTGATCAAGGATTTTGACCTTGAGATTTTTTATCATCCTGGCAAGGCGAACGTAGAGCTGACGCCTTGAGCAGGAAGACGCCTCGAGAGAAGGCGATTGCCAGACATACTATACAGCCTCAGCTTCAGAGGGATCTAGCCTGGCTAGAGATGGACATCCAGTTGTCCGATGAGGATGCCTAATTGTTTGTGTTAGAGGTTCTACCTGGTCTGTTGGATGAGATCCAACAGAAGCAAGGAACCTGCCCGACCTTGACGAGGATCAGAGATAGGATGTCTCGTGGAGAGGCACCCCAGTTCTCTATTGGAGCATATGGAGTTATGAGGCGACATGATCGTATCTGTGTTCCTGCAGATGTAGAGCTGAGACAACGGATACTACCGGAGGCTCACTATACACCTTACTTAGTACATCCTGGTACGAGTAAGATGTATCATGATGTGAGACGCTCATATTGGTGGGGAGGGTTGAAGCCCAACGTAGCCACATATGTGGCTGAGTGTGCGACCTATCAGCTGGTCAAGATTGAGCATTTCAGGCTTGGAGGTGAGCTACATCCACTGCTAGTGCCGTAGTGGAAATGGGAGGACGACTCCATGGATTTTATGATTGGGTTGAGGACCAGTAGGAGCTTTGATGCTATCTAGGAGATTGTTGACAGGTTGACGAAGACGGCACGTTTCATTACTATCAAAGAGACGTGGCCCGTGAGCAGATTGGCTGAGGAGTACACTAGATAGATAGTGAGACTCCATGGGGTACCGAGGACGATCGTTTCTGATCGTGATGGACGTTTCACATCGAGATTCTGGCAGCAATTCAGACTGTTTTGGGGACGAGTCTACACTTCACAACTGCGTTTCACCCCCAAACAGATGGCCAGTCAAAGAGGATCATCCAAACCTTAGAGGATATGCTGCGAGCCTGTGTTGGATTGGGGACATGGATGGTCTGATTACCTCCCACTCGTTGAGTTCTCGTACAACAACAGCTGGAATGCATCCATAAGGATGGCTCCTTATGAGGCACTGTATGGACGTAAATGCCATACACCTTTATGCTGGGATGAGCCTAGCAGTATTAGTGGGATAGTGCCAGAGCAGATTCAGGATGATATGGCTCGAGTAACCCTGATTAGAGAGAGGTTGTTGGCTGCACAATGTCGCCAGAAGTCGTATGCAGATAAGAGGCGTCGACCTCTAGAGTTCAGGGTAGGAGCTCATGTCTGGTTGAGAGTATCTTCGACGCGAGGCATCAGACGTTTTGGCATAAAGGGGAAGTTGAGTCCCCGATATGTCGGTCCTTTCGAGATACTGGATAGAGTTGGGCGAACAGCTTACAGATTCGCATTGCCTCCAAGGCTAGAGGGCGTTCATCCCGTGTTTTATGTGTCTCAGCTGATGGAGTATATACCAGATCCGAGGCACATCGTGAGTTATACATAAGGTGACCAACAATAGTAAGGGAAGACTGAAGTGACCAACAATAGTAAGGGAACACTGAAGTGACCAACAATGGTAAGGGGAGCTAGTGGAGCAAATGTAAGATGAGACTCCCATTGTAGTTGTACATAGAATACCGAGAAATACATAAGGTGACCAACAATAGTAAGGGAAGACTTAAGTTTGAAGTCGATGTGAGATGTACAAGAAGTACACGAAAGATTGAGGATAGAACATCTATAGTCGATTGGACATTACATTAGAAAAGGCAGTAAGTTCTACACCTACTCGAAGGAATGATGCAAGGTTTGGTAGAATACGAAGAAACTAATATTAATATATTATAAGGCGTGATTAAGTCCTACAGTTAGGACCTTCATGACTTCACGTATGTGTGAAACCTTAAAAGGATTATTAGAGCAAGTCTCCCAAGTTTTGGAGATGAAGGATCTTTGAATGAGAGACGGCTATCTCCGTTTGTACATTGATTACTATTAGTTGAGCAAGATGACAATGAAGGACAAGTATCCTTTACAAAGAACGGGGGACCTACTCGATCAGTTGCAAGGGTCGGTAGTTTCTTCTAAAATTAACTTAGATTTGATTGTCACGGTTTGAGAATTCGAGACTTAGATATTGCAATTACGGTATTCAGGACCAAACAGGGTCACTACGAGGGGTAGTTACTCCATATGGGCTTACTGATGCCCCCGGTAAGATATTTTGAGTCTACTCTTGAAAAAGAGAGAAGTTGTATGACAAGTTGTCTCGGGATGACAAACTCCTAAAGATGTGAAAGAAGTTGCAAGTTTTCTTAGGTGTGCCGAGCTTTACCAAATATGTGAAGAGAAAAGTTGTATAACACCAATTATGATAACCTACTACGGATGACGATGAAGTATTGAATGGGACGAAGAATTGACAATAGAGTTGTTTAGAGTTAGGAGGGGATTTGTTGGTGCGACTGTTTTGATTTACCTGGAGGTATTGTGGGTTTGAAGTTGTACAAGTAATTCTCCAAGACAAGGTCTTGATTGCGTATTGAGGAATGATGTAAAAGTTATAGCATACGTGTCTCGTTAGTAGGTCAAGTACTTCCGTCATAACTAGTACCTTACAACAAGAATTGAGGAAACGTAACATCAAAGTTTGGTTTGACAAGAACCAAAGCTAACCGTGTAAATTGAAAGTTCGATCTTCTTTGTTAGAGACAATCAACGAGAAAGATAGTGGTTATGGTACTTCGAGAAGGACCCGAGAAAGAATTTGAGTTCCGATATATCGGAGCGTTGTGAAATCGTAGCGTTAGTTACCGGATGTCGTAGTTGTCGAGAATAGAGAGTGTTCACCCGGTGTTTCATGTGTATCAATCTAGGAAGTGCAAGTAGGTCTCGAGAAGTTTTCCTGGTCTTGATGAGTTAGTGGCGTCGTAGAACCAATGAAGCTAATAGGAAGTCGGAGGATAGTATCTTTAGTTAAGTTTTACGCTGAGCTAGTAGCGTTAATAAATCGAAGGGTTGGACATAGTTCTTCCCTTTGTTGTGTATATTTGTGATGTTATATGTTGTTTGCGCCCAGTGCGGGAATGAGTTTCATGACCGGTTATAGTTATATTCCGATGATGGTTGGAGAAGTTTTATTGTATATAGATTAGAAGGTTTAAGCCATCTTAGTTTGAGAGTTCATAACAAGGCCTTAGGGGACCGAGAAGTTCGCCAGGGGGCAAGTTTTGGGACGAAACATGTTTTTAGGGGGATCTGATGTAACTCCCCAATTTTTAGGCGCTTTTGCGTTTTTATCTTTCCGGCGGGCATCGATATTTTTTTTAAAAAAAATTCGATAAGTATGTTTTACGAGCGTCATAATCATAGATTTAATTTTACGAATTTATATTTTAATGATATTTTAATGTATTTTTGGAATCTCGTAATTTAGTTACGAGATCGTTTTGTACGTCGCAGAGTATATTTTTGTGAGTTTAAGTATATACAGGATCAACATATTCTTTATCTGTGTTATTAATTTCGGGAAAAAGGGGCGGAAAGGTTCCGGGTATTTTTCTTCTTCTTCTTCTTATTATTATTATTAATTTTTTTTTACTGGTACGTATGTCCGTATTCTATATTGTCGGAAAAATCGGGAATTTTTCCCGATTCGGAAATCCCATTCCGATTATTTCGATCGAGTATTTTTGTTTGGGTTAGTCCTCTTTTCCCTTTTTCTTTTTCTTCCTTTGTTTCCCTCTCTCTCTCTCTCCTGAAGGGTGGCTGACCTGCTCCCCCGATTCCTCGTCACCTTGGCCATTCCTAAACGCTCGGCCCCTCGCCTCCTGTGCTAGCTTGAGTAGGCTAGCCTTGACCCCTCTTGTCACTCACAGCTTACAAGCAACCCTCGAGCTCTCCCGCTCTTGTTTCTTTTGCCTCTCCCTCTACCTCCCTCTAGATACACATTTGTTCTTCTCATCCCTCTATGCTTTCATCCCACTGCCTTCCTCTGGACCAAGTTCTCTTCACCACATCACCGAGACCATCGCTAACCAAGGAGCCACTAAAGCTCGCCGGTCAACCACCTGCAACACCACGCATCTCCCTCACAGATGCCTCTCTCTCTAGCTCTTTGGCAACGTAGGTCGACAGCAGACTCAATTTCTACTTCACCTCCGCCTTGCACTCTACGCCTTGTCGAGCCTGTAGGAAACCATGGGATTCGCCTCCAGCTCACCACTTTCGCACTTGGAGGAGCCTTGTCGGCGACACCAGAACCCACGGACAAATGCCAAGCCGGCCGCCCTGTTTTTCTCCATCGCCTCAAAGCTTTCTGTCACCACCCAGTTGAAAAACCGCCACTACCACTGGGACAACCAACCTTCTCCCCTGCCTCGCCCTCGTCACGCACCGGGAATTGAAGCCTGCCTTGCCACCTCCTCCGCCGCCGCTTCTTCCCCTCGCTTTGCCCTATCCGGAGCCCCGCGAAGAGCGCCGTCACCTCCTTTGTTTCCTCTCACAGCAATTGGTTTGGGTTTACACAGAAACCCTATTTTCCGCTATTAAATCGGGTATGCCAACCTTTTGGTGTAATTGCAAATGTAACCCAGTATTTTGTATTTAAAGATTTGACCCACATTTCTGAAATTAACTTTTATGCCCTTTTGGAAATATTTACAAATTATGGCCAAGGTTTTATTTACGGTTTATGGCCTGCATTTACAAGATTGTATATTTTGCCCGAAAAATTGGTTGAACGGTTTTGTTTATCCTTGGCTTGGAGAATGAGTTGTACCATTGATTTTATGATGTTGTTTAGATTGCCGGGAAAATATAATTACGGATTTTAAATTCGGTTTATGGTTCAAGTTGTAATTTCGGGTTTACGACCAAGTGGTTTGATTTCATATTTTTGCCCCGGAAGGGTTTAATTAGTTTTAACGTTGGCTTTTGCAAACGGGTTTTCCTTAGATTTATTTATATTATATATTCCGTTCAAGTTTAGCGTATGAGCTAAACTTGCTTAGCTTTAGTTTTAGGCCCGAAAGCTCCCCGATAAAGGCCAACTAACCCATTCTCGACATCCGTAGTTCGTCTTCCGCCTTTGACCTCGTGTGAGTATCACTTTCCTCGATCTAATTATGTTTTATGGTAGCATCATGCTACGTTGGACCTCGGATAGTTGTGAATGCCAAGTAGTGGCTTGAAACCTTAGGTGAGTGTTTGAGGTTATTGATGTTCTACGAATTATGGTGCGTTGATTTTGTGAGACTTGAGGTGGTATTTATATGGTTGTTGAGATTGCAGATTTTAGGATGAGAGTATCCTAGTACATGAGGCTCGGGTTGTGATCTTATGATTTGTGAGGACTACGAGTATTATCCTAGTTTATGAAAGAGCATGATCTTGTAAGATCATATCGGACTAGAAGTCTATGGACTATTAGCTTGCTTGGGTGGTTGTTAATTATCGTGCATTTTCTTGAACATGCTTTGGTTATAATCCTTCGGATAGTTATATCGGTTTTGTTCAGCTTTGAGACGAGGTAAGTCTACGGACTTAATTAGCTCGCTTTTACGCATTATTTGGATATGTAATGGTGGTGTGTGCTTTATCTTTGATTATAATCATGAAACCGGATTAGGATAACTTGGTTATATATATTTCGCTCATTGTTTATTATTATCGGGCGGTGACATCACGGCCCAGCTCCCGAGGGAGACTAGGAGGTTCTCTGCGACCAGGCCATATATCGTATACGGGCGGGCTTCTTCACCACTCCACATGGTATACGGGTTGAGCTCTTCCACACTCTTGTTGGTTACACGGGGACAGAGGCGAGAGTTATAAGACTCTCGTGTCACACTTTAAACGAATGGAATTAGAAATGGAATAACCTAAAAAGAGAATAAGAATAAGATGTGTATGTACATGAGCATGTTGTGTGTTATGTGTTCTTATGTGTGTGTTTGTGCCATATTATCTTTATAATGCCTAGAATGTGAGCTAACGGTTTTATACCGATTGTTGTAGTTGATGTGCAGGATAGGACGTGGTTGAGTGATCTAGTGGAGTTGGCAGCCGGGGTTCCGTATATCTTAGTTTGAGTTGGGTTTTGGAGTCCTTGTGTTTTTGTTGTTTTTATATTATATTGGTGTTGTTGTAAGGACGGCTGAAGTCTTTCCTTTCTTTTGTTTTCGGTTTTCATAACATTGCATAAAAATGTATTTCGGTTTTGGCCTTTATTTGTGCCTTGTTGCAAGATCCGGTGAAATTGTTGTCAGGCTAAGGGTCGGGACACACTGTGAGGCCGCAACCCGTAGCATCCCGAGTCCCGCAGATTTGGGGTGTCAGGCTAAGGGTCGGGACCCACCAAGCATGATCGAGCCTAAATATGGACCAAAATATGCCATTTGGTTCTCCCGGAAAGGTTGATGTTTGCTGTTTTGAAGGATATCACCAAGGTAAAGGAGCATAAATGGATATTAGATATTGCTTGCTCAAGACACATGAGTGGAAAAAGTTCATTGTTCTCAGATTGAAAGAAGCAATCATGTGGAACCATTATGCTTGGTGATAAAGGAAAGTGTGACATTATTGGCATTGGTAAAATATGTTATAATTCATCTAACTTTATTGAAGATTACATCTTGTTGACGGTTTGAAGTATAACTTTCTTAGCATCTCTCAAATATGTGATAAAGCCAACAAGGTATAGTTTGATTAAGAAAAATGTGAAGTTTAAGACAAGACGACGGGTGATATTGTGCTTACACTCCTAGATGTAACAATGTCTATTCTATGAGTACTAACCAAGTTTCAAGAACTAAACTAAAGTGTCTCAAGGCCTTGACTGATGATCCAAGGCTTTGGCATAGAATATTTGGTCATGTAAGCATGCATACAATGTTGAAGTTACTTTCAAAGGATTTGGCACGTGGTTTGCCAAACCTAAACTTCAAGGTAAAGGAACTATGTAAAGCTTGTACACAAGGTAAACAAACAAGAGGTTCAATCAAACCAAAGAAAGTTGTAAGTTCTTCTCGACCCATTGAACTTTTACATATGGCTCTTTGTGGACCTATGTGTGTCAAATCTCCCAAAGGTAAGCATTACATCCTTGTTATTATGGATGATTTTTTTTCGTTTTACATGGATATCTTTCTTACGAGAAAAATTTGAAGCGTTGTTTGAGTTTTCAAAATTGTGTAAGGAGTTGCAAACATTGAAAAACCTACCAATCGTTTCTATATCAAGTGATCATGGTAAAGAATTTGATCAACTAAAGTTTGATTTATTTTGTGCAAAATATGGTATTTCACAAAAACTTTTCAGCTCCTAGAACTCCTAAATGGAATGGGGTTGTGGAACGTACGAACCGTACCCTAGAGGATATGTCTAGGACTATGCTTTTAGAAAATAGTTTGCCAAAACGTTTTTGGGCAGAAGCAGTAAACACTACTAATTACATCTTAAATAGAAATTTAATTTGTCCTATTTTGAAATAGACTCCTTATGAACTCTTCAATGGTAGAAAACCTAATATTTCGTATAATAAACCCTTTGGATGTACATACTTTGTTCATAACAATGACAAAGATAATCTTGGGAAATTTGATGCACGTAGTGATGAAGATATATTCATTGGATGCGCTTTGAATAGCATAGTTTATCGGGTTTATAACAAGCACACAAAAATTGTTGAGGAAAGTATTCATGTCATATATGATGAAAGCAATAATGGTACTTTGAGTGAAAGTTTTACAGATCTTAATCTAAATCGACGAGAAGATCGCAATTCTGATGAAGAAGAAGATCTTAAAGATGAAGAAAAGAATATGCAAGAAAAGATTCAAGATATCGGAGAAAACTCTCAAGACCTTGAAACACATCATCAAGACCTTCAAACAGAAAACTGCGATGTCAGAACTCCGTTTCAAGGCCTTGAGATAGGATCCTAGGGCAATACTCCAACGGTACCCGAATCTATTTAAGCATATGAGGGTCAATCTTCATGATCTGTTCCATCTTACAAACGTAGGAAGTTTCAACACTCTTTATATCATCCACAAGAGAATGTGATCTCGTATCCAAACGCAGGAGTTCAAACTCGTTCTAAAGTAAATAACCTATGTGTATTGTACGAGTTCGTGTCTCTTATTGAGCGAAAGAATTATGTTCAAGCTATTCAAGAATCCGACTAGATCATTGCAATGCAAAACGAACTGAATGAGTTTGAGAGAAACAAGGTTTGGACTCTTATTTTAAGACCAAAGCATCAATCTGTCATTGGCACAAAATGGGTTTTTCGAAATAAGTTGGATGAATACAACAAAGTCATTCGAAATAAAGAAGGACTTGTAGCACAAGGCTATAACCAAGAAGAAGGTATTGATTATGAGGAGAGTTTTGATCCGGTTGCCGGGTAAGAAGCCATACGTATGCTACTTGCATTTACCTCTTTCATGAGCATAAAGCTATTTCAAAAGGATGTAAAATGTTCTTTTTTAAACGGCTTCTTAGAAGAAGAAGTCTACGTTGCTCAACCTCCTATTTTTGAAAATGATGAATTTCCTGATCATGTTTTTAAGCTAGACAAAGCAATTTATGGTCTTAAATAAGATCCTCGAGCTTGGTACAAAAGATTGTCCAAGTATCTCCTTGAAAACAATTTCAAAAGAGGTTTGATTGATAAAAGTTTGTTTCTCAAAACCAGAGGCAACGATATCTTAGTAGCACAAATCTATGTTGATGATATATTATTCGGTTCTACTAATGATTCTCTATGCAACGAATTTTCAGATATCATGTGCAGGAAATTCGAAATGAGCCTAATGGGTGAGATAAATTTCTTTCTTGGACTTCAAGTTACACAAGCAAAGAAAGGAATTTTTTTCAATCAAAGCAAGTATACTAAGGACTTGCTTAAGAAATATAAGATGGATCAATCTAAGGTCGCAAAGACTCCTATGAGTTCGACACTTTCACTTGACCATGACAAAGATGGCAAAAGTGTTGTACAAAAGTAGTATCGAGGTATGAACGGTTCATTGTTATATTTAACCGCTAGTCGACGTGACATTATGTTTAACGTGTTGATGTGTGCAAGATATCAAGCTGATCCTAAGGGATCACACTTGATAGTTGTGAAAATGATTTTTCGGTATCTCAATGGAACTAAGGATCTAGGGTTATGATACCCACATCAAAGCTCGTTTCACCTCGTTGGCTATTCAGATGCAGATTTTGCAGGTTATAAGGTCGATAGAAAGAGCACTTTTGGATGTTGCCAATTCATACGGTCATCCCTAATTAGTTGGCACTCCAAGAAGCAAAACTCTATCTCACTATCCACAGCTGAAGCCGAATATATAGCTGCGAGAGACTGTTGTGCACAAATTCTATGGATAGCTCATCAACTTCGTGATCTTGGCTTCGATTTGAAAGGTATTACTATAAAATGTGATAATACTAGTGGTATTTCAATTACTCAAAATCCTGTGCAACATTCGAGGACTAAGCATATCGACGTAAGTCATCACTTCATACGTGATCATGTTGAGAAAGGTGATGTTTCGATCTCTTTTATATCAACTAACTTGCAGCTTGCAGATATCATTACCAAGCCTCTACGTGAAGACCAATTCACTTTTATTCGATTAGAGCTTGGTATGTTGAACAAGGAAGTATTAACCTAGGGGAAGTAAACTGCTTTATCTTCGCCTTCGTATGCAGCCCACTTGTCTTTTCAAGGGTCTTGAAATGAAATTCAAGGGCCGTGAAACGAGGTTCAAGGGTAAATTGAATATTACTGATCTATTTAAGAATTAATATCTCTTAGATGTTTTAATTCTTAAATTATTTTTAATTTTTAAAAATCCTCATTTTTTTGGGTTTAAAATTTTGAAAAAGAATTGTTGAGCATTTATCGGAAATAATTTTGGCCTTACAAGAGCTTGATTTTCTCGAGATCTTGGTTAAATTTAAATTGGCTTAATAATTTTAAAAGGCTAAAATCGTCTATCTTTTTCATTTCCCATGTTCACAAAAATCCTTTTCAAAAACCCCTTTGTTTTCTCTCTCAATATCATATATGGCTCCCAAAAGCAAGAAATATGCTCCTCCTCATGCCTCAACTTCCAAAAACGAATCGGCTCAGATCCCCTCTGTTGCTGAAGAAGAGAAACCTTCTGAAGATTTGGAAATCTCTCAGGCAACTAGTCTTCCAACATCTTGGTTTATAAACTTTCAAGCTTCGGGATCTTGGCTTGATAGATTCCATAATCGACCTCTTATTATGTGTGATATGGTGGATAATGCATTTCTTGAAACCCTTCAGATCCCTTGCATTGAAAGGCTCAAGAGCTCAACAGTCTGGAAAGTCTTAAACCCTGGAGAAGTTTCTTTTCCAAGGCTCACAAGGATGTTCTATGTCAATCTCATCACAAAACGGGACAAAGGAGTTATCTCGGTTGAAACATTTGTAAAAGGTACCCCGATTATTCTCACTTCTTCTGTTTTGGGTGAGATTTTAGGAATTCCTACATATATCTCTTTTACTCATCCCTTATAATCAGATAGTGTTCGACTTGCTATGGAGAAATTTCTGGTTCCAAATTTAACCTCACGCCAGCTTACTCATACTTGCCTAACCCTAGATGCTAAAGTTATATTTACCATTCTGGTTCGGTGTGTTGTTCCTTGTGCAAACTCAAGAGAGCTTCTAACTGATCAATGCTTGGAACTAATTCATCTGATTATGTCTGGGTTAGACATTTATGTACCTAATCTCATCCTAAACCATATGATATTAACTCTAAGTGAGCCATCTCTTTGTCTTATGGAAATCTTTTGCCCACGATCTTTGACCTTTTCACAATTGATACATCTTTTGAAGATCGACAAAAAATTCCTAACAAGATTGATGAGTCCTTCTTAGAAAGACTAGGAATTGAGAAGACACTTGCAGGAGCATGGGCAATAAAGGGAAAAGGAGCTACTCCACTTCCAACTCAAGAAGCTCCAACATCTTCTACTCCTACTCCAGAAATAAGGTTAGATGGATGTGAAAAAGAATTGACATGTCTGAATTGTGATTTGTCGGATTTCCAGTTTGACACTAAGAGAAGACTGGATGCAAATCATGAACTACTATCCACCAAAAATGCTAAGGTAAATGAAATGTATCTGATGAATGATATCACTCCGACCACCATTGGAAGGATCCTATCTATGACTGAAGATGTAACTCAACATACTCAAGAGAAAGTGGAAAATGTTCTAATGAACTGCAAACGTCGTGTACATAATAACTTTATTCTCTATCCTACCCATGTTGAGCCAACTATTGTGATAGTGCTCAAATATGAGGTGGTTAAGGAACGAAGAGCTGAAGAAAAGAGACGACGCATAGCTGCTAAAACGGATGATTGGAGCAACAAAAAATCATCATCTAAGGGAAAAAGGAGGTTTTACGAGGAGGATTAAGACTGAGCTGATGACTGTGGGATTGATGTGTTAAAAACTTAATTTCTTTTTGTGGTTTTTTTGAAATACTTTTCTGGGGTGCAATCTTTCAAACTTCCGTGGTTTAAATATTTTTCTCCCTTGTTGAAAGGCAAAGGGGGAGAAATAACTGATCCGACATTTCCATATTTCTATATTATGCATTTTAAGTTTGTTTTGATTATCATATATGCATCGCTAACTTTACAATGCAGGTACGATATATTTGTGTTGTCTTCCATCAAGGGGGAGATTGAAAACTCCCCCTTGATTATATATTTGTATAGGTGATGATGATGGAAGACTTAAACAAAATTAAAGTGGTTTTATATACTTACAATTTATTGATTATATATCGAGTTGCACGGTTTGGTTTGGTAGTTTGTTTTGAATGTGTGCAGGTCTTGAAATTCATTTCAAGGGACCTTCGAAGGTCTTGAAATCAGATACAAGGGACATACGAAGAGTTTAGAGAGATTCAAGACGAAGGCCTTGAAAGCCATTTCAAGGGATTAGAAGCCAAGGCCTTGAAACTCCAATTTGAACAACGCACCCTGAAGGAATTCAAACTTCAACATACTGAATCTACCAAGCATCGAAAAAGATCTTCTAAGAAGATATGTCCAAAAAGAAGATACGATCAAAGAAGATCTCAACCGACCAAGAAGATTTGATTCTCAAAGCACAAAAGATCTTCTCTCAATAGAATTCAAAACAAGTAAGAGAAGATTACGTACAAAAGAGATCAACGTGCTTTAAAAAGATGTAGACGATAGAAGATCTACAAACTTCTATCTCATCTCAACCAAGAAGCGGATTTCATGGAGAAGAAGAATCATCTTCAACGGTCATCTTCCCAGCGGCTAGAAGACCTCTTCAAAGTGTGTCACAAAGAGCTCAGATCGACATCAAGGCTTTTGAAATAAGTCTCAAAGCCTTGAGATAGGTTTTTTTGAAAAGTTCTCATACTCTATTCAACCCTCCTTCTAGAGTATATATCCATGCATGTAGAATAATGATGAGAAAACGCCAAAGCCATTGCCAAATACACCATACTTGTCGCTTGCTTATCCCCAAGCAAGGTTCAAATCTTAGATACAAAATAATATGAATTATAAATAAGTTAAGATCAATGAAAACTTTTAAAAACTTTTAGTTGTGTGCTTCTACTTAAAGATCACCCATAGAGATGCTTCATAGCTAGTAAGAATCAATATATGATCAAAACAAGTTATAGATATAAAAAAGTCAACCATACTTCACATGAATTCATAGAATGTATAGCAAATCATACTCATTAAAATCAATCAAGGATAATCCAGTTGAAACCACAAAGTCAAACAACATACTCAAGGTCTCATGGTCTTTCAAATAGAGGTCAACAAACGTGTTAGGGTAGGATGTATACGGGATAGTGTGGTGCTAAAATCCAGGAAAATGATAAGAACTTCGCAACTTCAAACTCAAATCAACATCTTTCAATATGATTTTCTCACTTCTTTTCTACATATTTCTTTACTTTTCACTTGACAACATGGATGGAAGTGCACAATAACCGAAGCCTTGGAGATCAACTAATTTCAGTTTCTCGAGATGTCCCAAACCTTGATGTAACCATGACTCATTAGGACTATCAATCAATCCGACTTTGGGAAGACACAAACACCCGGCTATGTGAATGGTCCCGAGTTACTCATCGTCATGACTAACGTCCCCAAACCTATTGTTTTCTAACACTTCTGCACTTTCAACTTCATCTTTCACAACCTTTTTTACTTCCTTGCTTCCAAATTCCCGGAGAGGTAAAGGGAATCATATATATATATATAGGGTCTGGTTCCAGTGAGGAGGACCCTTGTAGATAGGAATGAGGAGAGTAGGGGTGGTGAAATGTGGCATGCCACATCTCCGTTTTTTTTTTCCAGATTTTCATTTTGTAAATTAAAAATTGGTGTTCATATTTTTATAAGCATGTGCACATTTTTAAAAGAGTCATTGTTCATATTTTATCAATAAATGTTCATTTTTTTCTCAACACTAACAGTTCATTTTTTAACATTAATTGTTCATTTTTGTATTTGTTTTGAAACATTTTTTTGGATTTTTTTTTGAAATTATACTATTCTTTCAAATCGTGTTAATAAAATATGATTTTTATTTTTTTTAAAATTATACTTTTCTTTAAAATCGTGTTTATAATATTCAGAGATCGATTACATAAAAAATTGTGAAATCAAAGAGAATACAAGACGATTCAGGTTTTGTTTCTTCGAATTTTTTAGTCTCATTGTTTAGATTTCTATTCTTAAGGTTTAGGTTTCATTATGATTAATGTTTGTGTTGGAAATCAAATTTGTTTGAATCATTTTGTGTTTGATAAGTTTGATTGAAAAAATACATGTATATACATATGTTGAGTTGGTCTAATAGCTCCAATTGAATAATCTATATGCTCTTTTTAGTGTGCACGCAAATTGTTCAGCAAAATGCCTTATAGAAAAATAGTTTATAATATTTACAAGAACAATGACATAAAAAAGTATGAACAATGACGAATAAAAACATGAACAATGACGTATAAAAGTATGAACACCGATGACTTATCTATAACTTTGACACATGCATAACATATTATGATCATCTTTTAACGTTTTGTGATGAGTTTTTTTATTTTTTGTGGTTATATACTGTAAATGAACATCTATGCATTATAAAATGAACACAAAAGAATAAATGGAGATGACACTTTGATGAATAAATATACTATGAACACCGATGTATAAAAATATGAACAATGACTTATAAAAGTATGAACAACGATGACTATTTTGAACGTAAGGGTATTTTTCCAGATTTTAAGTCAATTTACAAAAATACCATTAATGATGAGCGTGTGAGAGCCCTTGATTTAAATTCATCCAATGGCTTACAATCCTCCTCATTCCTATCTACAAGCTCTCTCCTCACTTGAACTAAAATATATATATATATATATATATATATATATATATATATATATATATGAGGGGCTAAAAGCATGATCAAGAAGAAAAAGAAAGAAAATAAATTGCCTTAATCATCCCAAGAAGAATGTGAGAGAACTTATAAACCAGTTTCAACTTTCAAATGCAACATGATTTAGATAAAACAACTCACTAAGCATTCTCAAACTTGAAACAAAGCATTCAAACCTTAAATATATCATAAATTATTTCAAACACATAAAGATCATAAAATCTATTCACCAAACAAGTGTCATCATTGGGATCATATCCAACCTAGAAGCACAAAACTTTTCCGAAAATTTCACCATTTAAAAAGCCATCTCGGCCGAGACACATATAGACAACTGAGATGCTAGACCGAGGTAAGCTCCTGTTGTGGTCATCTCGGTTGGCCATAAGTATTTCGGTCGAGATAAAAAAAAATTTTAAACCATTTTTTAACGTCTTTTGATCAAAATCAAAATGCAATGCATGTTATATGTCATACAATCTCAAGGCACCAAATAAAAGTCATAATCGCATTCATAGAGCATAAGAATCAAGTTATTATAGACCCAAATAGTTAAAGTACCCCATACTTAGGACACATTGTCCCAATGGGTAATGGAAGTCAGAAGAAAATACTCACAATGTCAAGGTGCAGAACTGCATAATAAAAGAAGTAAAGCAGCAAAAACTCCAACGATAAACTCAAGCGGCGTACCCATCTGCTGTTGGAACATCAACATCTACATATAGCGTTGATAGTGATGACTCTCCTCCATCTGGCGCGTCATCTCGCCGATCGATCGGGTCCGAGCGTCGAGACGCCTATCCAAATCAATGCGCAGAGTGCGGAAGAAATCCTCCATCTGGCGGTTCAGAACGTCAATCCTCATGTGTGCGTAAGGATCACGACAGCGAGAACGGAGCTGATGGCTCTCCCGTTGCTGAGGGACCTCTTGTTGTAACTGTGGAGGATCGTCAGTCGCATCATCATCATCAATCTCAACTACCGAGGCACAGTAGTGTCCGTCCCGGTATCCATGGCAGCTCCTCCCTCAGCATTTTCGTCGCTGTAAGTGCTAAACTCTAAAAGCACCTCCACCTCTTACTCCACGGATCGCAAGATCTCCCTCAAGTTGTTTGTGTCGGAGACCGTGAACTGGGAAGACCATGGAATGCCTCTCGGAGCTCTAATCTCCCAAGGCATGCCCACGTATGGTGGACCACGGCCTCGAGTAACAAGTACCCGATGAGTAATGAAGTCCTTTAATGCTAGAGGCTTTGCCTCAGCGGCCAAGGTGCTAGCGAAAAGATCTATCTCCAAAACATTGGCGATGTGAGTCACCAATCCTCCCACATAGATATCCCCCTTCTTCTTGCTCCTTATCCGGTGCAAATCCTCCACCAGCATGGTGGAAAAATTTGAAATCTCCCCTGTAGTCATCTCGCTCATAATCCGGTGTGCAATCCTAAAGGTGACGTGGTATATGTTTTTCTCCTTCGATTCGCCCGGTTTCCAACTGCCATCTCCATTACGAATGGAGGCGATGCTCTCCCAAAACACTGTAGCCTGAACACGGTTTGGGAAGTCTGTAGCTGTAGGAGAGGAGAAACCAAACAAGTTGCCAAAGTTCTCCACAGTAAAGGCATGGCCCTTGTTCATGAGCCGGAACTTGACCCCTTTTTTGGTCCGACACGTGAGTAACGGTAATCAAGAACTTGTAAGTCAGCTCTAGATAAGTTGGCTCTTAAATGGTCATAAACACCTCTAATCCAATTGTGGAGATCAACCTCTACAAGTCCTCAACCAATTGGAGGCAAGAAAAATCCGCGACATCAATGTACCGAAGGGCAATGACCGGACGGGAGCATATCCAATCGTACTTCTCCTCGAAGCGTTCCAAGATAATGGATAATTGTGGGGGTGGAGTAGGTGAAGGGGAAGGTTGCCGTGTGTCGCCACGACCACAGATCACTAGCTGCCTGTTCAAATGACGTAAATTATCCATCACAACAATGTATCTCGGTCAGTTCTTGAGCTATCTCGGCCGAGATGCATGGGCTTGACCGAGACGGACCAGCCCTTTGATAGAAATCTCAAATCTGCAATCCGTTTCCCCCAAAATCACTACCAATTGCTTCCTAGTGGGATTTTTTTCAATTCCAACTAAACAATGCATCAACAATCTCCACAATCAAGTAGAATCAACCGAAGCCCTAAAGAAGGGTTTTTGTATGAGATTACCCGATTTACGCAGATTTTGGTGGATTGATGTTTCAATTGATGCTGGAGAAATCGATGTGGTGTCCTTCCGTCGAAGTTGAGCCAATAATCATCGAAAATTCAACTGCATCTCGGCCGAGACGGTTGGACCGACCGAGATGCTGGACCGAGGTGACTCCCTGTTGTGTTCGTCTCGGTCGAGATGGTTGATAACACCCAAGATGGCTCCCAATTTTTGTCCTTTTCTCAAATTCTCGAAGTGTAATTCCGCTCATCTGTATCCCTAAGTTTTTCTTCTTGGATTGTACCTAGTTTGTATTATCACGGACACAAAAAAAACGCAAAAACTATACTAAACTAGTCTAGAAAGCAAAAAAGAAAGCAATACCTTGGGTTGCCTCCTAAGAAGCGCTTGTTTTAAGGTCGCTAGTTGGACCTAACTTCTTATGATCATGTTAGATGCAATGATGCAATCTCCTCAACCGGAACTTCCGGTGTGTATTTCTTCAGCCGAGTACCGTTCACTTTAAAGTTTCCGCTATGTTCACCCCATTCTTCAGCTTCACCCTGAGGAAAAACTTGTTTCACAGTATAAGGTCCGGTGCATCTAGATTTCAACTTACCGGGAAACAAGCAATGGTGGGAATTGAAGAGAAGAACTATATCTCCTTCTTTGAGCTCCTTTGAAATAATATGCTTGTCATGCCATCTCTTTGCACTCTCTTTGTAGAGCTTAGCATTATCATAAGCATTCAAGCGTAGTTCTTCCAACTCAATGATGTCCAAGAGTCATTTCTCTCCATCTTCCTTGATGTCAAAATTCATCCATTTGATCAACCAATAAGCCTTGTGTTCCATCTCTACCGGAAAATGACAAGACTTCCCACAAACCAAGTTGTAAGTGGTGGTTCCGATGGGAGTCTTGAATGCAGTCCTATACGCCCAAAGAGGATCATCTAGCTTCGTGGACCAATCTTTCCTCGTTCTAGAGACAATCTTCTCCAATATTCCTTTGATTTCTATATTTGAGATTTCAACCTGTCCACTAGTTTGAGGGTGATAAGGAGTTGCTACTTTATGGGTTACCCCATACATCGATAGAAGTGCTTCAATCTTCCAGGCTGTAAAGTGCGTCCCTCCATCACTAATAATGACTCGAGGTGTTCCGAATCATAGGAAGATGGTCCGGTTGAAGAACTTCACTACTACCGTGACGTCATTAGTGGGAGAAGCAATGACTTCAACCCATCTTGAGACATAATCAAACGCCAAGAGTCTGTATAAACTCCCTACAGATGACGGGAATGGTCCCATAAATCCTAAATGTTATTGAGTGCATCTTGTACTGTCTAGATATGTTCCCTGTTCTTTGGCATGCATCACAAGAAGCAACAAACGTTTGCATATCCATAAATAATGAAGGCCAAAAGAAACCGAAACGGTATACCTTGGCGCAAGATGCAAGTTTTGTGAGCGCTAGCATGCCCTCCGGAAGGCATCGAATGACAATGCCTCATAGCACTCTCCATCTCATCTTCGGGAATGCATCTCCGTATCATACCATCTGGACCTCTCTTGAAGAGTAAGGGTTCATTCCAATAGTACTGACACACATCCTTAAAGAACTTCTTTCTTTGTGTGTATGACAATCCTGGAGGTAACTCCTGGCAATCAAGATAATTAACAATATCAGCATACCAAGGCTCGTTACCTTCCAAAATCTAGTGAAGCCAATGCTCCGTTCAATGTAGCTGCTCATCGGGAAAGGAATCATCGATGGCCAAGTTGTCTCTCTCTAGAGCAATGAGAGGTAACCGGCCGAGGTGATCCGCCACAAAATTTTTGGATCCCTTCTTATCGCGAATCTCCAAGTCAAATTCACGAAGTAGGAGAATCCAACGAATAAGACGCAACTTTGCGTTTTGGTGAGCAAGTACATAATGGCTGCGTGTTCGGTGTAGACAATGACTTTCGCTCCTACAAGGTACGAACGAAACTTCTCAAAAGCATAAACAACTACCAAAAGCTCCTTTTCAATTGTGGCGTAATTTAGGTGAGCCTCATCTAGCTTTTTGCTGGCATAATAAATGGTGTTCGTCCGGCCATCCTTCTTTTATCCAATAACTTCTCCTACCGTAACGTCACATGCGTCACACATAATCTCAAAGGGCAAGCTCCGATCAGGGGGTTGAATGATGGGAGCGGATATCAACGCTTCCTTTAACCTGTAAAAAGCATCTACACGTTCCTGCGAAAATTTAAAAACCGCATCCTTATTCAACAAATTAGTTAGTGGTTTAGAGATCTTATAAAAGTCTTTGATTAACCTCTTGTAAAATCCTGCATGCCATAGAAAACTCAGCACACCTTTAACAGAACAAGGTTGAGGAAGTTTCTGTATAGTCTCGATCTTAGCTCCATCGACTTCAAATCCTCAGTTTGAAACGAGGTGACCTAACACAATGACCTCAATAACCATTAAATGACACTTCTCCCAATTCAGAACAAAATTAGTGTCTTCACAACGTTGTAATACTACAGAAAGGTTAGCTGAGAAATTATTGAAGGAAGAACCATAAACAGAAAAGTCATCCATGAATACCTCCATGATCTCCTCGATGTACTCGGAGAAGATAGCCATCATAAAACGCTAGAATGTAGCAGGAGCGTTACACAAACCAAATGGAATTCTCCGGTAAGCAAACGTACCCCATGGGCACGTGAAGATGGTCTTTTACTAATCATCCGGATGGATAGGGATTTGGAAGAATCCACTATAACTATCCAAGTAGCAGAAGTGGGAGTGTTTTGCTAGCCATTCAAGCATTTGATCAATGAATGGGAGAGGGAAGTGATCCTTCCTTGTCGCCACATTCAAATTTCGGTACCACATGCACCGGGCTCACCCACTTGGTATCCGAAATAGAATGATTCCAGCATCAAGTAATTTAAGCATTTCCTTCTTCACAACCTCTTTCATGATCGGATTTAACCGTCTTTGAGGTTCCCGTGAAGGCTTATGATCATATTGCATTAGTATTTTATGCATGAAAAGAGAAGGTTTAATTCCAACAAGATCATTAATAGTATATCCTTTAGCCTTTCTATGCAGTCTCAACTCATGCATCAACTTAGATAACCCAATCTCAGTAAGGTTAGCATTAACTATGACTTGATATGTAGAATTCGGTCCAAGGAATGCATACCTTAAGTGTTGTGCAAGAGGTTTAAGCTCTAAGATAGGAGGTTCATTAAGTGGTGGTTCCATACCTCTAGAATCATCTTGTGAGGCTTCGGAAGGAGTAAGGTTGGCACTTGCAACGCTTGAAATCATCGAACGAGGACGTTCCAAAGAATTAGAAATCTCGTTTGCCACATAAGTGTCTCGGTCGAGATATGAGTCGAGCTGACTCCTTGTTGCTCTCACCTCAGTCACTCCCAAAGTCATCTCGGTTGAGATGGTCCGTCCAAGGTCGAGGCACTTTTTCGTTTCCTCTTCAAAATTTTCAAAATCAGCGTTTTGATCTTCTTCCAACGCTTCCAAACTTCGTATATCTATATCACAAGAAACATCTACACCTTCCTCCATCATACTAAAATTCAAAACTTTCTCTATAGGATCTTCAATTCAGATAGAGCTCACCAATTCTCAAAATTTTGTTGTTCTTCGTATATGTTAAAGATGTCTTCCTCAAGGGCTTGTCCCTTCATCAAACCTAAGAGTATAAACTCAACATGCTCTTCCCCTATGTTGGAAGACAACTTGGCGTTCTTGCCATCAACTAAGAAAGCGGAAGTTGCAAGAAACGGTCTCCCAAGGATGATTGGTATTGGATAATTAACATGAATGTCCAATACAAAATCTATAGGAATGTAAAACATACCAAGCCTTATGGGAATGTCTTCTAATATGACAACGAGTCGAGTGATGGATCGATCTGCCATATACAACGTCATCTTCACCGGTTTTGGATATCCCAAACCGACTTTCTCACACAAAGCAAGGGGAATGATTCTCACACTTGCTTCTAGATCACAAAGTGCATCATATTTAACCTCTCAAACTCAAAAAGGGATGCAAAACAATCCGGATCTCGCAGTTTAGGTGGCATCTTCTCCTTCATGATTTTGATAAGTTCCGATGATCTAGAACTCCCTTTCACTTCACCAAAACCCTCTAGGTTCTTCTTGTTAGAGAGGATCTCCTTTAAGAACTTCCCATAGGCGGGCATACAATAAATTGCATCAATGAAAGGTTTGTTAATATGTAGATTACTCATAAGGTCTAGAAACTTACTCAAATGCTTGTCTAGACGCGCTCTCGCTCTAGATTGCGGAAACGGTAGTGAAGGCTTGTAAGTTGGAGGAGGTACGTAGATCTCGTACTTCTCCTTTTCTTTCTTAGCTGGGATCTTGTCCGAAACGGGATA
The DNA here is from genome assembly GCA_033239045.1 of Fagopyrum esculentum. NCBI lineage: Eukaryota > Viridiplantae > Streptophyta > Magnoliopsida > Caryophyllales > Polygonaceae > Fagopyrum > Fagopyrum esculentum. The sequence continues at coordinate 75,535,373 of BSUD01000005.1, read as the reverse complement.
TTTGCCCTTGTTGTTCGTCCAAGGTGTAAGATCGGAGGTCTTTACACCACTCGTTGTAGTAATAGCCATCACTTGACCTTTCGGATTGTTCTCCGTCATTCCGGGAAGCTGTCCTAGATCTTTAGGAACTTCTCCAGCCTTGCTAAATACTTGATTTTCCAAGGCTTTTTGTTCCTTTGAAATAGGAAGTCACCGAACTTTCCAAGCTGTTCAGCTTTCCCATCATAACTTGAAGCATTGCTTCCATCTTATCCTTGGGTGGCTGATTCGAAAATGAGGATGGTTCTTGACTCTTCAATGGAATATGAGTAGAAGAAGAAGGTGGAGTTAGAGCATTTTTAGCATGTGAATAAGGGTTACCGGAATTGTGTTGATTGGATCTCCAATTGTTCTAGTTCCTGTTGTTGTTGTTGTTGTTGTAGTTGTTGTTCCTTTTCCCTTGATAATTTCCTCTTCTTACATAGCCAACATCTTGCTCCCTTGGCGCTCCTCTAGATTGTTTTTGTGACTTTAAAACATCCTTCAAAGCTTTGACTTCATTGTTGAGAGTAGTAAGTTGAGCAACACTATAGGTAGTTGTTGTTGTTGTTGTTGGTGGTGGTGGTGGTGGTGGTGGTGGTGTTATTGTTGTTCCTTTTCCCTTGATAATTTCCTCTTCCTACATAGCCAACATCTTGCTCCCTTGGCGCTCCTCTAGATTGTGTTTGTGACTTTAAAAGATCCTTCAAAGCTTTGACTTCATTGTTGAGAGTAGTAAGTTGAGCAACACTATAGGTAGTAAGATTTAGCTCTTGAGGTCTGGATCTTCAATTTCCATCATCAACCCTCCGGTGGAAATATTTCTCAATAACTAGAACTTCTGTTTCAAAAAATCCCATGCATCATCAATAGGTTTATCCATGAACATCCCAGTATAAAGGGATTGTAGTTTGAATTGAGTTTCCTCATCCAAACCCTTGAAATATATTTCTAGCAGCTCAATCTTCATAATACCATGATGAGGGAAATCTAACAAAAGGTCCTTGAACCTCTCCCATGATTTAAATAAACTTTCCCTGTTCTTCATCACGAATGCATTAATTTCACCTCTCAATTGAGATGTTTTTTATGGCGGAAAGAACATGGTGAGGAACTCCGTAGTCATCTCCTCCTATGTGTGAAATCTGCCGGATGGAAGTGATTGATACCATGCAAGCGCCTACTCTTTCAAGGAGAAAGAGAAACCCCGTAGCTTGTATTTAATATTCTAAAGATTCCATGAGAATATCATAATTTTGCAAGTGTTGGTGTGGAGATTCTCCCTCTAATCCTCCATACTGACTTTTTCGGATCATGGAAAGAACTTGAGGTCAAAGTTCATAATCATGTTCAGCCGGATCTCTTAAGTTAACGCCCGTACGGCGTACTTGTTGATCGGGATCCATCCTTTGACCAAGTGTTTGCAGTTGTTCGCCCGAAAATGTGTGCGTCAAAGTTTTAAATTTATATCTAGAACTTACAGGAAAGGGAACCCGCATTGTACGGATCAGTTGTAGTAAGGCATAAAATTCCAGAGTCAAACTCAGGAATTTGGTGAGAATAAAATCGAATTCAATTATCTAACAAAGTGCAAAAGCTTTTGTTAATAAAGGGTGAAATGATTCCAAGGATACAAGTATCGGACTGCGGCTTTCGATCAAGACACTTCTGAAGATAAAAGGACAGAGTTTATATTGCCAAGGTTATGTGTTTCAAAGGTAGATATCGTACGATGAAGTTCCGAAACCTATTTGTCTAATCCAAAGGTTCTCTCTATAAGGGTTGTTGAGGCTGCAATATAGAAAGATCTAAGGACAAGAATTACACTCAAACTAACTACCCAAAGCCCCAGCATGTGACTCTCCAAGGTAAAGATAGAAAGCACACTTAAAACCTTAATAAAGGATGTTGAGTCTCTCTATTACCCAAATCATATAATCTTAATCTATTAAATGTAGAGTCAATGATGAAGTTTCTTCATACACTCAAATAGAGAATCAAAAGGTTAAGCAAGGTTAGGATTTAGGCAAGGATTAACATTGGTTAAAGAATAATTCAATTAAAGATCGTCAGCGGAATAAATCGACCTGTTCATAAGTAAATCGTCCGATTTTCTCAAGAACAGGGCGATTTTCCTGTTGTCGCAAAGTTAAAATCTAAACTCTCAGGGTCCAAATGTTTGAATAAGTTCAGTCTATCCTCATCTAAGCCTCAATCATAAACTATTCTTCCCAGAATCACAAAGGTTTTAGCCAACCATTTTCAAAATTAAATCAAAATTAAGATTGAGTGAATAAATCAAATAAACCCGAATCTTGAATAAAAACTTAATAATCTCCAAATCTGTAAACCAAATTCAAACCTAATCAAAGTATCTCTCAATATACTCAGAAATATGTTCACAAACCACAACAATCGCAAAGGAAACAAAGAATCTCACAAATCTGATCAAGATTGTATTCCCGGCTATTTCCCTTCAATCCTCTTCCAAGAATCTTCAATCTCTCTCAAACGTGTACAAATTTCCCCCTGCGAAACCACCGTTTCCGTTCCTAGGGTTCCAATCAATAGTTCCTTGCTAATGGGCTGCTTGGCAAAACACTTCTCTAGCCTAGAAGTGATGGGCTTTGAGTCGTCTTTACTCTTGGGCCGAAAAGTAGAAAAATCGTGCCAGTTGATTTCCATGGAAAACCGCTCGATTTTTAGTAAAGAAAATCGTCCAATTTATATGCAAATTGGCACGATTTTCATCAACAGAGAATGCTCGTCTTTTGGCTTGTTTCCTTCCTCCCTTTTGTAAATCTTTTACGCAACTCCTTTGCTCTTTTTGATTCCTTTAAGACTCCTTAAGCTTCCCTAATAGTCTTAGATGCTCCTTGCTCCACTTTTGCTTCCAAATTCACCAAATTTACCTACAATTCAACCAAAACTCGTGTAGACTTCTATATCCGAAATATAAATGAATAAAGCCTAAAAGGTACACAAGTTCTCTCTAAATGCAAGGTAAATCCAGGTAAACCTCTACAATATGCATGATTATAATGGTATATAATTCATGTCATCAAAATACCCCATACTTGCCCCTTGCTTGTCCCCAAGCTAGACTCAACTAAGAATACAAGATGTCATGGATTATATATGTATGAAAACTCAAAAACATTTTGTTTGTTAGTGCTTCTTCTTATTGTATCACCCTCAAAGTGGTGTTTCAAGCCATAGGAAAACAAGGCATGTATCAATGATAATAATAATATGAACTAACTCTCTTTCTTTCTCAAAAACACAAATAAAAGACATGATAAAGATGTAAAGGCAATAAAAATTAAACAAGTCTAAGCCATGAAGCCTTAAATACATGCATAAAAGTCTCAAGGTCTTCTAATCAAAGAAAAGGTCTAAGAAACGTGTTAAAGGAGGGAATTCTTTTACGGAATTGTTGTGCTAATCCGGGAAAGAGGAACAACATAATACCTTCAAGAACTTTACTTCACCACACATGCTTTGCATGTAAAAGCTTTGCTTTCTTTATACTTTACTTTTTGAGAGTATGGACATCGGTGCACAATAACCGAAGCCTAGCAGATCGGCGTTTCTCAATTTCGAGATGCCTCAAACCCTTGATGCACATACCATATCCCGTTAGGACTTGTCGTTCAATCGGACTTTGGCAAAACACAAACACCCGGCTATGTGAATGGTGCCGAGTTAATCATCCTCATGTTCAACGTCCCCAAACTTATAATTTGCTAAACTTTCACTTAACACAATTTTATTGGCCCTCCCATATCAAGCATGCCTTTTTCAATCACCTATCCTAATTCCCGGATGGTAAAAAGGAGGTCACAGATTTAATTGAGGAGCTAGCATGAACAAGATGTGAATTAGAGAAGAAGTGAATTGCCTTGGTCATTCTTATATGATGCAAAAGAACTTGTGATATAACTTCGACCATTATTTCTTTCTCTTATCAAGACATCAAAATCATATAAAACATTCGTGTGTTCAAGTAAGAAAAGTAAGCTCATTCATGCTATAATTAAAATCTCAACATAACCGTGTCATCTTTTTGCCTTTTCCACATCACAATTCTCATCATAGAGGTCATTTCCATCATAAGAAGCACAAATTTTTTTTGAAAACTCATAATTTATGAAAGAAAGTATGCAATTGCGAATGTCATAGTGTAAGACAAGTAGTGCAAGAGTTATTACAAGCCAAATCATCAAAAGAAATACACAGTGCATAGAGTGCTAAAATTAAGTAAAAGAGATGGTCCGTCCAAGGTCGAGGCAGTTTTTCGTTTCCTCTTCAACATTTTCAAAAGCAGTGTTTTGATCTTCTTCCAAGGCTTCCAAACTTCGTATATTTGTATCACAAGAAACATCTATACCTTCCTCCATCATACTAAAACTCAAAACTTTCTCTATAGGATCTTCAATTCAGATAGAGCTCACCAATTCTCAAAATTGTTGTTCTTCGTATATGTTAAAGATGTCTTCCTCAAGGCCTTGTCCCTTCATCAAAGCTGAGAGTATAAACTCAATATGCTCTTCCCCTATGTTGAAAGACAACTTGGCGTTCTTGCAATCAACTAAGTAACCGGAAGTTGTAAGAAACGGTCTCTCAAGGATGATTGGTATTGGATAATTAACATGAATGTCCAATACAAAATCTCTAGGAATGAAAAACTTACCAAGCCTTACGGGAATGTCTTCTAATATGACAACGAGTCGAGTGATGGATCGATCCGCCATGTACAACGTCATCTTCACCGGTTTTGGATCTCCCAAACCGACTTTCTCACACAAAGCAAGGGGAATGATGCTCACACTTGCTTCTAGATCACAAAGTGCATCATATTTAACCTCTCAAACTCAAAAAGGGATGCAAAACAATCCGGATCTCGTAGTTTAGGTGGCATCTTCTCCTTCATGATTTTGATAAGTTCCGATGATCTAGAAGTCATCTTCACTTCACCAAAACCCTCTAGGTTCTTCTTGTTAGAGAGGATCTCCTTTAAGAACTTCCCATAGGCGGGCATACAATAAATTGCATCAATGAAAGGTTTGTTAATATGTAGATTACTCATAAGGTCTAGAAACTTACTCAAATGCTTGTCTAGACGCGCTCTCGCTCTAGATTGCGGAAACGGTAGTGAAGGCTTGTAAGTTGGAGGAGGTACGTAGATCTCGTACTTCTCCTTTTCTTTCTTAGCTGGGATCTTGTTCGAAACGGGATATTTGCCCTTGTTGTTCGTCCAAGGTGTAAGATCGGTGGTCTTTACACCACTCGTTGTAGTAATAGCCATCACTTGACCTTTCGGATTGTTCTCCGTCATTCCGGGAAGCTTTCCTAGATCTCTAGGAACTTCTCCGGCCTTGCTAAATACTTGATTTTCCAAGGCTTTTTGTTCCTTTGAAATAGGAAGTCACCGAACTTTCCAAGCTGTTCAGCTTTCCCATCATAACTTGAAGCATTGCTCCCATCTTATCCTTGGGTGGCTGATTCGAACATGAGGATGGTTCTTGACTCTTCAATGGAATATGAGTAGAAGAAGAAGGTGGAGTTAGAGCATTTTTAGCATGTGAATAAGGGTTACCGGAATTGTGTTGATTGGATCTCCAATTGTTCTAGTTCCTGTTGTTGTTGTTGTTGTTGTTGTAGTTCTTGTTCCTTTTCCCTTGATAATTTCCTCTTCCTACATAGCCAACATCTTGCTCCCTTGGCGCTCCTCTAGATTGTGTTTGTGACTTTAAAACCTCCTTCAAAGCTTTGACTTCATTGTTGAGAGTAGTAAGTTGTGCAACAATATAGGTAGTTGTTGTTGTTGTTGGTGGTGGTGGTAGTGGTGGTAGTGGTGGTGTTATTGTTGTTGTTGTTGTTGTTCCTTTTCCCTTGATATTTTCCTCTTCCTACATAGCCAACATCTTGCTCCCTTGGCGCTCCTCTAGATTGTCTTTGTGACTTTAAAAGATCCTTCAAAGCTTTGACTTCATTGTTGAGAGTAGTAAGTTGAGCAACACTAGAGGTAGTAAGATTTAGCCCTTGAGGTCTGGATCTTCGATTTCCATCATCAACCCTCCGGTGGAAATATTTCTCAATAACTAGAACTTCTGTTTCAAAAAATCCCATGCATCATCAATTGGTTTATCCATGAACATCCCAGTATAAAGGGATTGTAGTTTAAATTGAGTTTCCTCATCCAAACCCTTGAAATATATTTCTAGTAGCTCAATCTTCATAATACCATCATGAGGGAAATCTAACAAAAGGTCCTTGAACCTCTCCCATGATTTAAATAAACTTTCCCTGTTCTTCATCACGAATGCATTAATTTCACCTCTCAATTGAGATGTTTTTTATGGCGGAAAGAACATGGTGAGGAACTCCGTAGTCATCTCCTCCTATGTGTGAAATCTTCCGGATGGAAGTGATTGATACCATGCAAGCGCCGACTCTTTCAAGGAGAAAGAGAAACCCCGTAGCTTGTATTTAATATTCTAAAGATTCCATGAGAATATCATAATTTTGCAAGTGTTGGTGTGGAGATTCTCCCTCTAATCCTCCAAACTGACTTTTTCGGATCATGGAAAGAACTTGAGGTCGAAGTTCATAATCATGTTCAGCCGGATCTCTTAAGTTAACGCCCGTACGGCGTACTTGTTGAGCGGGATCCATCCTTTGACCAAGTGTTTGCAGTTGTTTGCCCGAAAATGTGTGCGTCAAAGTCTTAAATTTATATCTAGAACTTAAAGGAAAGGGAACCCGCAGTGTACGGATCAGCTGTAGTAAGACATAGAATTCCAGGGTCGAACTCAGGAATTGGTGAGAATAAAATCGAATTCAATTATCTAACAAAGTGCAAAAGCTTTTGTGATTAATATAGGGTGAAATGATTCCAAGGATTCAAGTATCCGACTGCGGCTTTCGATTCTAGACACTTCTAAAGATAAAAGGACAGAGTTTATATTGCCAAGGTTATGTGTTTCAAAGGTAGATCTCGTAATATGAAGTTCCGAAACCTATTTGTCTAATCCAAAGGTTCTCTCTATAAGGTTTGTTGAGGCTGCAATATAGAAAGATCTAAGGACAAGAATTACACTCAAACTAACTACCCAAAGCCCCAGGATGTGACTCTCCAAGGTAAAGATAGAAAGCACACTTAAAACCTTAATAAAGGATGTTGAGTCTCTCTATTACCCAAATCATATAATCTTAATTTATTAAATGTAGAGTCAATGATGAAGTTTCTTCATACACTCAAATAGAGAATCAAAAGGTTAAGCAAGGTTAGGATTTAGGCAAGGATTAACATTGGTTAAAGAATAATTCAATTAAAGATCGTCAGCGGAATAAATCGACCTGTTCATAAGTAAATCGTCCGATTTTCTCAAGAACAGGGCGATTTTCCTGTTGTCGCAAAGTTAAAATCTAAACTCTCAGGGTCCAAATGTTTGAATAAGTTCAGTCTATCCTCATCTAAGCCTCAATCATAAACTATTCTTCCCAAAATCACAAAGGTTTTAGCCAACCATTTTCCAAACCAAATCAAAATTAACATTGAGTGAATAAATCAAATAAACCCGAATCTTGAATAAAAACTTAATAATCTCCAAATGTGTATACAAAATTCAAACCTAATCAAAGTATCTCTCAATATACTCAGAAATATGTTCACAAACCACAAGAATCGCAAAGGAAACAAAGAATCCCACAAATCTGATCAAGATTGACTTCCCGGCTATTTCCCTTCAATCCTCTTCCAAGAATCTTCAATCTCTCTCAAACGTGTAAAAATTTCCCCCTGCGGAATTCCCGTTTCCGTTCCTAGGGTTCCAATCGATAGTTCCTTGCTAATGGGCTGCTTGGCAAAACACTTCTCTAGCCTAGAAGTGATGGGCTTTGAGTCGTCTTTACTCTTGGGCCGAAAAGTAGAAAAATCATGCCATCCGATTTCCATGGAAAACCGCTCGATTTTTAGTAAAGAAAATCGTCCGATTTATATGCAAATTGGCACGATTTCTTCAACAGAGAATGCTCGTCTTTTGGCTTGTTTCCTTCCTCCCTTTTTTGAATCTTTTACGCAACTCCTTTGCTCTTTGAGATTCCTGTAAGACTCCTTAAGCTTCCCTAATAGTCTTAGATGCTCCTTGCTCCACTTTTGCTTTCAAATTCACCAAATTTACCTACAATTCAACCAAAACTTGTGTAGACTTCTATATCCGAAATATAAATGAATAAAGCCTAAAAGGTACACAAGTTCTCTCTAAATGCAAGGTAAATCGAGGTAAACCTCTACAATATGCATGATTATAATGGTATATAATTCATGTCATCAAAATACCGCATACTTGTCCCTTGCTTGTCCCCAAGCAAGACTCAAACTTAGAATACATGATGTCATGGATTATATATGTATGAAAACTCAAAAACATTTTGTTTGTTAGTGCTTCTTCTTATTGGATCACCCTCAAAGTGGTGTTTCAAGGCATAGGAAAACAAGGCATGTATCAATGATAATAATAATATGAACTAACTCTCTTTTCTTTCTCAAAAACACAAATAAAAGACATGATAAAGATGTAGAGGCAATTAAAATCAAACAAGTCTAAGCCATGAAGCCTTAAATACATGCATAAAAGTCTCAAGGTTTTCTAATCAAAGAAAAGGTCTAAGAAACGTGTTAAAGGAGGGAATTCTTTTAGGGAATTGTTGTGCTAATCTGGGAAAGAGGAACAACATAATACCTTCAAGAACTTTACTTCACCACACATGCTTTTCATGTAAAATCTATGCTTTCTTTATACTTTACTTTTTGAGAGTATGGACAGCGGTGCACAATAACCGAAGCCTAGCAGATCGGCGTTTCTCAATTCCGAGATGCCTCAAACCCTTGATGCACATACCATATCCCGTTAGGACTTGTCGTTCAATCGGACTTTGGCAAGACACAAACACCCGGCTATGTGAATGGTGCCGAGTTAATCATGCTCATGTTCAACGTCCCCAAACTTATAATTTGCTAAACTTTCACTTAACACAATTTTGTTGGCCCTCCCACATCAAGCATGCCTTTTTCAATCACCTATCCTAATTCCCGGATGGTAAAAAGGAGGTCAAAGATTTAATTGAGGAGCTAGCATGAACAAGATGTGAATTAGAGAAGAACTGAATTGCCTTGGTCATTCTTATATGATGCAAAAGAACTTGTGATATAGCTTCGACCATTATTTCATTCTCTTATCAAGACATCAAAATCATATAAAACATTCATGTGTTCAAGTAAGAAAAGTAAGCTCATTCATGCAATAATTAAAATCTCAACATAACCATGTCATCTTTTTGCCTTTTCCACATCACAATTCTCATCATAGAGGTCATTTCCATCATAAGAAGCACAAATTATTTTTGAAAACTCATAATTTTTGAAAGAAAGCATGCAATTGCGAATGTCATAGTGGAAAACAAGTAGTGCAAGAGTTATTACAAGCCAAATCATCAAAAGAAATACACAGTGCATAGAGTGCTAAAATTAAGTAAAAGAGATTCTAAGTACCCCCCACCCCATACTTAATCTTCACATTGTCCCCAATGTGAAAAACTAAGCATAAGATGGAGAAAAATACTTACAATGTAAAAGGAGTTGGATCTCAATCCTCGGTCGGTGGTGGAGGTGGAGGATATGGATACATCGGCGCGCTAGGGTCATAGAAGTGGCTGAACTGATGGTAGTACATGTCTCTCATGTGGCCATCATAAGAGGAGTGTCTAGCATCCGTCTCCTGCCGGTACTCCTTGAACTGAGTGTTTAGGGCGTTGTAGTCGGTGTGGAGGGCCTGATAAAAATGTCGGGGAAGTCCATGTCTTCTTCCATGTCCTCTTCCGTGGCTAGGAGCGTGTGCAAAGGAGTAACGGGGTGGCTGCATCTCATCCTCTATCTCCTCGGTGGCTCGACTAGTCCGGCTAGGCCCGGAACCATGAGTGTCGGTATCAATGGCATCCGTGGCATGTCCACTATAAGTGTCACTCTCGAACTCGAGCATGGTCCCCTGCTGTACTCAATCCTCATGATCCTCCTCATCCTCAGTATCACCTGCATCATCATCATAATAACAAGGAGGAGCTACCTCCTCAAGCATTAGTACAAAAGTCTCCTTCCAATTCCTCTTGTTCCAAATGGTGTATTCGGACTTCCACACTATCTCGGGTGGCTTCTTTTGTGGATCCTTTGCCCACGGCATGGACACATGAAGAGTTCCTCTCCCTCGAGGAATCAAGAGTCTCTCTCTCTACCAATCTCTGTGATCCTAAGGGCTGGGCACTCTCAGCTAAGGTGCAATCCGAAAAGTCTAACTCCAATGCCTTTGCCACATGAGTGACAAGGCCTCCAGCACATATGTCACCCTTTTGCCTTGTTGGCTATCTTTCCTAGATAGTCAGCAAGCATAAAGGTGATGCCGGGAATGGTGCTACATGTCATACAGTACAGGATAAAGAGCTCATCAGCCTTGAGCTTTTGTGGAGTCTCCGTTCGTGCAAACAAGCTCTCACTAAGAATCTTATGCACTACCTTGAAGGAAAGGTTGTACATACTAGTCTCTTTCGAATTTTCGGGTCTCCACTTATCACCATCATATTATCCCACTGAGATGGTTTCCCAAAAGGCACTAGCACTCACTCCTCTCGCGAATGTGCATGCAGAAGAGTAGGGAAAACCAAACAAATCTCCAAAGTCATCAATAGTCATAGCATGGTTTTGGTACATGAGGTGGAAAGAGACCGTCCTCTCTCTAGCATCATGCTCAAACGTACTAAGGAATTCTAGGGTGATCTCGGTATAAGCAACTTCCCTAATCATTGCAAACTGACTCAGCCCAACTCTATCTAACATCATGTCCACATCCTCTCGAACAAACAAGGAATCTAAGTCATCTAGCACAATGAATCGAGGAGGGGTGAAGGGACGATCTAAGAGATGTTCATATCTCTTCTTATGTTTTGAGAGGGGAGGGGGGAGTTTTGGTTTGGCTTGAGAGGGTGGTGGTGGTGGGGGAGGGGCTTTGGAAGAAGATCCTTTCTTCTTCCCCGCATTTCGAGTGATTCTTTTCAAAGTCTCCATTCTACATGAAAAAAATCAGGCTGTTCTTATGAAAAATCGGACTATTTTTCTAGGTTGGTACGATTTTTCCGTCGATTTCAACAATTCTCACCATTCTGTAAATTTATGAGAAAACTATCACCACACACAGTCTCCTATAGTTGTTTCTAAGCAAACCCCTCAATCAATCTCAGCAAACAAACAATCTCTAAGCAAGATTCAAAATCGAGCGAAAAACTTAGGTTTCGAATTGAAAAACCTGAATTCCGGATGGATGAGTCGATTTCCAAGCTTGTTGTTGGTAGATCCTTATTCCTTGTCGAAAATGCTTCGGTTTAGGCTCAAGAATCGTTCAAAACGATTAAGGAATGAGGAGATGAGAGGGTGGGCGATTTTCGGCTCTTTGGAAGAAAGGGAAATCGGGAAATGAAGAAGTGTGGAATGAGAGAATCGAGTGGTGAAGAATTTATATAGGGCGGAGGTTTTATGAAGAAAATCGGACGATATTTCGGGTCGATTTATTTATCGGGGCGATTTTTCTTCAATTTCTCAGCTCAAGGAGGAAAATCGGCCGATTTTTCTTAAGGGGGTTGATCTGGGGGTCGAGTTATCTCCCTGTTGCCAAAAATCGTCTTGCTCTGTTCCTAAATCGAACGATTTACTTTGTGTAGCTCGATTTCTTTCCTTGTTTTCCTTGAAGGTTGCAATTTTGAACTATTTTGTGTCCCCTTTCTTCATTGATTTCTCAATTTGGACTTAATTCTTGCGATTTTTGACATAAACAAACCAAGAGTGCATCGAGGAACAAACAAAAGAAAAAACAACAAGCTTTGAAATTTCCGGTGTGTACTTCTTCAACCGTTGGCCATTTACTTTGAAATTTTCGCTTTGTTCACCCCATACTTCAACTACACCATGGGAGAAAATTCGTTTAATTACATAAGGTACTGTCCAATGGGATTTAAGCTTACCTGGGAATACTCGAAGCCTTGAGTTGAATAGAAGAACTTGATCACCTTCTTTCAAATCCTTGGGGATGATGTGCTTATCATGCCAACGCTTCGTCCTTTCCTTGTAGATCTTTGCGTTCTCATACGCATTCAGCCGGATCTCGTCCAACTCGTTGATGTCCAAGAGCCGCTTCTCTCCGGCTTCTTTCATGTCAAAGTTGAGCCACTTGACAACCCAATATGCTTTATTGCTCTATCTCTACAGGAAGATGACAAGATTTACCATAAACTAGGTTATATGGAGTTTTACCTATTTGTGTCTTAAAGGCAGTCCTGTAAGCCCATAGTGCATCGTCGAGCTTCATCGACCAGTCCTTCTGGTAGGTGATGGAATCACTATCATTTAGGATTTTTAGTGTCTTTTTATTGCATTTGTGTCGGTTAATGCTACTAACTCCTTGGTCCAGAAGAAGAAGACTAAAAGAAGCTAAGGAAGGAGTTATAAGCACTTAAGAGTAAAGATCGTTCACGAAGCAAAGCTTCTGTTGCCCCACCGCCCCAGCGGAGCCTTGTCACCACCCCTGCGGGTGACTCCTTACACCGGAGCGCCCCCTGCGCCTCCGCCAGCGCCGGCCATGAAGTGTGTCACCGCCCCTGCACCACTCCCTGGCGCCTCTGCGGTGACTTGCCTTGAAGAAACGAAGACCAGGTCCCCTGCGCCTTCCACTGCGCCCTTGCCCGCGCCTCAACCTGGGAGCTGGAAGACAAAGAGGTTGTGTCACCACCCCTGCGTTGACATAGGGACGCCCCGGCGGCATGGCATAAAAAACGTAAGGAAGTCGAAGGGTCAGACGTTGGAAGAGCATTGAAGATCCGCCCCAGCGGAATTGCCTAGTCGCCCCTGCGGCCATGAAGAAGATCAAGCGTTTTTGCCTTCACCGCCCCTGCGGAACTGAAGGCCGCCCCTGCGGTTTAACGTCAAGAAGCTTTACTCCGGCTGTTTACACCACCTTTATGGCATTAAAGGTGGTTGTTTTAGGCCGGCCATTTACTCCCATTTAGTGTCTTTTGTAGTATAAATAGTCCTTGGTTGATTGCTAGAATCATCCATCTTGTTATCCAAAAATTTATCCACTTAGATTATCTTGCTACCTTTGTAATGAGTTTTTAACTCCCTTGCTACATTTGGTTGGTTTGAAGCTGCGTTGTTACTTTGGTTGTAAGTTCTTTTTAATATAAGTTTTCATTCAATAATGCTTTGTGTTTCCTTGATCTCCATTGTCTAATTGCATGTTTACTATTGCTTGAGATTGATCACCTTAGGTTCTAAAGTGCATGCAAACAACTACGATTAATAGGTTCCGGGTTCGGGTCTTTAATCTAGTAGTAACTTTAAGCAATAACGGGTTGTAATTACTTAAACAAAAGAAACACAAATATAAAGATAAGTTTAACGGTTTTAATCTTCTCTTTATATCCCTTAGTCTTTTTTTGAAAGCTAACTTGTTATCTGTTCTTGTAGGTTTACGGAACACTAACCTTTTAAGTTGTGTTGATGCCGGTTGGCTAACACATATATATGATCGAGACGGGAGATTACTTGAAAACTTGTAAAAGGAACTCACCAAAGTAGCAATTGCATGCTTAGAATCAACCTAGTGTAGATTCACCCATCATTTGCCTTACTTGTCACATTAATCGTTTTCATAAGTTTTTGTGTACATCAATTCAACCAAACCCCTTGCTACATTGGGTTGGTTTGAAGCTGCGTTGTTACTTTGGTTGTAAGTTTTCTTTAATATAAGTTTTCATTCAGTGATGCTTTGTGTTTCCTTGATCTCTATTGTCTAATTGCAAGTTTTACTATTATTTGAGATTGATCAGCCTTAGGTTCTCAAGTGCATGCAAATAACTAGGATTAATAGGTTCCGGGTTTGGGTCTTTAATCTAGTAGTAAACTTTAAGTAATAAGGGGTTTTAATTATTTAAAGAAAAGGAACACAAATATAAAGATAAGTTTAACGGTTTTAATCTTTTCTTTATATCCCTTTGTCTTTGTTCGGAAGCTAACTTGTTATTTGTTCTTGTAGGTTTACAAAACACTAACATGTTAAGTTGTGTTGATGCCGGTTGGCTCAACACATATATATGATCGAGATGGGAGATTTACTTGAAAACTTGTAAAAGGAACTCACCAAAAGTAGCAATTGCATGCTTAAAATAAACCTAGTGTAGATTCACCCATTATTGTCTTACTTGTTGCGTTATTCGTTTTCATAAGTTTTTGTGCATCAATTTAACCAACCCCCCCCTTGTTACTCGTTTCTACAATCAATAATAGCATCTAATAAAACACCTTAACTCTCTTGGGTTCGACCCTTACTTAACCACTATACTTGTTTTAGTGCTAAGTCGGGATTTACTTTTGATTGGGTATAGACGACCATAGAAATTGTAATATCCGGAATTTTTATTCCATTTATTTCCGAATAAATTCGGACTTCGAGCCTTTGACGGTTCCCATTCTATATAGTATTTCTTTCTTCACAAATTTTATCATTTTATGTAGAATTTAATTCACATAAATTGATAGAATTATATCAAACCCTAATTCTTATAATTATTTATCATTTTATGTAGAATTTAATTCACATAAAATAATAGAATTATACAAACCCCAATACTTATAATTATTTATCATTTTATGTAGAATTTATTTCACATAAAATGATAGAATTATATCAAACCCTAATTCATATAATTAATCCTTAACGACGACTTTAGACGAGATCATGACAAGGCTGAGACGAGACTGTGACAAAGATGTGATGAGACCATGACGAGTTATGATGAGACCATGACAAATCCGTGACAAGGTCATGCATTGGCTTGACAAAGCCATGACACGTTTTGACAAGGCTGTGACAAAGCCATGACAACCTCATCCACTCTTTCAGCCCACTCTTTCTACATTGTTTCAGCCTAGTTTTCTTGCCACTGCTTCAGCCCAGCTTGTCCTCGCAAGTGTACAGGCCCAGCAGCACTTCGAGCCCAGTAGCAGCTCCCTTGTGCAGGCCCAGCCTTTGTTTCCTCCCTTCCAGCCTTGCTGCGGTCCCTTGCTAGCCCTAGACGCTCCTCCCTTCCACATAACTGCAGCCGTCCCACCTTCACGTAATTGCAGTCCTTGATCGACATAGTACAACCGGCACATCGTCTTCCTCTTGCACGCAGGACGGCGTTGGTGAGCCTCGCATCTCCGCCATCGTCGTGTACAAGCAGCACGTGGGAGCCTTCTCGCCAGCTACACGCAACCCTGGATCACGCCGACGAGTCTCTCCAGACGTGCAGTGCACCGCAGTCCACCAACTCCTCCAGCCTTGTGGCGCATCACACCCTGGACGCCCCTCTTGCCTGAACCCCTTTCTCCCGCTCCTGGAACCGCTGCCTTGCGTCGGATGAGGACAGTCGACAACCGTGGAGTTCAAGCCGGACACCATCAACTTGCAGAGACGAGCATCAACTTGAAGGCCTGTATCGTTGACACACCGCCACCCTGGTCTTCTTTTTTCGGGTAAGCCTATGTCCCTCGAACCAATCTCCTTAGTCGAACACAGGACCTAGTGTGAGAGTTTCATTCTGTGCAAATTTCTATGTACAGTCATCCACGTTTCCTTCTCTTTGTTCAATCCTTAACATATATATGCTGATGTGAGCACCCTTGGTGTCATCAATCCGTCACTAACAGCCTCGGAAGATAGCTTGAAGAGTTGAGCCATTTTCGGAGTTTTCCAGATTTGAGTAAGTTATACTCCTCCTTTGCTGCTGAATTTTGGATATGTTGTAGTCAGTAGTACATAGTAGGTTCTACTAAAATTGGGGAAGAATCGGACTTGCGGTTTGATAGTTATGATGTTCCAAATTTGACGCCTCATGCAGTTTTTATAAATGTGCTGAGTGTTGGGAAAAACAGCAGGTGATGCTGTTTTGTGAGATGGTTTTGAATAAGCTCTTGATCTCCGTTGGGCTTGAATTTTGGATATGATATAGGCGACATATTTTTGTAGAACATATTAAAATTTGGGAGAAATCCAACGAGTGGTTTGGGATTTATGATTTTTCAAAGATTGGGTAGTAAGTAGTTTTTCTATTATGCTGAAATTTCTAAGTGCTGAGGAAAGCTGCTTGTGATGCAGTTTTCTGAGATAGTTTTAAATCGGCTTTTCATCTCCTTTGCTGATGAATTTTGGATATATTATAGATAAGATTTCATAGTAGAACATACTGAAATTTGAGAGGAATCCGAGTTGCCGTTTAAGAGTTATGGCGTCCCAAAGTAGAGACCTTGAGCTATTTTTCCGGCATTGATTTTTGACTAAGTATAGGAACATTGTAGTGTAGTAGCCAACTTTAAGGAGTTTTGTAGAAGGGATAGTTGAACAATTTTTGGAAATTCTTGCTCCTATGAGTAGATTAGATATCATAGATAATTTAGAGATTTATTTTAAAATTTTTATAAATTTATTTTAATTTCATATTTGAAGTTGTAATTGGACCGTAGTGACTTTTTGGGAAATAGAAAAGTGGGTAGTTTCTCTAGTTGTTACCTAAAATCATCCTAGGGAGTAGAATTTGGTTAGGTAGCATCAAATAAGAATTTAAGTACGTATTCCGGGTTTTTGGAAGTTCCGGGACCAAGGGTAAAATAGTCATTTTATCATAAATTGGTACTGTATTAAATTCTGTTCTAATAGGATCTACTACCTTAGAAGTCTTAAACTTATAATTACCTAGAAAGTGTCCTGACACACTTGCCTCCTTTGACAGGCTACTGAATTCCCACAGTTACCGATTGAGTTGTGACTAAGAAGAGTCGAGATTTGATTCTGGTTAGTCCACGTACTTACTTAGTTGGCTTCTTGTATGAGTGTAAGGTGTATGAGTGGTGTTTTTTAGTTATAATAAATAACGAAACCGGATTAGGCCGACTTTATTATTTACGTAATTGACCCAAGTGTATGATAACGGGTCGTGACATCGTTTGCCTAGCTCTTGCGAGAGTCTAGGAGGTTCCCTGCGACCAGCCCAGTCAGGTAGAAGGTCAGATGCATTAGTACCATTCCGTGTTGGCAAACGGGGACAGGGGCGAGGTTTGGGAATCCCTCGTGTCACAAAATAAGTATCATTAGTAATGACCTATCACCTAATTAAAGATAATAAAAGGATTGAGTGTTGCATGTTGATTGTGTATGTTGTGTGTTTGTGCTTTTACCTTTATACTTATGCATAGAATGTTAGCTAACGGTTTTATACCGCTTGTAGATGCCTTGAAGGTTAAGACAGTTGTATAGAGATCCGGAGGAAATGGTCAGCCGGGTCCACGTATTCATTTAGTTGGGGACGGGGATGTCTTCTATTCTTCATATGCGTCGTTTTAGTATCTTTCCTTGTAAGGCTGATACATATTCTCCATGTATATATTTTTTTACAGTTTTCAAATGTTTTATATACTTTTGTGCCTTGTTGTAAGATCTAAGTAAAATTGTTGTCAAACTATGGTCGGGAGCCAGTGTGAGGTCGTAACCAGTAGCTCCCCGAGTTCTCAAAATTTGGGGTGTTACAATATGGTATCAGAGCCAGGTTGGCAACAATGACACTTGAAATCTTCTGAAAGACCAAATGTATAAAATAACTAGAACCCCAAAGGGGTCTAAAGTTTTCAAAAACGGATTTCGGTTTTTACACTCACGCATAGTCGGGTTGTTGGGTTAGTAGTACATTGGACCACCATCACTCTCCGTGGATCTCTGCAACTTTGATCGATAGGAGTGAGTATATAGACTTCATTTTGAGGTTTACTATTATATGTTATATACAAGTGTATGCGTAGCTTGTTAGTACCCTAAAGGATATTTCATATCCTTTAGTCGTGATATCACGAAGCGATTATCACCTCATGATAAATCAGTAGCGGACTTGAAGAGTCTCCAAAATGAGGAAATGGAATCAAACCTTGAATTGAGTGTTATACTCGGGTGGGCCGCTTGGTGATCTGTACAAATCATCCAGAGAACAAGTGAGCAAGGAAGTAAAGTTGTGAAGATAATTTTTACCACAAGAACAATCAGATGAGGAAGAAATCGCTGGGCAAGTTTAGTTAGAAGGAATAGAAGGTCATACATGGAACTCGGGCATGCGAGGCCGAGACACGGGATTACAAGAAACATGCAAGAGACTATAAGAGTGCGGAGTAGGGATAACAATATTGGAACGGGACAAGTAGAATTGAGTACAACCAAGATTGCGGAATCAAGGACATTATAATCGAGGCGGATGCCCCATAGACCATTAGGGCATGCGAAACCAGAAGAGATAAAGTGTCAATCCGGTTGTGAGAATATAAGGTGCACGGAATGAAGACCTACAATTGAGTGTAAAAGCGAAAAGGCAGACCCCACAAGCGTGGGGGGTTTTGACCTCCTAAGAGATATAAGAAGTTGGAAAGGAACCGCGACGCCAATATTCAATGAATGGAAGTCGGTTGCAGGCAACGGAGTTTCAGGAAGGCGATATTACCACCAACACCAGCAAAGAAATCTGTATGGGAGAACGGCCTTACTAGACTCGAGAGTCCAGGGTATCCCGAATTATCACAGGACCTAAGCCATCAACACAAATGGTCCATGCAAAAGGAACTGCAAGTGGATGATCATTACGGCTATAATAATTTCAAAGATGCTTGCACGCTATTGTGGAAACTTGAAACGACTATTTATGCCAGATGAATGACACAATCGGACTAGAGAAATGGAGTTAGCCCATAAGAAGCGGAAAGGTGGAAGGTAGAACGAACTAAAGAAGTATAAAAGGATTGTTGTGAGCAATTGTTTACCTACTAGCTAAGGAAATTTTGACAGATCACAATTACCACGGAATGGAGACTTACAACTTAATGTAACAGCAAAAGGTAGACTTCACAAGCCTGGAGACGTTTTGTCTTCTTCAAAGATAAGAATTCTAAGAGGAATCACAACGCCAATATCGAAAGGATCGAAGCCCTGTAATATAGTCAACAGAGATTTGGAAGGAAATATTACAAACAACGCTGATTAAGAAACATGTGCTTGTGAGAATCGTGTGGTAGACTCCAGAGGTCAAGGTAAACCCCAATTATAATAGAACATAGGTCATCAACACAGACGGTCCCTGTAAAGGGACTACTATTGGGAGGTAATTAAAAGTCATCGGTACTACAAGATGCTTACCATCTATCGTGGAGTGTTAGGAACGACTTTTGACGTCAAGCGAATGGCACTGTGAGACTTGAGAAAGAGAGTTGTCCCAAAGGAAGCAGAAGAGTGAAAGATAAGACGAACTAAAGAAGGATAAAAGGATTAATCTAGTAGGTGATGTGCACCAAAAGTTTAATACCAGTAGAGGTATGAAATTGAGATAAGTCAATTATAGACTGACCGATGTCAACTAAGTACGTGCAAGGGTTATTTGGTATTGACGAGCTATGTACAGTTAAGAGGAGATATCTATGATTATGGATTATTGAAGTAATTATACCGATGCTCTAGAGGATTTCCTCAAGTAGGCAACGTAAATCTTCATAGACAACTAAATGTATAGAGAGAATCGTGTTAGAGTTTACTGCTTGGTTGATTAAAAATCAAACTCCGGTCGAGTCAGGGGGGTTCGGATCCGTGCTAAGAGAATTAAGAAAGTAAACGGAAGAAGTTGTTATCCAGTCGTTTTTGTTTCATTAAGGCAATTAAGGAAGGTATTTGGTACTTCATACGGTTAGGACTTAGGGTATAAGTGGAAGAAAGAGTTTGAGGTTAAGCACTTGGGACTCCAAGAAAATGTCCTTATGATTAATGAGTGACAACAAAATTATCAAAGTAGCGCAGCGGAAACGTGGGGGGTCCTAACCCACAAAGCTGCAGTTTAAGATGATGATAATTGGTGAAATGCATTTCACTTGGAAGGACCGTGAGAAAGGCTATGCGGAGTGACTGAAAATATTGTACGGGAACCTATGTGCATGTAGACGTAACAGAAGGAGACTGGTACCCAATTATGGATCCGAATGAAGAGTGATGGCTTCGTTACATGTTGCTAGGTAAGTAGTTTTGGAATTTTATACCTAACGGAGTACGTTAGAGTGAGTTTTCTTGATGGATTGAGAGAAGAATTTACGATGTAATAAAAGTATTGTGCATGGTCTGCACTAGAAAGCTCAAAGTGAGTAACTACCATTCTGAGTCCAAGATACGTAAGAAAAAGAAGCGACATGAGTATACTTACAACCCAGTAATCGCGCATAGAGGAATCATAATCTCGGGTAGAGTTTACGTGTGATGTTATATCGGAACGGATCCGATTTGCTTTTGAGTCAGAGGGATATTATCAGTCTAATAACCATGGTGGATAAAAGAGTGCACCGCTGATGATATCTTATCAATTATTGAGTAGTTATGATCAGATAACGGTGATAAGAGATCACTTTGCGTCTAATACCGTCATCCCAGACATATTCTAGGTCATTTAAGATCTTGGAAAATGCGTGAGAAGCCTAAGTTTGAGCAAACGATATATTGGAGATCTATAAATGCCAAGTGAACAAAGAGGATGACCACTAGATTTGAATTTTAGTTGTCTCGAGTGTTAGACCTGAAAAGGGTAAAGGTGACGATTCCTTA
>BSUD01000005.1:75196122-75514297 GCA_033239045.1 Fagopyrum esculentum | reverse complement strand
AAGGAGACTGGTACCCAATTATGGATCCGAATGAAGAGTGATGGCTTCGTTACATGTTGCTAGGTAAGTAGTTTTGGAATTTTATACCTAACGGAGTACGTTAGAGTGAGTTTTCTTGATGGATTGAGAGAAGAATTTACGATGTAATAAAAGTATTGTGCATGGTCTGCACTAGAAAGCTCAAAGTGAGTAACTACCATTCTGAGTCCAAGATACGTAAGAAAAAGAAGCGACATGAGTATACTTACAACCCAGTAATCGCGCATAGAGGAATCATAATCTCGGGTAGAGTTTACGTGTGATGTTATATCGGAACGGATCCGATTTGCTTTTGAGTCAGAGGGATATTATCAGTCTAATAACCATGGTGGATAAAAGAGTGCACCGCTGATGATATCTTATCAATTATTGAGTAGTTATGATCAGATAACGGTGATAAGAGATCACTTTGCGTCTAATACCGTCATCCCAGACATATTCTAGGTCATTTAAGATCTTGGAAAATGCGTGAGAAGCCTAAGTTTGAGCAAACGATATATTGGAGATCTATAAATGCCAAGTGAACAAAGAGGATGACCACTAGATTTGAATTTTAGTTGTCTCGAGTGTTAGACCTGAAAAGGGTAAAGGTGACGATTCCTTAAATGAGGAATAAGATGACTGAGTAATATTAAAAGACAAGACCAAGTGGGTCGTGATACGAAGAGCATTGAGCACTTGGTAAGTTTTGATGGATGTCCAAGACCTTGGACCTGATTGTGTAGTCAGAACCTTTTCAGAAGGCCGGAAGCAAGTGGTCATAACAAAGGGAAGGAAGTTGAATATATTATTTTCCGTAGGGTCATCAAAGGATCTAGAGGTGATTTGTGTAAGGAAAACCATTGGAAGTTTTAAAGAGGTTTAAAAGTGACTGATGGACTAGTTTTCCTCACCCTATTGGAGAGTGTAGCTTCGGTTTTCCACGGAGATTAAGTTTGGGAACTGAGTTTGAGAATTTCAGTTTGAGAGATACCTACCAGACACGAGTTAGGTCATTAGACTAGAGGGTCAAACAGTTGAGCAGGATAATACCAGTGATATATCCGGTAACCACTCTAGAACGTGGTAGCAGGCGCTTGTGATCTAAGTACCTGAAAAGATTTAAGATTTAGTGGTTTTATGAGAAGCCGATAAGGCTACCTAAGATATTGGGGATAGCAAGAGACGTAACATTTCAAAGACTTATGTAGCGATTGTTGTGACCTCGGGAGTAACGAGTTAGGGCTTGACCTTGTATGTGTGATATTGTTTGACTGCTTGTTTATTTCATGATTGAGTGTTTAGTCAGTGATGTTTTCTTTTGGTAACCTTGATGTGCGGGATACTTAGATGTGGAAACGACAAGACTTTTGTGTAGGGACCAAACACACCCTTTTGGTGCCTTAAAGGCCGATCATGATTGTCTTACCCTAAGTTTCGGGACGAAACTTATTTTGAGGGGGATCTGATGTGACGACCGGATTTTTCGTTATGCCTTGATAGGGTTAGAGATGTTTAGGGAACGAATAAAAAATTAGTGAGACTAGGACATACCCGTTTATTTATGGAAGTCGTTTAATTAAGTACCTTGTTCTAAGTTTAGGGACGAAACTTATTTTAATTGGGTACTGATGTAATATCCGGAATTTTTATTCCGTTTATTTCCGAATCAATTCGGACTTCGAGCCGTTGACGGTTCCCATTATATCTAGTATTTCTTTCTATACAAATTTTATCATTTTATGTAGAATTTAATTCACATAAAATGATAGAATTATATCAAACCCTAATTCTTATAATTATTTATCATTTTATGTAGAATTTAATTCACATAAAATGATAGAATTATATCAAACCCTAATTCCTATAATTAATCCTTAACGGCGACTTTAGACGAGATCATGACAAGGCTGAGACGAGACTGTGACAAAACTGTGACGAGACCATGACGAGTTATGACGAAACCATGACAAATCCGTGACAAGGTCATGCATGGGCTTGACAAAGCCATGACACGTTTTGACAAGGCTATGACAAAGACATGACAACCTCATCCACTATTTCAGCCCACTCTTTCTACTTTGTTTCAGCCCAGTTTTCTTGCCACTGCTTCAGCTTAGCTTGTACTCTCAGGTGTACAGGCCCAGCAGCACTTCGAGCCTAGTAGCAACTCCCTTGTGCAGGCCCAGCCTCCGTTTCCTCCCTTCCAGCCTTGTTGCGCTCCCTTGCTAGCCCTAGACGCTCCTCCCTTCCACGTAACTGCAGCCCTCCCACCTTCACGTAATTGCAGTCCTGGATTGTCATAGTACAACAGGCACATCGTCTCCCTGTTGCACGCAGGACGGCGCTGGTGAGCCTCGCATCTCCTTTATCGTTGTGTACAAGCAGCACGTGGGAGCCTTCTCGCCTGCTAAACGCAACCCTGGATCGTGCCGACGAGTCTCTCCAGACGTGCAGTGCACCGCAGTCCACCAACTCCTCCAGCCTTGCGGCGCATCACACCCTGGACGCTCCTCATGCCTGAACCCCTTTCTCCCGCTCCTGGAACCGCTGCCTTGCGTCGGATGAGGACAGTCGACAACCGTGGAGTTCAAGCCGGACACCATCAACCTGCAGAGACGAGCATCAACTGGAAGGCCTGCATCGTTGACACACCGCAAGCCTGGTCTTCTTTTTTCGCGTAAGCCTATGTCCCTTTCACCAATCTCTTTAGTCGAACATAGGACCTAGTGTGAGAGTTTAATTCTGTGCAAATGTCTATGTACAGTCATTCATGTTTCCTTCTCTTTGATCAATCCTTAACATATATATGCTGATGTGAGCACCCTTTGTGTCATCAATCCATCCATAACAGCCTATGAAGATAGCTTGAAGAGCTGAGGCATTTTATGAGTTTTCCAGATTTGAGTAAGTTATACTCCTCCTTTGCTGCTGAATTTTGGATATGTTGTAGTCAGTAGTACATAGTAGGTTGTAGTAAAATTGGGGAAGAATTGGAGTTACGGTTTGATAGTTATGATGTTCCAAAGTTGACGCTTCATATTAAAATTGAGTAGGAATTTTGGATATGATATAGGTGACATATTTTTGTAAAACATATTAAAATTTGGGAGGAATCCTGCGAGTGGTTTGGGATTTATGATTTTTCAAAGATTGGGTCGTAAGCAGTTTTTCTGTTATGCTGAAATTTCTATGTGCTGAGGAAAGCTGCTTGTGACGCAGTTTTTTGAGATAGTTTTAAATAGGCTTTTCATCTCCTTTGCTGATGAATTTTGGATATATTATAGATAAGATTTCATAGTAGAACATACTGAAATTTGAGAGAAATCCGAGTTGCCGTTTAAGAGTTATGGCTTCCCAAAGTAGAGACCTTGAGCTATTTTTCCGGCATAGATTTTTGACTAATTATAGGAACATTGTAGTGTAGTAGCCAACTTTAAGGAGTTTTGTAGAAAGGATAGTTGAACAGTTTTAGGAAATTCTTACTGCTATGAGTAGATTAGATATCATAGATAATTTAGAGATTTATTTTATAAATTTTATAAATTTATTTTAATTTCATATTTGAAGTTGTAGTTGAACCGTAGTGACTTTTTGGGAAATAGAAAAGTGGGTAGTTTCTCTAGTTGTTACCTGAAATCATCCTAGGGAGTAGAATATGGTTAGTTAGCATCAAATAAGAATTTAAGTACGTATTCCGGGTTTTTGGAAGTTCCGGGACCAAGGGTAAAATAGTCATTTTATCATAAATTGGTACTGTATTAAATTTTGTTCTAATAGGATCTACTACCTTAGAAGTCTTAGACTTCTAATTACCTAGTAAGTGTCCTGACACACTTGCCTCCTTTGACAGGCTACTGAATTCCCACAGTTACCGATTGAATTGTGACTAAGAAGAGTCGAGATTTGATTCTGGTAAGTCCACGTACTTACTTAGTTGGCTTCTTGTATGAGTGTAAGGTGTATGAGTGGTGTTTGTTAGTTATAATAAATAACGAAACCGGATTAGGCCGACTTTATTATTTACGTAATTGACCCAAGTGTATGATAACGGGTCGTGACATCGTTTGCCTAGCTCTTGCGAGAGTCTAGGAGGTTCCCTGCGACCAGCCCAGTCAGGTAGAAGGTCAGATGCATTAGTACCATTCCGTGTTGGTAAACGGGGACAGGGGCGAGGTTTGGGAATCCCTCGTGTCACAAAATAAGTATCATTAGTAATGACCTATCACCTAATTAAAGATAATAAAAGGATTGAGTGTTGCATGTTGATTGTGTATGTTGTGTGTTTGTGCTTTTACCTTTATACTTATGCATAGAATGTTAGCTAACGGTTTTATACCGCTTGTAGATGCCTTACAGGTTAAGACAGTTGTATAGAGATCCGGAGGAAATGGTAAGCCGGGTCCACGTACTCATTTAGTTGGGGACGGGGATGTCTTCTGTTCTTCATATGCGTCGTTTTAGTATCTTTCCTTGTAAGGCTGATACATATTCTCCATGTATATATTTTTTACAATTTTCAAATGTTTTATATACTTTTGTGCCTTGTTGTAAGATCTAAGTAAAATTGTTGTCAAACTATGGTCGGGAGCCAGTGTGAGGTCCTAACCAGTAGCTCCCCGAGTTCTCAGAATTTGGGGTGTTACAATATGGTATCAGAGCTAGGTTGGCAACAATGACACTTGAAATCTTTTGAAAGACCAAATGTATAAAATAACTAGAACCCCAAAGGGGTCTAAAGTTTTCAAAAACGGATTTCGGTTTTTACACTCACGCATAGTCGGGTTGTTGGGTTAGTAGTACATTGGACCACCATCACTCTCCGTGGATCTCTGCAACTTTGATCGATAGGAGTGAGTATATAGACTTTTTTTGAGGTATGCTATTATATGTTATATACAAGTGTATGCGTAGCTTGTTAGTACCCTAAAGGATATTTCATATCCTTTAGTCGTGATATCACGAAGCGATTATCACCTCATGATAAATCAGTAGCGGACTTGAAGAGTCTCCAAAATGAGGAAATGGAATCAAACCTCGAATTGAGTGTTATACTCGGGTGGGCCGCTTGGTGATCTGTACAAATCATCCAGAGAACAAGTGAGCAAGGAAGTAAAGTTGTGAAGATAATTTTTACCACAAGAACAATCAGATGAGGAAGAAATCGCTGGGCAAGTTTAGTTAGAAGGAATAGAAGGTCATACATGGTACTCGGGCATGCGAGGCCGAGAGACGGAATTAGAAGAAACATGCAAGAGACTATAAGAGTGCGGAGTAGGGATAACAATATTGGAACGGGACAAGTAGAATTGAGTACAACCAAGATTGCGGAATCAAGGACATTATAATCGAGGCAGATGCCCCATAGACCATTAGGGCATGCGAAACCAGAAGAGATAAAGTGTCAATCCGGTTGTGAGAATATAAGGTGCACGGAATGAAGACCTACAATTGAGTGTAAAAGCGAAAAGGCAGACCCCACAAGCGTGGGGGGTTTTGACCTCCTAAGAGATATAAGAAGTTGGAAAGGAACCGCGACGCCAATATTCAATGAATGGAAGTCGGTTGCAGGCAACGGAGTTTCAGGAAGGCGATATTACCACCAACACCAGCAAAGAAATCTGTATGGGAGAACGGCCTTGCTAGACTCGAGAGTCCAGGGTTACCCGAATTATCACGGGACCTAAGCCATCAACACAAATGGTCCATGCAAAAGGAACTGCAAGTGGATGATCATTACGGCTATAATAATTTCAAAGATGCTTGCAAGCTATCGTGGAAACTTGAAACGACTATTTATGCCAGATGAATGACACAATCGGACTAGAGAAATGGAGTTAGCCCATAAGAAGCGGAAAGGTGGAAGGTAGAACGAACTAAAGAAGTATAAAAGGATTGTTGTGAGCAATTGTTTACCTACTAGCTAAGGAAATTTTGACAGATCACAATTAACACGGAATGGAGACTAACAACTTAATGTAACAGCAAAAGGTAGACTTCACAAGCCTGGAGACGTTTTGTCTTCTTCAAAGATAAGAATTCTAAGAGGAATCACAACGCCAATATCGAAAGGATCGAAACCCGGTAATATAGTCAACAGAGAATTGGAAGGAAATATTACAAACAACGCCGATTAAGAAACCTGTGCTTGTGAGAATCGTGTGGTAGACTCCAGAGTCCAGGGTAAACCCCAATTATAACAGAACATAGGTCATCAACACAGACGGTCCCTGTAAAGGGACTACTATTGGGAGGTAATTAAAAGTCATCGGAACTACAAGACACTTACCATCTATCGTGGAGTGTTAGGAACGACTTTTGACGTCAGGCGAATGGCACTGTGAGACTTGAGAAAGAGAGTTGTCCCAAAGGAAGCAGAAGAGTGAAAGATAAGACGAACTAAAGAAGGATAAAAGGATTAATCTTGACGAGCTATGTACAGTTAAGAGGAGATATCTATGATTGTGGATTATTGAAGTAATTATACCGATGCTCTAGAGGATTTCCTCAAGTAGGCAACGTAAATCTTCATAGACAACTAAATGTATAGAGAGAATCGTGTTAGAGGTTACTGCTTGATTGATTAAAAATCAAACTCTGGTCGAGTCAGGGGGGTTCGGATCCGTGCTAAGAGAATTAAGAAAGTAAACGGAAGAAGTTGTTATCCAGTCGTTTTTGTTTCATTAAGGCAATTAAGGAAGGTATCTCGTACTTCATCCGGTTAGGACTTAGGGTATAATTGGAAGAAAGAGTTTGAGGTTAAGCACTTGGGACTCACCGAAAATGTCCTTATGATCAATGAGTGACAACAAAATTATCAGAGTAGCGCAGCGGAAACCGGGGGGGGGGGTGTCGTAACCCACAAAGCTGCAGTTTAAGATGATGATAATTGGTGAAATGCATTTCACTTGGAAGGAACGTGAGAAAGGCTATGCGGAGTGACTGAAAATATTGTACGGGAACCTATGTGCATGTAGACGTAACAAAAGGAGACTGGTACCCAATTATGGATCCGAATGAAGAGTGATGGCTTCGTTACATGTTGCTAGGTAAGTAGTTTTGGAATTTTATACCTAACGGAGTACGTTAGAGTGAGTTTTCTTGATGGATTGAGAGAAGAATTTACGATGTAATAAAAGTATTGTGCATGGTCTGCACTAGAAAGCTCAAAGTGAGTAACTACCATTCTGAGTCCAAGATACGTAAGAAAAAGAAGCGACATGAGTATACTTACAACCCAGTAATCGCGCATAGAGGAATCATAATCTCGGGTAGAGTTTACGTGTGATGTTATATCGGAACGGATCCGATTTGCTTTTGAGTCAGAGGGATATTATCAGTCTAATAACCATGGTGGATAAAAGAGTGCACCGCTGATGATATCTTATCAATTATTGAGTAGTTATGATCAGATAACGGTGATAAGAGATCACTTTGCGTCTAATACCGTCATCCCAGACATATTCTAGGTCATTTAAGATCTTGGAAAATGCGTGAGAAGCCTAAGTTTGAGCAAACGATATATTGGAGATCTATAAATGCCAAGTGAACAAAGAGGATGACCACTAGATTTGAATTTTAGTTGTCTCGAGTGTTAGACCTGAAAAGGGTAAAGGTGACGATTCCTTACATGAGGAATAAGATGACTGAGTAATATTAAAAGACAAGACCAAGTGGGTCGTGATACGAAGAGCATTGAGCACTTGGTAAGTTTTGATGGATGTCCAAGACCTTGGACCTGATTGTGTAGTCAGAACCTTTTCAGAAGGCCGGAAGCAAGTGGTCATAATAAAGGGAAGGAAGTTGAATATATTATTTTCCGTAGGGTCATCAAAGGATCTAGAGGTGATTTGTGTAAGGAAAACCATTGGAAGTTTTAAAGAGGTTTAAAAGTGACTGATGGACTAGTTTTCCTCACCCTATTGGAGAGTGTAGCTTCGGTTTTCCACGGAGACTAA
Source organism: Fagopyrum esculentum (assembly GCA_033239045.1). Taxonomy (NCBI): domain Eukaryota; kingdom Viridiplantae; phylum Streptophyta; class Magnoliopsida; order Caryophyllales; family Polygonaceae; genus Fagopyrum; species Fagopyrum esculentum. The sequence goes on along the minus strand of BSUD01000005.1, from coordinate 75,506,321 downwards.
GTTTGGGAACTGAGATTGAGAATTTCAGTTTGAGAGATACCTACTAGACACGAGTTAGGTCATTAGACTAGAGGGTCAAACAGTTGAGCAAGATAATACAAGTGATATATCCGGTAACCACTCTAGAACGTGGTAGCAGGCGCTTGTGATCTAAGTACCTGAAAAGATTTAAGATTTAGTGGTTTTATGAGAAGCCGATAAGGCTACCTAAGATATTGGGGATAACAAGAGACGTAACATTTCAAAGACTTATGTAGCGATTGTTGTGACCTCGGGAGTAACGAGTTAGGGCTTGACCTTGTATGTGTGATATTGTTTGACTGCTTGTTTATTTCATGATTGAGTGTTTAGTCGGTGATGTTTTCTTTTGGTAACCTTGATGTGCGGGATACTTAGATGTGGAAACGACAAGACTTTTGTGTAGGGACCAAACACACCCTTTTGGTGCCTTAAAGGCCGATCATGATTGTCTTACCCTAAGTTTCGGGACGAAACTTATTTTGAGGGGGATCTGATGTGACGACCGGATTTTTCGTTATGCCTTGATAGGGTTAGAGATGTTTAGGGAACGAATAAAAAATTAGTGAGACTAGGACATACCCGTTTATTTATGGAAGTCGTTTAATTAAGTACCTTGTTCTAAGTTTCGGGACGAAACTTATTTTAATGGGGTACTGATGTAATATCCGGAATTTTTATTCCGTTTATTTCCGAATCAATTCGGACTTCGAGCCGTTGACGGTTCCCATTCTATCTAGTATTTCTTTCTAACAAATTTTATCATTTTATGTAGAATTTAATTCACATAAAATGATAGAATTATATCAAAACCCTAATTCTTATAATTATTTATCATTTTATGTAGAATTTAATTCACATAAAATGATAGAATTATATCAAACCCTAATTCCTATAATTAATCCTTAACGGCGACTTTAGACGAGATCATGACAAGGCTGAGACGAGACTGTGACAAAACTGTGACGAGACCATGACGAGTTATGACGAAACCATGACAAATCCGTGACAAGGTCATGCATGGGCTTGACAAAGCCATGACACGTTTTGACAAGGCTATGACAAAGACATGACAACCTCATCCACTGTTTCAGCCCACTCTTTCTACTTTGTTTCAACCCAGTTTTCTTGCCACTGCTTCAGCTTAGCTTGTCCTCTCAGGTGTACAGGCCCAGCAGCACTTCGAGCCTAGTAGCAACTCCCTTGTGCAGGCCCAGCCTCCGTTTCCTCCCTTCCAGCCTTGTTGCGCTCCCTTGCTAGCCCTAGACGCTCCTCCCTTCCACGTAACTGCAGCCCTCCCACCTTCACGTAATTGCAGTCCTGGATTGTCATAGTACAACAGGCACATCGTCTCCCTGTTGCACGCAGGACGGCGCTGGTGAGCCTCGCATCTCCTTTATCGTTGTGTACAAGCAGCACGTGGGAGCCTTCTCGCCTGCTAAACGCAACCCTGGATCGTGCCGTCGAGTCTCTCCAGACGTGCAGTGCACCGCAGTCCACCAACTCCTCCAGCCTTGCGGCGCAGCACACCCTGGACGCTCCTCATGCCTGAACCCCTTTCTCCCGCTCCTGGAACCGCTGCCTTGCGTCGGATGAGGACAGTCGACAACCGTGGAGTTCAAGCCGGACACCATCAACCTGCAGAGACGAGCATCAACTGGAAGGCCTGCATCGTTGACACACCGCAAGCCTGGTCTTCTTTTTTCGGGTAAGCCTATGTCCCTCTCACCAATCTCTTTAGTCGAACACAGGACCTAGTGTGAGAGTTTAATTCTGTGCAAATGTCTATGTACAGTCATTCATGTTTCCTTCTCTTTGATCAATCCTTAACATATATATGCTGATGTGAGCACCCTTTGTGTCATCAATCTGTCCATAACAGCCTATGAAGATAGCTTGAAGAGCTGAGGCATTTTATGAGTTTTCCAGATTTGAGTAAGTTATACTCCTCCTTTGCTGCTGAATTTTGGATATGTTGTAGTCAGTAGTACATAGTAGGTTGTAGTAAATTTGGGGAAGAATTGGAGTTACGGTTTGATAGTTATGATGTTCCAAAGTTGACGCTTCATATTAAAATTGAGTAGGAATTTTGGATATGATATAGGTGACATATTTTTGTACAACATATTAAAATTTGGGAGGAATCCTGCGAGTGGTTTGGGATTTATGATTTTTCAAAGATTGGGTCGTAAGCAGTTTTTCTGTTATGCTGAAATTTCTATGTGCTGAGGAAAGCTGCTTGTGATGCAGTTTTTTGAGATAGTTTTAAATAGGCTTTTCATCTCCTTTGCTGATGAATTTTGGATATATTATAGATAAGATTTCATAGTAGAACATACTGAAATTTGAGAGGAATCCGAGTTGCCGTTTAAGAGTTATGGCTTCCCAAAGTAGAGACCTTGAGCTATTTTTCCGGCATAGATTTTTGACTAATTATAGGAACATTGTAGTGTAGTAGCCAACTTTAAGGAGTTTTGTAGAAGGGATAGTTGAACAGTTTTAGGAAATTCTTACTGCTATGAGTAGATTAGATATCATAGATAATTTAGAGATTTATTTTAAAAATTTTATAAATTTATTTTAATTTCATATTTGAAGTTGTAGTTGAACCGTAGTGACTTTTTGGGAAATAGAAAAGTGGGTAGTTTCTCTAGTTGTTACCTGAAATCATCCTAGGGAGTAGAATATGGTTAGTTAGCATCAAATAAGAATTTAAGTACGTATTCCGGGTTTTTGGAAGTTCCGGGACCAAGGGAAAATAGTCATTTTATCATAAATTGGTACTGTATTAAATTTTGTTCTAATAGGATCTACTACCTTAGAAGTCTTAGACTTCTAATTACCTAGAAAGTGTCCTGACACACTTGCCTCCTTTGACAGGCTACTAAATTCCTACAGTTACTGATTGAGTTGTGACTAAGAAGAGTCGAGATATGATTCTGGTAAGTCCACGGACTTGCTTAGTTGGCTTCTTGTATGAGTGTAAGGTGTATGAGTGGTGTTTGTTAGTTATAATAAATAACGAAACCGGATTAGGCCGACTTTATTATTTACGTAAATGACCCAAGTGTATGATAACGGGTCGTGACATCATCTGCCTAGCTCTTGCGAGAGTCTAGGAGGTTCCCGGCGACCAGCCCAGTCAGGTACACGGTCAGATGCGTTAGTACCATTCCGCGTTGGTAAACGGGGACAGGGGCGAGGTTTGGGAATCCCTCGTGTCACAAAATAAGCATCATTAGTAATGACCTATCACCTAATTAAAGATAATAAAAGGATTGAGTGTTGCATGTTGATTGTGTATGTTGTGTGTTTGTGCTTTTACCTTTACACTTATGCATAGAATGTTAGCTAACGGTTTTATACCGCTTGTAGATGCGTTGCAGGTTAAGACAGTTGTAGAGAGATCCGGAGGAAATGGTCCGCCGGGTCCACGTACTCATTTAGTTGGGGACGGGGATGTCTTCTTTTCTTCATATGCGTCGTTTTAGTATCTTTCCTTGTAAGGCTGATACATATTCTCCATGTATATAGTGTTTACAATTTTCAAATGTTTTATATACTTTTGTGCCATGTTGTGAGAACTATGTAAAATTGTTGTCAAACTATGGTCGGGAGCCAGTGTGAGGTCCTAACCAGTAGCTCCCCGAGTTCTCAAAATTTGGGGTTTTACAGAAATACCTCCATTCACCTTCCGTGTTTTAGAGACAGTTTTCTCTAAAATTCCCTTAATCTCTCTATTGGATATTTCAACTTGTCCGCTGGTTTGCGGATTTTATGGTGTAGCTATCTTATGGGTCACCCGATACTTAGCCAACAGATTCTCAAATCAACGGGCTGTGAAGTGCGTTCCTCCATCACTAATGATGGTTCGGGGAGTCCCGAACCTTGGGAAGATCGTTCTACTGAAGAACTTCACCACTACCATTGCATCATTAGTAGGAGAAGCGATTGCTTCCACCCATCTTGATACATAGTCTACGGCTAGGAGTATGTACTGGTTTCCACAAGAGGATGGGAATGGTCCCATGAAGTCTACTCCCCATACATCAAATAACTCCACTTCTTGTATGTTGTTGAGGGGCATCTCATTCCTCCTAGAAATATTACTTGTCCTTCGACAAGCATCACAAGCAACAACATATTTTTGCACATCTTTGAATAAGGTAGGCCAAAAGAAACCGGAACCAAGTACCTTAGCACAAGTTTTGTGGGAACTAGCATGTCCTCCACAATGTAGTGAGTTGCAATGGCGGATGACAATCTCCGCTTCATCTTCCGGAATACATCTTCTATATATGCCATCGGGATCTCTTTTGAAGAGAAGAGGCTCGTTCCAATAGAAATGCCGGACGTCTTCAAAGAACTTCTTTCTTTGAGCATATGAAAGTCCGGGGGGAATCTCCTGACAAACAAGGTAATTTACAATGTCAGCAAACCATGGATTATTACCTTACGAAATATGTTGAAGATACTCTTCAATCTCGTGTAGTTGTTTGTCAGGGAATGAGTCGTCTATAGGGATCTCATCCGTCTCGTCGGTGAGGTGTGGAAGACGACTAAGGTGGTCAGTAACTGAATTTTCTGAACCCTTTTTGTCACGGATCTCTAGATCGAACTCTTATAAGAGTAAGATCCATCTTAGAAGCCTTGGCTTCACATCCTTCTTCGTGAACAAGAAACGGATCGCTGAATGATCCGTATAGACTATCACCTTCGCACCTACAAGATAGGAACAAAATTTTTCAAAAGCATAAACTACGGCTAGAAGTTCTTTTTCAGTAGTGGCATAATTCGGTTGAGCTTCGTCTAGCGTCTTGCTAGCATAGTAGATGGTGTGTGTACGACCATCTTTCTTCTGTCCGAGTACAGCTCCTATAGCGACGTCGCTTGCGTCCCTCATGACCTCGAAAGGAAGAGTCCAATCGGGTGGTTGGATGATTGGTGCTGAAATCAAAGCCTCTTTGATCCTGCAAAAAGCTTCTAGGCAATCTTTCGAAAATTCAAAAGTTGCGTCTTTCATTAAAAGATTAGTTAAGGGTTTTGAAATCTTAGAAAAATCCTTTATGAATCTCCTATAGAAGCCTGCATGTCCTAAAAAGCTTCTAATTCCTTTTACAGAGGATGGAGGAGGTAGTTTCTCAATAGTTTCTGTCTTAACTCTATCAACCTCTATTCCTCTATTTGATATTAAGTGACGTAAAACAATTCCTTCGGTGACCATGAAATGACACTTCTCCCAGTTTAAAACCAAGTTAGTATCTTCACATATCTTAAGAACTAGTGAAAGGTTAGAGAGACAGTTATCAAAGGAAGAACCATATACCGAAAAGTCATCCATGAATACTTCCGTGATATTCTCTACATATTCTGAAAAGATTGCCATCATACACCTTTGAAAGGTGGCTGGAGCGTTACATAAGCCGAATGACATCCTTCTATAAGCAAACGTACCCCAAGGGCACGTGAAGGTTGTCTTCTCTTGATCATCCAGATGAATGGGAATCTGAAAGAACCCGCTATATCCATCTAGATAAAAAAAAGTAAGAATGTTGGGCTAACCTTTCTAATATTTGATCAATAAAACGAAGGGGAAAGTGATCCTTCCTGGTGGCCACATTCAGCTTACGGTAGTCGATGCACATTCTCCATCCCGTAACTGTCCTTGTGGGAATAAGCTCGTTGTTTTTCTTGGCAACAACGGTAATGCCTCCTTTCTTTGGTACTACCTGCACTAGACTCACCCACTTGCTATCGGAAATAGGCAAGATTATACCTGCATCAAGTAGCTTAAGGATTTCTTTCTTCACGACCTCTTTCATGATCAGATTCAACCGTCTTTGAGATTGGCGTGAAGGTTTGTAATCCTCTTCCATTAAGATTTTTTGCATACATAGAGAAGGTTTAATGCCTATCAAATCATCAATGGTATAGCCTAACGCTCTGATATGTTGTCTTAGAACATTCATAAGCTTCTCTAGTACATCATCATTCAAATTCGCACTACCTATAACAGGATATGTTGAGTTAGACCCAAGGAATGCATACCTTAAGTGTGTAGGAAGTGGCTTTAATTCCAATGAAGGAGGTGATTTGATCGATGATTCATGACCATTTAATGTCATGGGAGAAGCCTATGAAGGTGGGGAAGGTGCATTAATAGAGTTGACAACAACTGTAGTTAAGTTCGTAGAAACCGGAGAAATCAACGCTAAATCGCCCCCCTCTGAAGAAAATCGTCCAATTTTTGGGTCGATTTTTCTTCATGTTGTCAAAAATCGACTTGCCTTTTTAGAAATCGTGTGATTTATTTCGTGTAGGTCGATTTTTGTCACAATTTCCGGGGTTAATTCCAACTCTTCAAAACCTGCTCCTGGCTCTTCCTCTGCATCTTCCAATGCTTTTATCTCATCATCACAATCATGCTCTACTCCTTCCTTCATGATACTCATACTAAGAACCTTTTGAAGTGGATCATTCATTAGGATCGAACTCACCACCTCTCTAGATTCTTCTTCATCAAAGATGTTAATAACATCTTCTCTCAAAGCTGGCTCTATGATTAAAGAGGAGAGTACGAACTCCACTTTCTCTTCACCTATATTGAAGGATAGTTGTCCATTCTTACAATCTGCCATGCATCCGAAGGTTGCAAGGAATGGTCATCCAAGAATGATGGGAAATGGATAATCTGCAGGGATGTCAAGAACGACAAAGTCTATAGGAATGTAAAACTTACCGAGTTTTACGGGAATGTCTTCTATTATCCCAACTCGCCTGGTGATGGATTGATCGGCCATGTAAAGCGTCATCTTCACCGGTCTAGGCTCTCCTAGACCAACCGCCTTGCATAAAGCAAGTGGTATGATGCTCACACTTGCTCCAAGGTCGCAAAGTGCATCATAAGTAACCTCTCCTAAGGTAATGGGTATGCATAATGATCCCGGATCACGCAGATTAGGTGGCATTTTCTCTGTCATAATCTTGATGAGTTCGGATGACTCCGTTCTCATCTTGACTTCTCTAATATCTTCTAATTTCCTCTTGTTAGAGAGGATTTCCTATAGGAATTTCCCATAAGCTGGCATACCTAAAATTACATCCATTAAAAGGTATATTAATATGCAGCTTACTCATAAGATCAATAAACTTACCGAAGTGTTTATCTAGCCGCACCCGCGCTCTAGATTGAGGAAAAGGTAGAGGTGGTTTGTAGGCGGGAGGAGGAAGATAGCCATCTTCCTTCTCTTTTTCTTTCCCTTCTTCGGTGGTGGTTTCAACTACTTTAGGTTGAGGATCAGTGGTAGTTACGCCACTTCTAGTATTGCCATAACTCCCTTTGGGTTATCTTCCGTCTTTCCGGGAAGCTTCCCTTGATCTCTTGGGACTTCTCCGGCTTTGCTAAATACTTGGTTTTCTAAAGCTTTGTGAGCTTTATCAACCGAAGTTATATAACTCTCCAATCCTTGTAGCTTTCCTAGGATTGTCTCCAACATGGGATTGGGCTTCTCCTTCTCCGTCTTGTTCGATCCATTTGATGATTGCTCCTAGCTTTTCAAAGGAGTAGAAAAAGATGGAGATGTTAGAGCTTTTTCAGCATGTGAATAGGGGTTACCTGGATTTTGTTGATTGGATCTCCAATTGCTGTTGTTGGAGTTCCTATTGTTGTTAATCCAGTTGTTGTTCCGGTAGTCATTCCTTTGATTGTTATCCCTCCCCATATAGTTGGCTTCTTGCTCCTTTGCCATTTGAAGGCTAGTTTTGATGACTTCCTTCAACTCTTTGATCTCATTATTGAGGGAAAATATTTGTGTTTGGGCAGCGTGATTCAACTTGGCTCCCGGATCTCCTTGATTGGCTATTTGGATCCACCTTTCGGTGGGAATACTTCTCAATCACCTGGGCTTGCTTCTCAATGAAGACCCAAGCATCATCTTCTCTCATGTCCATGAATGTGCCACAAGAGAGAGAGATTGGAGATTGAGTTGTGTTTCCATATCCAACCCCTTATAATAGATCTCCAACAATTCCGGCTTTGAAATGCCGTGGTGTGGGCAATCCAATAAGAGATCCTGGAACCTTTCCCAAGATTGAAACAAACTTTCGTTAGGTTTCATAGAAAATGCATTGATCTTACCTCTCAATTCCGCCGTTTTGGATGGCGGGAAGAACTTGGTGAGGAACTCCGAAGATAGATCCTGCCATGTGGCCAGCTTTGCAGCTGGAAGAGTTTGGTAACAATCTAAAGATTTCTCCTTCAAAGAGAAGAAGAACAGTTTGATCTTGTAATTGCTTGTGGTATCCTTCTTCAACTTCAATGTCTCCATGAGAATCTTGAAATTCTGCAAATGTTGGTGTGGAGATTCAGCACTTGCTCCGCGAAATTGACTTTGGCGAACCATGGTGATAACTTGTGGGCTAAAGCTGAATTCCTGGATGTCCTCAACTCTGAAATTCACACCTAGACGGCGTGGTTGCTGAATCGGATCCATCCTTTGCCCCAGAGTTCGTGGTTCATCCCCTCCATTAGCAACTACATCCCCAGCTGGAATGCGAGGAACAACCGGTGGTCTTGGGTTGTTACGAACGGGATTAATCACTGGATTGATTTCCTCAAGTTCCGGCATGTCCGGATTGAGTTCTTCATCATCGGATGAATCATCTCTAGTGGACTTAGTTGGTTTCTTGACCTTCTTCTTCTTCCTTGCTTCATTCAGCTCCAACTTCATGTCCAACATCATAGCCCTGAGTTCATCAATTTGGAATTGATGACTCGTTTCCGGATCCACACGAGCTTTCTCACTCAACTTAAGTTGACGTTGAGCTTCATCCAACTCAGCTTGGATGTTTCTCTCGTTATTTTCAACCATTTCCTTTTCCTTCAACTTTCTTCTTAAAGTTTTCTCCAATTCGGGATCGAAAGGAACTAGATCTTTGGTAGATCTAGTCTTTCGCATATACCTAAAGAACCTGCAAAGATCACTCAAGTTGACAAATCAAATCACAAGAGCAAGAGCTCTCAAGCTAGACAACCGAAAACCGAATTTGGTCTAGACAAAATCCCCGGCAACGGCGCCAAAAACTTGTTCGCCTGAAAACGTGTGCGTCAATGTCTTAAATTTATATCTAGAACTTAAAGCAAAGCGAACCCGCAGTGTACGGATCAGCTGTAGTAAGACAAGAAATTTCAGAGTCGAACTCAGGGATTTGGTGAGAATAAAATCGAATTCAATTATCTAACAAAGTGAAAAAGCTTTTGTGATTAATAAAGGGGGGAATGATTCCAAGGATTCAAGTATTCGACTGCGGCTTTTGATTCAAGACACTTCTAAAGATAAAAGGACAGAGTTTATATTGCCAAGGTTTATGTGTTTCAAAGGTAGATATCGTACGATGAAGTTCCGAAACCTATTTGTCTAATCCAAATGTTCTCTCTATAAGGGTTGTTGAGGCTGCAATATAGAAAGATCTAAGTACAATAATTACACTCAAACTAACTACCCAAAGCCCCAGGATGTGACTCTCCAAGGTAAAGATAGAAAGCACACTTAAAACCTTAATAAAGGATGTTGAGTCTCTCTATTACCCAAATCTTACAATCTTAATCTATTAAATGTAGAATCAATGATGAAGTTTCTTCATACACTCAAATAGAGATTGAAAAGGTTAAGCAAGGTTAGGATTTAGGCAAGGATTAACTTTGGTTAAAGAATAATCCAATTAAAGATCGTCAGGGGAATAAATCGACCTGTTCATAAGTAAATCGTCCGATTTTCTCAAGAACAGGGTGATTTTCTTGTTGTCGCAAAGTGAAAATCTAAACTCTAAGGGTCCAAATGTTTGAATGAGTTCAGTCTATCATCATCTAAGCCTCAATCATCAACTATTCTCCCCAAAATCACAAAGGTTTTAGCCAACCATTTTCAAAATCAAATCAAAATTAAGATTGAGTGAATAAATCAAATAAACCCGAATCTTGAATAAATACTTAATAATCTCCAAATCTGTAAACCAAATTCAAACCTAATCAAAGTATCTCTCAATATACTAAGAAGTATGTTCACAAACCACAAGAATCACAAAGGAAACAAAGAATCTCACATATTTGATCTAGATTGACTTCCCGGCTATTTCCCTTCAATCCTCTTCCTAGAATCTTCAATCTCTCTCAAACGTGTAAAAAATTTCCCGCTGCGGAACCCCCATTTCCGTTCCTAGGGTTCCAATCTATAGTTCCTTGCTAATGGGCCGCTTGGAAAAACAATTCTCTAGCCTAGAAGTGATGGGCTTTGAGTAGTCTTTACTCTTGGGCCGAAAAGTAGAAAAATCGTGCCAGCCGATTTCCATGGAAAACCGCTCGATTTTTAGTAAAGAAAATTGTCCGATTTATATGCAAATTGGCACGATTTTCTCCAACAGAGAATGCTCGTCTTTTGGCTTGTTTCCTTCATCCCTTTTGTGACTCTTTTACGCAACTCCTTTGCTCTTTGTGATTCCTTTAAGACTCCTTAAGCTTCCCTAATAGTCTTAGATGCTCCTTGCTCCACTTTTGCTTCCAAATTCACCAGTTTTACCTACAATTCAACCAAAACTCGTGTAGACTTCTATTTCCGAAATATAAATGAATAAAGCCTAAAAGGTACACAAGTTCTCTCTAAATGTAAGGTAAATCGAGGTAAACCTCTACAATATGCATGATTATAATGGTATATAATTCATGTCATCAGCAGTTCTCCAACAAACGGATCATTCCTCTTATTCCTTGTACGAAAGCGAGGTACATGTGGTGGTTCAATAACGGGTGCCGGTGGGTCAATTGCAATCCTAGCATTGGACCCTTGATTTTCACGTAACTGCCGTACGGCAACCTGTATCTCGGCCAAGTCGGCCCAAAGCTCGTCCTCTCTAGCACGTGCATCTGCTCTCCCGTTAACTAGAGAATCATCTCATACGGAAAACTGTATCTCGGCCATGTCGGCCCGAAGCTCGTCCTCTCTAGCACGTGCATATGCTCTCTCATTAACTAGAGAATCATCTCGTAGTTTTAACTGATGTAGATCATCGTCCAACTCAAATTGGAGATGTCAATCATCTACCATGGCCATCTTAGCTTCTTTTAATCTTCTTCTATAAGTCTTAAATTTATACCAAGAATCAAGAAAATAATAGCGAACCCGCAGTGTAAGGATCAATCGTTATAAAATAAAGTATTCAAGGAGCGAACACAAGAACCATGGAAAAATCAAGCAACGGTGAATATGTTTAGGTTGTTACGCAAATCTCTAGCAACAAAGAAAAATGATGTATATAAATCAGTTAAAGGAATGCAGATTCTAGAGATCAAAGTATCCAGTTGTGTTTTCGACTCAAGATTTTTAAGGATAAACGCGGCTAAAGTTGTGGTTGCAGAGGGAAGGTATTTCTAAGATGGGATAGATCACCGGGCAAGTCTTTTCTGGTTCTGTATCGTAGGGAACGTTTTCTTACCAGCTCGAGACCGTCGCATAAACCTGAATAAAGGTCATGCAAGAGCACTCAAGTAGAATGATCAATATCAACAAGGGCAACAACCCAAAGACAACCAAATGCCGGCTTGGTCTAAACCAAGTCCCCGGCAACGGCGCCAAAAACTTGTTCGCTCCAAAACGTGTCCAAATAAGCCTTAAATTTATACCAAGAATCAAGCAAATAATAGTGAACCTGTAGTGTAGGGATCAGTCGCAATACAAGCAAGCAAGGGTATATATCTGTAGGTTGTTATGTAATCTCGAGCAACAAAGAACAATGATGTATATAAATCAAATAAAGGAATACAGATTCTAAAGATCAAAGTATCCAGTTGTGGTTCAGAATCAAGATTTCTAAGGATAAACGCGGACAAGGCTGAAGTTGCAAAGGGAAGGTCATTATAAGATGTGATAGATTACCGGGTAAGTCTAACCACCCACTGTCCCAAACCAAAGATCGTATTACCAAGTAAGTCTCAAGAAACTAGGGAAAGGAACTATACTCACAAACCAACACACTACCTAAGGGAATAGAGCTAACCTTCACCAGGTAAGTCTGAGGTTAACTCTCAAAGGCAAGATGAAGGCACACTCAAACCCTAACAAAGGATACACCTTTGGTACCTAACTCTCATCATCATATGTACACAAGCAAAGGAATTACCGCGTAAGTCTCTTCCTAGTCATGAATATAAACCCGAAAAGGTGCAACAAGGATAGGATTTGGCAAACTATAACCTAAATTCAAGATCGGACATGTAGTGGGAAATCTCGCGTAGTTCTTGATTGATCTCGGTCGAGATTCTCCAAGAACAGACCGAGAAAGGTTCGGTTTAGGTTAATCGCGACCTTTCAGGGTCCACTCGCAATAAAGGTATATCCATTCATCGTCTATACCACAACCTTCAACTAATAACCCTAGAATTGTAGGGGTTTTAGCCAACAATCATCATGTTCAAAGCAATCAAGGTATACGAAATTAAGATATCAAGAAAAGAGAATAAAACCCTCAACAAACGATTCTCAATAATTAATAATGCAAACAAACTAACAATGCTTCAATAATGTATTCCAAAAGATGATAACAACTAACTATAATCCTCAAAGATGTAACATCCCAAATCCGCGGGACTCGGGGTGCTACACGTATAGGATCTCACAATAGATCCTGACCCTAGCGTGACAACAAGTTTATTGGATCTTAAAACAAGGCACATATAAATAAAGACCAAATACATAAAATTGCATTAAATATATACATAAAAAGGTTTACAAAACACACCATACACAAATGTATAAAAAAGATCCCATAACCCTCCCACAACCTAGTGTACGGAAGCCCTCGGCTTATCACCCATCTAGTTCACTCTAAAGTCTTCTTAACCTGCAGATCATCTACAACACGGTATGAAACCGTTAGCTAACAGATCATAACACGACACCATATCTTAACATGCAATGCCCCACACACACAGCCTTTTGTTATCTTTAATTAAGTTATACGCTTAGTAATTCATTTCCTTGTGACATGCAAAGTAAACTCCCAACGCCTTTGTCCCCGTCTCCCCTCAGGTCTGGAATGGTGTCAATCATCACCACCCGGAGGACCGGTCGCAGAGAACTCCCCAAGCCACCCTGATAGAAATAGGGCGATCTAGATCGATGAGAAACTTCAACTACTTCTTCTTGATCGTTTGAGTAAGATCAAACAAAGAACTTGAGCGGCGGAAGCTTAGAAATGAATGCGGAAGTGTTCGGTCGATCCAATCTAGTTAGATCGAACCATCCATGAAGTAGAGTAGATAGAGTTGATCCTTCCAAAAGGATCCTCGAGTTTGACGGTTTGGATCAAAGACTAGATCCAAGATAGAACTTTAAAAGGACTGAAGAAGAAGAGGTGATGCCCAAACCAAGTAAGAGGGTTTTACTTTACAATACTTGGATTCAACTTAGACATGTCTTACAAATGAGGGAAGCGATCCTTATATAGTGGATGGAGGTCATACAAAGAGTCGAAACAAAAAAGAAGGAATTAAAAGCCGGAATTAAGTTCCGAAAATGAAAAGTGTAAAATAGAAAGGTCGGAATTTAAGTCACGGAATTAAGTTCCAGAATAAAGTTCCGAATATAAAAAGCCAATTATTAAATAACCGAAATATTTAAATGTCTTCATAATCCGGGTAAAAACAAGAAAGGAGTATCTTTGGGAACGTGACCCTTGAAATTCATCACTGTATGCCCATTATCGGGCGGCTTGGACTTGAAGTCTTATAAGATTGTGGCTTTGTGGCGTTTGTGGAATATGTAATCCCTCAAGGTGGCGATGTCATGGAGTTTGTCTATCATGTCGTCAAGACCCTTGATGGGGAACGTTGAAGCCATGCTGAAAAGATTGATAGAGAAGCCGAAAGGTAAGTAAGTGGGCATAACAATGACAATCCTCGGATCATGCGACTCAGATTTGTAGTACAACAACATAATGGTGTCATTGTTGTAGTTGATGACTTCTTCATCCTAGATGGTGATCTCATCTGTCATCTTGAAAGTACTCTCCACATAACGGATTAACAATTTGAATTTGAAGTAGAAGGACACAATTTGCAATGACAACATCTCCCTCATCTTCAACTTTGTCACACAATAGTTTGACCACCAACTGACACCTTGGTTGTGACACTCCTTGAGGTTCTTCTTGTTGGGAGGAATTCTTGTGGGCAAGAAGTTGTGTCCTCAAAATTTTTATCTCACGCTTAACAGCATCATTGGTGTCCTTGAGCATATCATATTCCTCTTGCGATTTAGCACGCCGTCGGGGGGGCAACGTTGACAACTTGCTCATGATGGACACACCGTCTTGAGGAAACATACGTATCCTCAAAATAATCTTGTCGGTGTGGATACCATTTGTTCCCGTCCAAGGAAAAAGTCAGTCTTGGTGGGTCCGGAGGAGGCAACCACTCCTCGTCATTAATATAGGAATGCCAAGCGTTTTGTCGATACCGTTGGTGTCCCTGTGTGGCCGCTTTGAGCTTTAATTCATGGGGAGAAGGCAACCACTCTTCATACAAATCAAACTGATCATCATCATCGTAGAGCATGATGAACAATGAAGAACACTGAAGAACACGATGAAGATCTTCAAAGAACAACGAAGAACACTTGAAGATCTTTGAAGAACACCAAAAAGAAAAAAAAATTTGATGATGAACAATCAAGAACACAAGTAAAGAACTTGACCTCGATCCCTTGCTCTGATACAAATTTGATGCGTCCTTGGACACGTCAATAAAAGATTCCGGATCCAGATCAAGCTGAAGCGTCAACTACTCCTTAGTTGAAGTGCGGATGTGTTTGAACGTTTGGACGTGGGTTGCAGAAGCATAGAGATGGAGGCGGAAGTTGAATGGTTGAGTCGATCTAGATTGATTGATCAAGCCTTGAAGTGGATCGGTTGAGTTGATTGTTGATGAATCCTCGAAGATGGATGAGTTTGATCAAAGATCCAAAAGAAGAACTTTGAGAGGATGGAAGAGAGATTGATGCTCAAGTAAGTAGGAGGAAAATACTTCTCAAATACTTAATCAAATTGAACATGCTTTACAAATGAGCCAAGCATCCCCTTATATAGTTGATGAAGGCCATACAAAGAGTCGGAACTTAAATGACGGAAATAAAGTCGGAATTAAAGTTCCGAAAATGAAAAGTCTAAAAATGTGAAAGGTTGAAAATTTATGTTCGAAATTAAGTTTCCGAATTAAATTCCGAAACCAAAAGTCCAATCTTAAATTCAAAAAATTAAGTTCCGGAAATAAAGTCCCGGAAATTAATATTCCAAAAATAAAAAGAATTATTATTACAAAACGCAAAAATACGGAAAAATGTGCTAGAACGGTGCCGGCTTGGCAAGCTTCATGACATGGTGACGTAGAGACACGGTTTGCAACCAATGCGCTCGTGACATGCAACGGTGCGGGCAATAATGGAGCCGGTAGCTTGAGCGATGGCCTTAGCACGGGAACGGGTGAGTAGTCCATAAGTGCGAACCCGGAATGCCTCGTCTTTCTCATCTTGGAACATAGGGGTCAAAGGCGCATCATACCCCCCCATCTTGGATGTGAAACGTCCCCGTTTCACCTTCGTCAAATAGGGGCTCAATGTATGGGACAAGATCCTTTTCATTGAACGTTGCGTGTAGGCCATAGTCGTCGGGAAGCTCCAACTTGTATGTATTCGGGCCATGGTGTGATAAGATGCGGAAAAGACCATCACCGCGGTCCGAAAGCTGGCCTTTGCGGAGATATGGAAAACCCTCCTTCCCTAAATGGAGCCAAATGAGATCACCATACTCCAATGAGATTGGACGGCAGCCTTTGTTGCCTTGTGATGCAAGCTATCGGCACGCCATTGTAGTTGTGTCCTATTGCGCTCCGTAAGCTCAATGATGTGAGCGGCACGACTTGTGCGGGTAATGTGTTCTCCTTTTTTGAGTGGGCACAGAGGAAATCCAACGGTGTGTCTGGATTAAGGCAGGAGACAACTTCAAAAGGTGAGAGCTTTGTAGCCGAGTGTCGAGACCTATTATAAGAAAACTCCATGATAGAAAGTAAGTCCTCCCACTTGTGTGCGTTGTTCCTAAGGGTCGCTCTAAGTAGAGCGCCGAGAGTCCGATTGGTCACTTCCGTTTGACCATCGGTTCGGGGATGATAGCTACTTGAAAACAACAAGTTGGTTTCAAGTTTTCCCCACAACGTTCACCAAAAATGACTCACAAACTTCACGTCCCGATCACTAAGTATGGAACATGGTATCCCATGTAAGCACACAACGTTGTCAAAGAAAGGTGTAGCGACTTCGCTAGCATTTTGTGTGCCCTTACAAGCGATAAAATGGGCCATTTTTGAGAAACGGTCGACTATCACGAAAATGGAGTCTTTGTCTCGTTTGGACATGGGTAGGCCAACCACAAAGTTCATAGAAAGATCCTCCCAAGGTCCCATTGGTATAGGCAAAGGAGAATACATTCCATTCGGACCTTTGCGCGATTTTGCATGGTGACATGTAATGCAACTTGTGCAAAACCGTGTCACATACTTGCGCATTCGGGGCCAAAAGAAGTGATCTTGTAAAGCGGCGAGAGTCTTGGTAGAACCAAAGTGCCCACGACCCTCATGGGCCTCCTTTATCAACAAATGACGAATACTCGAGCGCGGGATACAAAGCTTGCCCACACAGAATAAGTAGCCATTGGTAATAAAGAAAGACTCATGCTCTCGGAGGTCAAGGCATTGAGCGAGTATATCCTTCAATTTAAGATCCTTTGCATATAACTCTTTGATAAGAGAAAATCCATGGATCTTGGCGTTCATATGCACAAGAAGGATATATCGTCGAGAAAGGGCATCGGCAACCACATTCTCTTTATCATTCTTATGTCGAATGACATATGTAAAGGTCTCAAGAAATTTTACCCAACTTGCATGGCCGCGACTCAAAGTAGTTTAACCCTTGAGATAAGAAAGACCCGCATGATTCGAATGAATCACGAACTCCTTCGGACACAAGTAATGTTGCCATGTTTTTAGACAACGAACTAAAGCATATAGTTCCTTGTCATAACTTGGATAGTTGAGTGAGGGACCGGAAAGTTTTTCACTAAAGTAAGCAATGGGCCGATTATCTTGTAGGAGAAGCCCCCAATGCCCACATTAGATGTGTCACACTCCACCTCGAAGGTTTTTAAAACGTTTTGGAGTTGGAGTAGTGGCGCATTAAAAAGACGGTCTTTGAGCGATTCAAACACTCGAGCATTTGTGTCACGCCACTCAAACGTGACACCTTTATTACTAAGCTCATGTAACGGTGCTGCTATTGAGCTAAAGTCCTTGACAAACCGTCGATAGAAGCCCGCTAAGCCGAGAAAGGCTCGAACCATGGTGGTCATAGTAGGACTAAGCCTCTCCCGAAATGACGCAAAAGTTTGATACGTCCACTCCTAGTCCGTCCTTAGACACGACATAGCCAAGAAAAATTATGGTGTCCGAGCAAAAGACACATTTCTCCAAATAGACATACAATTTCTCTTGTCTAAGGTACTCGAGCACTTGGCGAAGGTTCCCGATGTGTTCATCCAAAGATTTACTAAAAACAAAGATATCATCAAAATACACTACTAAGAAAGTACCCAAAATCGGTGCATGACAAGGTTCATGAGACGCATGAATGTGGACGGGGGTTGGAGAGACTAAATGGAGTGACAAGCCACTCGTAGAGGCAATACTTTGTTTTGAACGCCGTCTTCCATTCGTCACCTTCGGCCATGCGGATTTGGTGGTACCCACTTCGGAGGTCGATCTTGGTAAAGATGGAGGCGCCATGGAGCTCGTCCAACATGTCATCTAAGTGTGGGATCGGATGACGGTACTTGACGGTTATTTGATTGATGGATCTGCAATCTACGCACATCTGCCAAGATCCGTCTTTCTTGGGCACAAGTATGACCGGTACGACACATGGAGATATGCAATCGCGGACATATCCCCGGTCTAGGAGCTCTTGGACTTGGCGTTTTAGCTCGTTGGTCTCTTCCGGACTTGCACAGTATGCGGCACGACTGGGCAAAGACGAGCTGGCACCAAGTCGATTTGGTGCTCTATTCTTCGAATTGGTGGCATGCCGGGTTGTAGTTTGTCGGTCAAAATGTCCTGAAATTCGAACAACAACAAGGACACCTCGTGTGACACTTTACTCGGGTCATGAGAAATAGATAAACAAAAAAAACAAGTAAGAAACAAGGAAACTTACCTTCCATGACCGGTGTCAAATCATGTCAGCCAATAGGATTTGTTGCTCACATCGCCCTTGAATGGTAGGAGCCGGAAGTGCATTTGTAGGGACAATACTCTTACTACCTCTTGCTTCTGTAGCATGAACCTTAGGGCCGGAGGTACGGGATCCGGAAGTATGAGCATCCACAACATCGGGAGAGATTCGAGGAGGGTCCAAATGTTACTGGCACCTTAGTTGTGTCATCGATAACTTGTTGCCTCTTTCGTTCTGCATAGTAAAGTAAAATTTCTTGCGGAGTCATAGGCAAAAGTGTGATCTATTTTCCATTATATTGGAACATGTACCGGTTGAGATAACCATCATGAAAAGTTTTACGGTCAAATTGCCATGGTCGTCCGAACAATACATGTGTGGCGTCCATTTTGATAACATCACAAAGGACCCTATCAACATAGGCGTCAATAGAAACTTCAACTACTTCTTCTTGATCGTTCGAGTAAGATCAAACAAAGAACTTGAGCGGCAGAAGGTTAGAAAAGATTGTGAAAACGTTTGGTCGATCCGATCTAGTTAGATCGAACCATCTATGAAGTGGAGTAGATAGAGTTGATCCTTCCAAAAGGATCCTGGAGTATGAAAGTTTGGATCAAAGACTAGATCCAAGATGGATCACACTTTTGCCTAGAAATGTCTTACAATACTTGGATTCAACTTAGTAATGTCTTACAAATGAGCCAAGAAATCCTTATATAATGGATGGAGGCCATACAAAGACTCGAAACATAGATGCCGGAATTAAAAGCCGGAATTATAATTCCGAAAATGAAAAGTCTAAAATATGAAAGGTCGGAATTTATGTCACCTAATTAATTTCCAGAATTAAAGTTCCAAATTTAAAAAGTAAATCATTAAATAGCCAAAATATTTAAATGTCTTCATAATGGTGTCGGGTCCTTCTAGCCTAAAACACGGATGGCATAGCCATCCGGGGGCGTATCACACCCCATTCTGGGCTAGAGAAGTCATCACCGCCCGTTATCATACACTTGGGCCAAATAAATGCATGTAGGGTGATAACATGATTTATGAAGTTAGTTTAGGCATTCATTTAGATAGTTTTCCCTTCATTCATGCATGATTGTACGTTAGATCGTTACGTTTATTGCGTAATTGAGTCATATTTCTAGAAAAGACGTCTACACGAGCTTTTGTCGGTGTTGTAGGTTTTTCGGGGATCTTTTGGACTTTAATCGGTACATTCGAGGGTCAAGCCTCATGGTGGTACATATCCAAGGCTTTGAAGGAACATAATTAGAGCAATGAAGGACACAAGGACCCTTATTGGTGCAAGCAATGGAGCAACTCCTGGCTAGATGATCATAACAAGCTTCTTTTGAAGAAAATCGACCTAAAACTGAGGAAAATCGGACGATTTTTCTGTCTTCGTCGATTTTTGGCCCCTGACAGCTTATGCCACGTGTCCCATGATCTCTTTGCCCGGCCCTTGCTCTTGATGGAGAATATAAGTGGTCCTGCAGGCTGTTGCTAGGGGACACCTCCTACATTCTCTCACACACACATCATTCCATTGGTGGATAGACTTGGAAAAGAAGAAAACTCTCTCATTTTGGGAAGGAGAAGAACAACATCAAACTTAGAGTGAGAGGGAGCTTTTGAATGATTTTTAGGTATTTTGGTTGAACAAAATACCTAAAAACATCAAACTTAGAGTGAGAGTGAGAGGGAGCTTTTGAATGATTTTTAGGTATTTTGGTTGAACAAAATACCTAAAGAAGAAAACTCTCTCATTTAGAATCTTGCATGATTTGTGATCTTTGTTTGATCACCAAAAAACCGAACAAAAAATATCATGATTTTCATTTCTTTAATTCTTTCTCTTTTCTTAGATTAGATTTGCACTATCCATGATCACTTGTTTGATTTGATATCACCTTAGCCTTCGTGTTCGACCTCGGAATACTTTCCTTGCTACAAAACGACCCATACACTGTGGGTTCGCTAGGAGTTCGGAAATTATATCGAGTTATAAATTGTAAGACTTTTGCGTGGTACGATTATAGCGTAAAAAGTTTTTGGCGCCGTTGCCGGGGACTAGGTCTAGATTGAATCATTGTGTGTGATTGTTTATAGTGTAGGTCTTTCTTGTTGCTTTTGATCTTGTTTGGTTTGTGACCTTGAATTTTCAGGACATGTCTTATTCTTTTGGTGCATGCGAAGATCTCGTGGCAAGGATTTAGCTTCATTCGATCCTTGACCGGAGAAGACCCTTAAGACTAGATCCAAGAGCATTAAGAAGAAGAAGGAAATGGCCGAAAGTGATATTCAAGCTGAGTTGGATGATGCCTTAGAGAAAATTCGGCTAAGGGATGAACTCTTGGAGAATGAGAGGAGACTTGCAAATGAGAGGCAAGAAGCAACTAGGAGGGATATCGAAGATATTAGGCAAGCTCTTGTGCAAAGGGAGCTTAATCGTCAACAACCTCCACCACCACCACCACCACAGCCGGCGGTGATCCATTCCACTAGGACGTGTGGGTACTTGGGAGGAGATGACAACCGAGTTCTTAACAAAGCTCTTCCCACCTTCCAAGACAACCGAGCTAAGAGGGAAGATCAATGCCTTCATGATGAAGGATAAAGAGAGCCTATTCAAATCTTGAGAGAGGTTCACAGACCTCCTCCTAGATTGTCCACACCATGGGATACCGAAGATAGAGCTATTGGAGATTTATTTCAAGGGGCTTGATGAGGATAGTCAATTCAAGCTCCAATCACTTTCAAGAGGAACATTCATGGAGAAGAATGTGGATGAGGCTTGGGAGTTTGTAGAGAAGCAAGCCTTGGTGATAGAGAAGTACTCCCATAGGAAGAGTGATGGGAGAAAACCGGGAGTATATGAAGTAAGTGAAGTCACCATGAGCAACTACAAACTTGATGCAATCAAGCAAGTCCTCAAGTGCAAGTGCAAGCCAATTTGGCTTCCAAAGAGGAGGATGTTAACTACATGGGAAGGAATAACTTCAACAATTATCAAGGCCCTAGGAACTTCAACAACAACAGCCGGCAATACAACAATTACCGGCCTAATCACAACCATCCCGGGTTCTCCTATTCTAACCCGGATGGTGCCTTGAACCCTCCCGCTTCTACAAGCGCAGCCCCGTCACGTAAGGCTTCACAGGAGCCTCCACCTGGTTTAGCTCAACCTCCTAAGGATAGGACCGAAATGATGTTTGAACAATTGCATGGAAGGTTGAGTGGACTTGAGAGCACGGTGACATCCATTTCCAAGGCTCAAAAGGTTCTAGAAGCACAAGTGTTCCAAAAGGCGGGTGAGGCACAAAGGGATCCGGGAAAGCTTCTTGGAAGGACCGAGGACAGCCCAAGAGGCCAAGTGTTGGCCATTACCACAAGGAGTGAGCTGAGCATGAAAGATCCCTTACCCTAGGAGAATGACAAGGGAAAGCAACTGATGGTGGAAGAAGAACTATTGCAAGAAGAAGGAGGCAAGAGCAAAGATGATGAGCCAACATATGTGGCACCTCCTCCATACAAACCACCACTACCATTTCCACAATCACGAGCAAGAGCTCGTTTGGATAAACATTTCGGTAAATTCCTTGAACTCATGTCTAAATTACATATTAACATTCCGTTCATGGATGCAATTCTAGGTATGCCGGCCTATGGAAAGTTTTTGAAAGAGATACTCTCCAACAAGAGGAAGTTAGAAGATTATGGAGAAGTTAGAATGACAAAGAGGTCTTCAGAGTTGATTCAAATCATGAAGGAGGAGATGCCTCCTAAGCTGCGGGATCTAGGCTCTTTTTGTGTGCCAAATAGAGTAGGAGAAGTCCAATATGAGGCCCTTTGTGACCTTGGTGCAAGTGTAAGCATAATCCCGCTTGCACTTTGCAAAAAGGTTGTGCTAGGAGAACCAAAGCCGGTCAAGATGAACCTCTACATGGCGGACCGATCCACTACTCACCCCGTGGGGATCCTAGTGGGAGGACATACCGGTTCGGCTTGCGTAGTTCTATGTGCCAATCGATTTTGCTGTTTTGGACATCCCGGCGGACTATCTGGTTCCTATCAATTCGGGAAGACCTTTCTTAGCCACCTCGGTATGCTTGGTGGAGTGTAAAAATGCAACCCTCTCATTCAACATTGGAGAGGAGAACATCAAGTTTAATTTGTCCACAATGGTGAAGGGGCCAACCCTGGGTGAAGATGTCTTCAACATTGTTGAGGAAGAGGAGTCTAGAGAAGTTTTGAGCTCAATCTTGATCAATGATCCACTTGAGAAGGTTCTTAGCTTGAGTTTGATGGAGGAAGGAGTTGAGCAGAGTAGCAATGAAGTGATCAAGGCTTTGAATGCATTGGAAGAGCTACCAAGTGTTGGATTTGAAGTAATAGAAGAAGGGACAAATTCCTGTAGAAAAATCGGACCAGAGGGTAGATAATCGGCCGATTTCAGCATTATTTCTGAATTTTCATCCGATTTTGCAAATGTCGTAGCTGAAATCGACCCAGAGATCGTCCGAGTTTCTTCACAGAGGGTCGATTTTCCTGAGTCTGTTGAGCATCATCCAAGTGTTTTTGAGCAATCATCAAGGGACTTAGGTGAGGCTTCCATGGCTTTGGAATCATATAAACCTACATTTTATGGATCATCTGGAACCGATAAAGGTCCTCCTAAACTTGATCTAAAGCCTCTTCCTTCTAATTTAAAGTATGCTTTCCTTGGTTCAAATTCTACTTATCCGGTGATTGTGAATGCATCTTTGAATGATAATGAGCTTGATAGATTGTTGACTGAATTGAAACTGCATAGAAGGGCAATAGGATACACAATTGATGAGCTTGTTGCCATTAACCCCTCTTTGTTCATGCATAAGATATTGATGGAAGATGACCATAAACCCTCTATTGAACATCAAAGAAGATTGAATCCTATAATGAAAGAGGTAGTAAAGAAAGAGATCATTAAGTTGCTAGATGCGGGAATCATCTACCCGATTTCGGATAGTAAATGGATTAGTCCCGTACATGTGGTTCATAAGAAGGGTGGTATGACCGTAGTAACTAATGAGAACAATAAACTAATCACTACTAGGACGGTTACAGGGTGGAGAATGTGTATTGACTATAGGAAACTTAATGTGGCCTCTAAGAAAGATCACTTCCCTCTCCCATTTATTGACCAAATGCTAGAAAGGTTAGCTCAACATTCACAATGTTTGTTACCTTGCTGGATATAGCGGGTTCTTTCAAATCCCGATTCACCCGGATGACCAAGAGAAAACCACATTTACTTGTCCTTGGGGAACATTTGCATATAGAAGGATGCCATTTGGGTTGTGTAATGAACCCGCCACCTTCCAAAGGTGTATGATATCTATTTTTCTGAATATATTGAGAATATTATGAAAGTTATGGATGACTTCTCGGTGTACGGCTCTTCATTTGATAATTGCTTGGCTAACTTGTCATATAGTATTAGGACACTTGGTTTCCCACCGTGGAATCGAGGTTGATAGAGCAAAGATAGAAACGATAGAGAAGTTGCCACCACCTACCTCGGTGAAAGGGGTAAGGAGTTTCTTAGGGCATGCCGGTTTTTACCGGAGGTTTATAAAAGATTTCTCTAAAATTTCTAAACCTCTCACTAACCTACTAATGAAGGATGTTGAGTTTGTTTTCTCCAAAGATTGTCTTGAAGCATTTTGTAGGTTTAAGAATGCATTGGTCTCCGCCCCTATCATGCAACCTCCGTTTTGGAGCTTACCGTTTGAAATAATCTGTGATGCGAGTGATGTGTCCGTTGGGGCTGTTTTAGGACAAAAGAAAGACGGGCTTACACATGCCGTCTACTACGCTAGCAAGACGCTAGATAATGCCCAACTCAACTATGCCTCAACCGAGAAGGAGTTGCTAGCGGTTGTGTATGCCTTTGAGAAGTTCCGGTCATATCTTGTTGGAGCAAAGGTTATTGTGTACGCGGATCATGTTGCGTTCCGTTATCTCCTCACAAAGAAAGATGCCAAGCCTCGCCTCATTCGGTGGATCCTTCTCCTCCAAGAATTTGACTTGGAGATTTGAGACAAGAAGGGTTCCGAAAATTCGGTAGCGGACCATCTTAGTAGGCTACCACCTATAGAGATTGGAAGAGATGACATCCCGATTGATGACTCATTCCGGGATGAGAAATTGAAAATGAAGGAGGAGTGATCACTTCAAGTGTCTAGGGGGAGTGAGCCATGGTATGCGGATATAGTGAACTACCTTGTGTGAGAAGAGGTGCCACCTGGTTTATCATATGCCCAAAGGAAAAAGTTTTTCAAGGATGTGAGGCATTACTATTGGAGCGAGCCTCTCTTGTTTAAGAGAGGACCAGATGGAGTCTTTAGGAGGTGCATTCCGGAGGATGAGGTGGAGAGTGTGATCTGCCATTGTCACTCCTCGCCACGTGGAGGCCATGCTAGCTCACCAAAACGTGTGCAAAGGTATTGCAATCCGGTTTTTATTGGCCTAACTTGTTTAAGGATGTGCATAATTTTGTAGTAGCTTGTGACCCTTGGCAAAGGACGGGCAACATCTCAAGAAGGAACGAGATGCCCTTGAACAATATCCAAGAGGCTGAAGTCTTTGATGTTTGGGGTGTGGACTTCATGGGGCCATTCCCCGCTTCATGTGGCAACCTCTACATTCTATTGGCGGTGGATTATGTGTCAAGATGGGTGGAGGCAATCGCCTCTCCCACAAATGATGCCAAAGTAGTGGTGCGGTTCTTCAACCGAGTCATCTTCCCTAGATTTGGAACACCAAGAGTGATTATAAGTGATGGAGGGAAGCATTTCACCAATAGGAACTTTGGGACACTTTTGGCTAAGTATGGGGTGACTTATAAGGTGGCCACACCTTACCATCCTCAAACTAGTGGCCAAGTGGAGATCTCCAATCGGGAGATAAAGGGAATACTTGAGAAGACGGTTTCTAGGACAAGAAAAGATTGGGCTATGAAGCTTGATGATGCTTTGTGGGCATATAGAACTGCCTTCAAGACACCAATTGGCACAACTACCTACAAGCTAGTTTATGGCAAGTCTTGCCACCTTCCGGTGGAAATGTAACATAGGGCATATTGGGCCATAAGGCTGCTGAATTTTGACCTCAAGGAAGCCGGTGAGAAGAGGTTGCTAGACATGAATTCTGTTGAGGAGATCCGGTTGGATGCGTATGAAAATGCCCGGATTTACAAGGAAAGGACCCGTTGACATGACAAACGTCTCATCCCAAAGGAGTTAAGTGAAGGTGACTTAGTCCTTCTCTTCAATTCAAGGTTGCGGCTCTTCCCGGGAAAGCTCAAGTCAAGATGGACGGGTCCTTATGTTGTGAAGAAGATCTTTCCCCATGGAACGGTTGAGATAGGTTGGGAACATTGTGGTGATTTCAAGGTGAATGGGCACCGTTTGAAGAAGTACATCCCGAAAGCTCCGGTGGAAGTGATTGCCCCACTTCACCTTGAGTGAAACGCTCCCGGATTTGGTCAAGCTAATGACCTTAAAAGAGAGCTTAATGGGAGGCAACCCATTGATACATATCTTTCCCTTTTATTTTTCATGTTTTTGTTTGATTTTGTTCTTGGTATGCTTTGTTTTTCTTTTGTGTTTTTGGGTGCTAGATCTTGTTGTTGTCATGTGTGATAAGATGCTGGAGGACATGTGAAAACCTCATGAAACTGTTGAGAGGAAGGTACATGATCCGAGCACATGGACAAGGAAGAAAGCACCCAGGAAAATCGGACTGTTCTTGCACAGAAATCGACCGATTTTCCTGGGCTTGTGGTCCGATTTTTCCTTCTGTCAAGCAAAGTGATGATCTCCAATCAAGCATGGGTGGGGTGGACGTGGAACTTGGACGGCTTGCGGTGCCAAGCGCTGGTTCCGACACCATAATGAATATCAAGAGCTCTCTACCATCCTTGATCGATCATCCACCATCATCATTCGATGTGAACCGAAATACCAAAGCATCACCATTTTTACATTGTGATGACTCTCTTTCACTTCCTTATTTAATTTGCACATTGGGTACAATGTGGTTTTAAGTATTGGGTGGGGTTTTCATAACAATTAGCATGATTGCATCTAGGATAGTTTCATATTGTCACATGTTTCATTAGCTTTTGCATTGTACATATTTATATCAAAAATTCAAAAAAAAATCATAAAATTTTTTTAAAAAAATTTGTGCTTACTAGTTTGGATATGACCCTTATGATGAGATTGTTTTGTGAATTGGCTATGGATTGCCTTATGTGTTGAATGGATTTATGCACATGCGGACGTGAAATACTTCTCTTCAATCCTATGTATGAATTGTGATTATGATGTTGGCCTTGATTGGATTGAGAATTGATAGTCGAAATTACATGCTAGTTCTTGCACATCATCTAGGAATGATTAAGGCAATTCATCTCTCTTCTTCTCATCTTGATCATGTTGTTTGAGCACCTCATTTGATATAAAATTTGACCTCTTTTGACCCATCCAGGAATAGGAGCATGCGAGTGTGTTGAGTGTGTGAAAAGAAAGTGTGGGGTGAAGTTGTTGATGAATGAATGTGAATGAAGTGCTGAATTTGTTGTGAAAAGTGTAGAAAAAATTATAGGTTTGGGGACTTCGGTTTTGATGACGAGTAACTCGGAAACATTCACATAATCGGGTGTTTGTGCCTTGCCAATGTCGGATAAACCAAATGTCCTAACGAATCTCGGTATGTATGCCCGGTGTGAGGCACCTCGGAAAAATCCCGAGGTCCGCTAATCACCAAGGTTTCGGCTTTTGTACACCAATGCCATTGTCTAAAAAATAAGTGAAAGAAAAACAAAATGAAAGAGAAACGAAAGGAAAGAAAGATGGAGAAAATATACACTTGTGGGAAGTTGATCAAAAATGAAATTGTGGATTTAGTTCTTTTCCCGGATAAGCATCACATGACCTAAAAAGTTCCCACCTATAACAAGGTTTCTTGGCCTCTTCTTTCCTATGTCCTTGTGACCTATTTGCATATGTGTATGACTTAGTGATCTAGATTGGATATTCTCATGATCATCTTGACTTCTTCATTTTCACCTTTCATGCATACTTTCGAGTTAAGTACAATTGTCCTTCTGTGTTTTCATTCATTAGATACATGATTGCTTGTCCATTGCCATGAAACATGACTATGAAGGTTGTCCAATTATAGAAGCACAATTCCAAAAATATTTTATGTTTTTCTGCATTCATAAATCATGTCATCTCCTAGCCTATAGTTGGACCTTGCTCGGGGACAAGCAAGTAAAAAGTATGGGGTATTTTGATAACATGATTTATGACGTTAGTTTAGGCATTCATTTAGATAGTTTTTCCCTTCATTCATGCATGATTGTACGTTAGTTCGTGACGTTTATTGTATAATTGATTCATATTTCTAGAAAAGACGTCTACACGAGCGTTTGTCGGTTTTGTAGGTATTTCGGGGATCTTTTGGACGTTAATCGGTACATTCGAGGGTCAAGCCTCATGGTGGTACATATCCAAGGCTTTGAAGCAACATAATTGGAGCAATGAAGGACACAAGGACCCTTATTGGTGCAAGCAATGGAGCAACTCATGGCTATATAATCATAACAAGCTTCTGTTGAAGAAAATCGACCTAACAGTCTTGAAAATCGGACGATTTTTCTGTCTGGGTCGATTTTTTGGCCCCTGACAGCTTGTGCCATGTATCCCAGGATCTCTTTGCCCGGCACTTGCTCTTGATGGAGAATATAATTAGTCCTGCAGGCTACTACTAGGGGACACCTCCCACATTCTCTCATACACACATCATTCCATTGGTGGATAGACTTGGAAAAGAAGAAAACTCCCTCATTTTGGGGAAGGAGAAGAACAACATCAAACTTAGAGTGAGAGGGAGCTTTTGAATGATTTTTAGGGATTTTGGTTGAAGAACTTAACAAAGCATTGTAAGGACCGTTTTGGACTTTCTTTTGAAGGGTTGTAAGTCTTGCTTAAACTCATATTCAGCTAAGATTTCTTGCTTTTACATGCTTCTCTTTAACCATCTAGCTATGAAAACCATGTATGCTTGTGTGATGATTTTAGATCTTGAAATGCATGTTATTGGCTAGTTTATTGTGATTCTGGAGTGATGAATTGTTGGTTATGGCTTGGGTGATGATAGAATGGACTTGTATGTTAGTTTAGGATGATTCAAATGCACAAAACCTAACCCAGACAGAAAAATCGACTTGTTCATAGGCCATATCGTCCTATTAATCTTATGATCCACCAAAATTTTCTCTCTGTTGTTCTTTAATTGATGAATCTGTATTTTATGATGTTAGGTTGTTGAAATCCTAGTGTTTGTTAAGCGTAGTATAGCTTAGGGTGACCTAATGCTAGCAAACTAAGTGAGGAAAGAGACCTACCCGGTGATTTCCGATCTTAGATACCTAAGATGATGAACTCTAGGTGGTAGTGAGCTTCATAAGCCGCCATTGGACTGAGTGTGCTAGGATTGTTGCTTGAGACTTTCCTTTTCCGAGACTTACCCGGTGGGGAGAGGTTTGCCCCTTAAGTAGTGTCTTGTTTGTGTAGAATTCCCGACTTTATCTCCTTGAGACTTACACGGTAATAGGAGTTTAGTGCGGGATTAGTGGAGCATGAGACTTACTCGGTAATTGCTTCCATTAGAGAAACACCCTTTCCCAACACCGCAGCCTAGTCCTTAGATCCTTAGAAGATTGAGTCCAATGCCATAACCGGAAATCTTGATCTCTAGAATCCGCTTTTCTCTCTTTGATTACATATCTTGTGTTTGTGTTACTTGTTTGATTTATAATCTTACATGATTTGTGATCTTTGTTTGATCACCACAAAAACCCAACCAAAAATATCATGATTTTCATTTCTTTATTTCTTTCTCTTTTCTTAGATTCGATTTGCACTATCCATGATCACTTGTTTGATTTGATTCACCTTAATCTTCGTGTTCGACCTCGGAATACTATCCTTGCTACAAAAGACCCATACACTGTGGGTTCGCTAGGAGTTAGGAAATTATATCGAGTTAAAAATTATAAGACTTTTGCGTGGTATGATTCTAGCGTAACATAGGGTCATCCTTTTCCAGATAGGTTATAAATGCAGGACACATATGGACATACAAAACCACAACAGACACTCAAACCCATAACCGCTCGCTAAGTAAGTCCCACGGACTTACCTGTCACAACGTCGATCTATACCACGTCACGACTTCCCCTCTAGGAAACGATCAGCGCCTGCATCAACAAAATACCAAAATATCAACATCGTCCCATTGTCAGGAGATTCCACCTCCTAAACCATATAACATCCTCACTTCACAACTCGAATCCAAACCTCAATATCAAATCATAACTCACAATTCCTCAAATCTCAAGGTAGCACCTAATCAACATTCCTCAATCTCAATTCTAATCCTAATTTAATTAATTAACCTTTAATTAATTAATTAATTTTTTCCAGAATAACTTTTTGCCCGCTGGAAATTCTAAACCCACCTGTCATCAGATTTCCTCAAACAAACAACCCATAAACACCTAAATAATATAACAATTGTTCGCTCTCATACGTGTGGGTAATCGTAAATGAAATAACTTTAAATTTGTAATCTAAAATATAAGCTTGAAAAAATATGCGAACCCACATTGTACGGATCATTTGTAATAATATCAAATACTCCAGGGACGAACACAAGGAGTATGGTGGAAGAAAGCACGGTATATCAGGTTATCAATCGAAAGCAAACAATAAAGCAAAGATAATAAAGATGATGTAATAATCAGATAAAGGAATGAAGATTCTAGAGGTCAAATCATCCAATTGTGGTTCCGACTCAAGATCTCAAAGGATAACATGGACAAAGTTGAGGTTTGCAAGGGAAGGTATTTCTAAGGTTGGAATAAATGACCGATAAGTCTAACTACTCACTATCCCAAACCAAAGATCCTCTCACCGGGTAAGTCTCAAGGAACTAAGGAAAGGAACTATAATCTCAAACCAACACACCACCTAAGGGAATAGAACTAACCTTTACCGGGTAAGTTTCAAGCTAACTCACAAAGGTAGGATGAAGGCACACTTAAACCCTATTAAAAGATAAACCTTTATTACCTAACACTCATCATCATCGGTATACAAGGAAAGGAATCACCGGGTAAGTCTCATCCTAGGCTGGCGTATGGACCAAGAAAGGTGAAACAAGGATAGGATTTGGCAAACTAAAACCTAAACTCAGATATGGATCAGATAAGGTCATGCCTCGCTCAGTTCATATCCGATCTCGGTCGAGATGTTCTATGAACCGACCGAGGTGAGGCTTGGTTAAGGTTTGGCTCGAGCCTTTAGGGTCCACTACGGTAAAGGCTCATCCTTTGATCGTCTTTCCCACAACCTTCAGCCAATCACCCTAGAATCGCACAAGAATTTAGCCAATAATCATCATGATAATAACAATCAAATATATGTAAAAAGAATCAATATCCAAACAACAAAACTTTAACACAAAGGTCTCAAAACCACTCAATCAAACAATAAAACAATCAAAACAATCAACAAACTATGTTCCTCAATATCAAACCAAAAGACAACAAACAAGGATCCTAAGAAAACCTTACAATTTCCTTGAAAAGCCTTTGACTAGGCTAAAATCGTAGGTTGTTGTCTTTTAGCTTAGGTCAAAGTAGAATTCCTAATGTTACACAAACGAGTTTGTGTATAGTGTAAGTAAGTGTCGAACCCAAGAGAGTTAAGTTGAGGTTTTAGTTAAATTAAAATTATCGAGATTGTAACCAGTAAGGGGGGGGGGGTGGATTGAATTGTAACAAGACAAAAGCACAAGAAAACAAGTAAAGATGTGATAAAACGATGGAGAAAAGAGCTACACTAGGTTGATTCTTAGCATGCAAACTACTTTGGTTGGTTCTTTTTATAAATATTCATCATTGTCCTCGTCTTGATCATATATATGTGCTAAGCCAACCGTCGTCAGCACGACTTAACAAGTTAATGATCCGTAAACCTACAAGAACAAGACACAAGTTGACTTTCAATTGTTAGTTAAAGCACAAGGAGTATAAAACATATGACTTATTAATACTTATACTACTAAAGGCTTACGACCAAAGCAGTAATGCAGCTTCAAAACAACCCAATGTAGAAAGGAGGCTCTAGAAGCTCATTACAAAACACAAGATAATATAGAGGGAAAATGGGAAAATAGTGGATGGTTCTAGCAATCAGCCATGGACCTATTTATACTAGAATTGGCAGTAAAAGGGAGAAAATGTCCGTCCTAAACAGCCGCCTTTAATGTCATAAAGGTGGTGCAAACAGCCGGAGTAAAGTCCTCTAGCGCTAAACCGCGGGGGCGGCCTTGCAGGTCCGCATGGGAGGTTTAGGGAGAAACACTTGATCTTCTTCTTGGCCGCAGGGACGGCCTTGCAATCCCGCAGGAGCGGGTCTTTAATGCACTTCAAACTTTTGACTCTTCATCTTTCTGTCGCTTTTGATGTCGAGCCGCAGGGGCGGCCTAGTGTCACTGCAAGGGCGGTGACACTGGCTCTTCGGCTTCACTGCTCCGCAGGCTGGTCCGCAGGTAGAGGTGCAGGGGCGCCGACTTCACTTCTTGAGGGAGAGTCACCGCAGGGGCGTCCAGAGGTGGCCGCAAGGGCGGTGACAAGCTTTGTTTCGGGCGCTGGCGAAGGCGCAGGCTGCGTTCCAGAGTGTAGTGCCACCCGCAAGGGCGGTGGCACTACTCCGCGGGGGCGGTGTGGCACCAGAAGCTTGTCTTCGTGAATGATCTTCAACTCCTAAGTGCTTCTAACAAATCTTTTTTCTTTCCTTTCAGGCTTCTTCTTCTTGATTAAGATGTTAGCAACACAAAACCGACTCTAAAACAATAAAAGAGGCTATAAACTCTCCTAATTGATAGTGATTCCATCACCTATCAAACTCCCCCATACTTAGACCTTTTATTCATCCCGAGTAACACATATGAAAACCGTTCAACAACTAAAAGCCTCAGTAAGTATGGTGTTGAAGATAAGATAAAGGAATCAAGAGAAAAACCAAGAAAGAAAGAAAGAAAGAAAGAAAGAAAGAAAGGAGAGAAAGTGAGAACTACCATCCTTATTTCTCCAAGAGTGACCACCCGGACAACCTCCTTACGACTCACCTTCTTATGCCGCCAAACGTAAGAAGGAGAACCTACACTCGGTGCCGCTCGTTTTGCCAAGGTGCCCTTTCGGGTTTTCACCTTGCCACTATTATTCTTTTCTTAATGATCTCACAAATTCCTCACATCCATCAAGTCCATTATTGCACCAACATAATGTTGGTCCGACTACCTTCTTTTTGCCTAAACCGCCCTTTCGGGTTTTCGGTTTATCCAAGGACTTTTCATGCCTATTCAGAATTTCTTTGGTTTTTATTTTTTTTACTGAATTTTAACAACTATTACAAAGTAATAAAATCTCAAAAAACAAACTCAAACAATAGACTCAAATGAGTGTACATGCAAGATAGTATTCCCTACCCCATACTTGAAGAACACTTTGCCCTCAAAGTGGAAAATGAAAGCAAAGACTAAAGGTGGAGAAGGGAAAGAGATGATACCCACTAATGGGATGGTCCGGCTGGACCATCCGGACCCTGCTGCTGCGGATAAGGGAAGTGGCTAAAGAAATGTTCCTGCCGGCGGTAAATCTCATCGAGGCGGGACTGCTGAGTATCCATCCGGGAGCCAATGGTGGACTCAAAGTTGGCTTGCCAAGCCAAATGTTGAGCCTCCAACTACTATTGTTGAGCCGTCTACTAAGCATTCTGGCGCAAGTCAAAGTGGGATGTCATGCTCGTGGCAAAGCTGGACTGCAGGACTGTTACTACTCCAGCATGGTGCACTGGTACTCAGTCTGCCAAGCCTAGTGCTGAGTGGTCAAGGCCGCCATCTACGCCTGGAGGCTCTCAAGTGCGGGGTCATCATCTCCCGCTGCAGTAGGCATCTCCTCATTATCCAGAATGGGCATGTGGTCCTCATAAGGGGCCCGGCTGGAGCTCGCCGCATGCCTCTCAATAATGGCCACCTGAGGCCGCCTCGGCACAAATGGATCAGCCGGAATGTGAAGCTCGGAGTGCTCATCTCCGAATGGTAGAGGGCGTGGAAGGTAGGTGATGTGGCTCGCATCTGCAAAAGAAAGCCAAAACAAATGCTCCCCATCTCGCTAGAGGAGATTGCACCTCCGGAGAAGACCTTCCGTTTAGTATGGAATCGCCATCCCATCCTCTAGCTTGGACAAATCCAGCACCTACTCAACAATCAAAGAAGTTACCCCTCCTCCAACAATGTCATGGGGCTCATTCTTCCTAATCCGCTTCAAAGCGGTAAGGAAGAGGTACGACCAATCCGGCACAGTCTCACTGATCGGGAGGCAAGAGGACAACAGTGGAAGGACCTTAAGAGCGACCTTTTTCTCCTCCTTGTGTCTAAAGAAGACACACATGATGATCTTGGAGAGAAGCCTTAAGAAGGGGTGAGTGAGTTTGTTGCTATACTCACCCCCGACATGAGACTCAGAACCGGTGGCTGCTTGCAAAAACTCGATGAGGTCCGGTGTGGGGACGAGCACCCACTATTTGTCAGAGGGGTTAAGAGTCACCCCAAAAGCCTCCTGCAGCTGCAAGTAGACGAGTGTGTACTTCTTTTTGTTGAACTTGAAGCTGACGCCGACACAAACATGGTCCTCCCTCTCCATGTTGAAGGTGGCGATGAACTATCTACTGAGCTCGGGGTATGTGGGAGCACTCTTCTTCAAAAAGTCCCCGAGCCCAGCATCGCCAAGGAATGATTGCATGCTCTCCAACATGCCAAGCTTCTCCAATGTCGGAATATGCGAAAACCGAGTTGCATACATAATCCGATCTTTCACTATCCCTTAGCGGGTCTTTTCCACCTCAGACATCTTGTATTTTCTCTGTGGTTCCGTTCTTGCAAACATTTGAAGCAAAGAAATTAGAAATCTCAAAAATAGAGAAAGAAGACAAACCCTCTATGTGTTTACTACATGGGCGGCTGGTGTGGTCCGCATGGGCGGGTAGGCGCAGGGGCGGCGGCTTGTAGGGGCAGGGGTGGGAGAACTCTTGAAGGCAATCTGTGACAGCTTCGACGAAGGTGGCGCCTGGGCTACTTTGCTGGTGTCCCTGCTGGTGGAGATTGCTGACGGTGGTGTTGGAAAGTGGGTGGTGGTAACTGAGGGTGGTGGGGAGTGTTTAAGGCTGAGTTTTGAGGGATTGAGGGGGGCGGCTGAGAGATAGAGGACGCTAGCGCAGGGGCGGTGGAGTGGCATCTAGGTGTTTGTCGGCGTGGTGGTGCAGGGGCGTCGGTGTGGTGTTGCAAAGGTGGTTGGAGGGAGTAGCTATGGCGCAGTGGCGTCAGCTTTGTGAGAGAGAGATCGAGAGAGATGAGTGGTAGGTGATAGGAGAGAGAGGTAGGTGGGGTAGGTGTAGGGTATTTTTGACTTCCTTTTTTCTTATTTTCTGGGTAAACCCGCAGGGGTGGGGGCTTGTCACTGCGGGGGCGGTGACAAGGAGGGGTAAGACACAGATCCAATGCAAGGGGCGGCAGTAAGGTTGCTTGTCAAGGGTGGCCACCGCAGGGGCATCGGGATGTCACCGCGGGGGCGGTGACAGAGTTTTTGCTGGCACAATCTCAGCGTCGAGGGCGGCACTAGGCAAGGGTGTCACCACAAGGGCAGTAACAAGGGGCCGCAAGGGCGGTTTTCTTGACTCTTTCAAGGTAGGGCTTGAGTCTTTGTCCATTGACCTTGAATATCTTGTGCATTTGTGGATCGTAAAGATCCACAACACCATGTGGATGAATTTCAGCTATCACGTAAGGACCTGTCCATCTTGAGCATAGCTTGCCTGCAAAAAGCTTTAAACGGGATTGAAAAAGTAAGACTTTGTTACCCGCTTTGAAATCTTTACGAAGAATGTTCCGGTCATGCCACGCTTTTGTCTACTCTTTGTATGATGAGGCATGAACATACGCATCGAGCCTTAATTCCTCTAGCTCTTGCAATTGAAGCTTCCGGAACTCTCGTACCTCATCCACATTCGTGTTGCACTTTTTCACCGCCCACCATGCCTTGTGTTCTAGCTCCATCCGAAGGTGGCAAGCCTTTCTAAACACAAGTCGGAACGGAGACATCCCTTTAAGAGTCTTGTATGATGTTCGGTACGCCCATAGAGTGTCATTGAGCCTCAAGCTCCAATCTTTCATTCCGGGGCAAACCAAGGTTTAAAAGAGTGGAGCTTAAACGAAACCTCTTTCGTGGAAGTTGTAGGGCAGCCAAGGCTTTACACAGGGGCGCATAGATAATAAAGATGATGTAATAATCCGATAAAGGAATGCAGATTCTAGAGGTCATAGCATCCAGTTGTGGTTCCGACTCAAGATCTCAAAGGATAACGTGGACAAAGCTGAGGTTTGCAAGGGAAGGTATTTGTAAGGTGGGAATAAATCACCGAGTAAGTCTCACTACACACTATCCAAAACCAAAGATCCTCTCACTAGGTAAGTCTCAAGGAACTAAGGAAAGGAACTATAATCTCAGACCAACACACCACCTAAGGGAATAGAACTAACCTTTACCGGGTAAGTCTTAGGCTAACTCACAAAGTAAGGATGAAGGCACGCTCAACCCCTATTAAAGGATAAACCTTTATTACCTAACACTTATCATCATCGGAGTACAAGCAAAGGAATCACCGGGTAAGTCTCATCCTAGGAATGCGTATGGACCAAGAAAGGTGCAAAAAGGATAGGATTTGGTAAACTAAAACCTAAACTCAGATATGGATCAGATAAGGTCACGCCTCACACAGTTCATATCCGATCTCGTTCGAGATGTTCTATGAACCGACCGAGGTTGTAAGAGCCCTAGTCCTTGGAGCCTAGAAGCCTAGTTGAGCTTTATTGAGCCTTGTATTGACCCTTGTTAGCCGCCCCTGTGCACCACCTGGGCCGCCCCAGCGGCTAGGCGCCCTTGATCCCTAGACTAGCCGCCCCTGCGGCTCTGTATGAGTGCAGCCACTTTTGTTGACTCTTTGACACGTGCATTGCGGCTGGCTTCTCTTATAAGCTTTGCCTTGCTTCAGATGAGGGGTTTCTTACCTCATTCCAGCTTCTTCATCCTCTCTACGTTCCATCTTCTTCCTCTCCTCTTCTTGATCTTCCTTTGAGTTAGTGAGTAGTTTTGAGAGTTGTCTTGAGGCTTTGAGCTTGGTTGATCTTGAAGTTGTTGCTGAGGGTTGTTGCTGTTGTGTTGAGGTTGTAGATGTGTTGTGTGCTCCTAGTTGCTGCTTAGGGCTGTTGTGGTAAGTTCTTCACCCCATCCTTCTTCTTTCTTTCCTCTTCTTGCTCCTTTCTTCTTCTCTCTAGATTAGGATCACAAGCTAAGCATGTGTGGATCCTTTCCTAGCCATTTGATGATCATATATGTGTGTATGTGCAAATATGTTGTTTTGATGTGTGAATAAGTGAAAAGAGTCGAGAAAGGGATCGAAGAGAAGTCGGGACCAACTCTCTGCATAGTTGGCCGCCCCTGTGCCTGACTCCAGCCGCCTCTGCACCTTTTGTGGACCACCCCTGCGCCTGGTGTGAGCCGCCCCTGCGCCTCACTTGGTCAGCTTGAAGTTCCTTGCTTCTGTTGGTGCATACTTGGTTGGTATGTCTTCCTTCCATCCTTTCCTTTGGCCTTGGCTTAGTTGATAGCTAGGCTAGTGTGGTTAGGATGAGTTATACGATAGAGATGTGCCTTAGACACTCGTGTTGATGTTGAGGTTATGTTGTAGGTATTTGTGAGCTTATTGTGATCTTGAGGTTTAGATTGAGGTTGTAGGTTGGTTTTGGTTATGGAGACGAGTCTCCTAACCCTTGTAGAGTATGATGTTGTGTGTCTTGCTTTTGCAGGCGTTGGTTTCTTCCCCAAGGGGAAGCTGTGACGTGGTATTGGATGCGAGTGTATGAGGTAAGTGCATAGGACTTACTTAGCGTTCAGTTATGGATTTGTGTGATTGTGATGGTTGTGTGTGTTCATATGATTGATAATTTATAACCTAAACCGGACTAAGATGACCATTTATTACATTTAAATGGCCCAAGTGTATTATAACGGGTGGTAACCACCGGTCTCCACCTGCGGGTTAGGAGGAGGTACCTGGAAGCTAGTAACACAGGGGGGGACGAGTGATGATCACCCCCATGCAAACCCTTGTGTTAACAGGGGAAGGGACGAGGTTCTTAAAGCTCCTCGTGTTACAAAAGAAGTTGAATTAGTAATGGAATAACGTAATGAAAGATAATAAATAAATGTGTGTGGCATTGCATGTATTAGATGTTGATGTTTGTTTGTGCTATCACCTTCATGCTTATCTATTGTTGTAGCTAACGGTGGGTACTGTGTTGTAGATGATCTGCAGGTTAAGAAGACTGCAGAGTGAGCCAGATGGTGTGACCAGCCGAGGACTTCTGTTCATTAGGATGTGTGGGTTGCGATCTTTTGTATCAGATGCTTATGTTTGATGTTTTGTACTCGGCTTTGTGTTTGTAAACACTTCTGATGTATCATACACAACTTTTATTTTTTTGGTTTTACCCTACTTGTGCGTTGTTGTAAGATCCAGTGAACTTGTTGTTAGGCTAGGGTCAGGATCAATTGTGAGATCCTAGCCCAATGTAGCATTCCACGTCCTGTGGATATGGAGTGTTACAGAGGTGAGGTTTGGTTATGGTTTGGCTCGAGCTTTCAGGGTCCACTAAGATAAAGGCTCATTCTTTCATCGTCTTTCGCACAACCTTCAGCCAATCACCCTAGAATCGAACAAGAATTTAGCCAATAATCATCATGATAATAAAAATCAAATATATGTAAAAAGAATCAATATCCAAACAATAAAACCTTAACACAAAGGTCTCAATAACCACTCAATCAAACAATCAAACAATCCAAACAATCAGCAAACTATGTTCCTCAATATCAAACAAAAAGACAACAAACAAGGATCCTAAAAAAACCTTAATACTTCCTTCAAAAGCCTTTGACGAGGCTAAAATCCTAGGTCGTTATCTTTTGGCTTAGGTCAAAGTAGAATTCTTAATGTTACACTAACAAGTTTGTGTATATTGTAAGTAAAGGTTGAAGCCAAGAGAGTTAAGTTGAGGTTTTAATTAAATTTAATTATCGAAATTGTAACAAATAAGGGGGGGGGGTCCGATTGAATTGTAACAAGACAAAAGCACAAGAAAACAAGTAAAGATGTGATAAAACGATGGAGAAAAGAGCTACAATAGGTTGATTCTTAGCATGCAAACTACATTGTTGGTTCTATTTATAAATATTTCATCATTGTTCTCGTCTTCATCATATATATTTCTTGAGCCAACCGGCACCAGCACAACTTAACAAGTTAATGATCCGTAAACCTACAACAAGGCACAAGTTAACCATCAAATAAAGAGAAAGAGATATAAAGAAATTAATAAAATCGTTAGACTTTTCTTTATATTTATATTCCTTTTCCTTTAAGCAATTACAATTAGCTTTTACCTAAAGGTTTTCTACTAGATTAAGGACTCGAACCCGGAATCGGTTAACCCTAGTTCTTTGCATGCAATTAGACACTTAAGGTGATCAAGCTAAGTGTTAAGAAACATGCATTTGTTAGTTAAAGCACAAGGAGTATAAAACATGTGACTGAATAATACTTATATTACTAAAGACTAACAACCAAAGCAGTAATGCAGCTTCAAAACAACCCAATGTAACAAGGAGGCACTAGAAGCTCATTACAAAACACAAGATAATATAGAGAGAAAATGGGAAAATGGTGCATGATTCTAGCAATCAGCCATGGACCTATTTATACTAGAATTGGCAGTAAAATGGAGTAAATGGCCGTCCTAACCAACCACCTTTAATGTCATAAAGGTGGTGCAAATAGCCGGAGTAAAGTCCTTTGGCGCTAAACCGCGGGGGCGGCCTTGCAGAGCCGTAGGGGCGGTTTAGGAAAAAATACTTGATCTTCTTCTTGGCCGCAAGGGCGGCCTTGAAATCCCGCAGGGGCATGCCTTTAATGCACTTCAAACGTCGGACTCTTCATCTTTCTGTCGCTTTTGATTTTGAACCGTAGGGGCGGCTCAGTGTCACCGCACGGGTGGTGATAGTAGCTCTTCGGCTTCCCAGCTCCGCAGATTGGTCCGTAGGTAGAGGCGCAGGGGCGCCGGCTTCACTTCTTCAGGGTGAGTCACCGCAGAGGCGTCAGGAGGTGGCTGCAGGGGCAGTGACATGTTTTGTTCTGGGCACTGGCAAAGGCGCATGCTGCGTTCCAAAGTGCAGTGCCACCCACAAGGGCGGTGCCACTGCTCCGCGGGGCGGTGGGGCACCAGGATGTTGCCTTCGTGAATGATCTTCAACTCCCAAGTGCTTCTAACATCTCTTTTTTTTCTTTTAGGCTTCTTCTTCTGGATTAAGATGTTAGCAACACAAAACCGACTCTAAGACAATAAAAGACACTAAAAACTATCCTAATTGATAGTGATTCCATCACCTATCAAACTCCCCCATACTTAGACCTTTTACTCGTCCCGAGTAACACATATGACAACCGTTCAGCAACTAAAAGCCTCCGGAAGTATGGTGTAGAAGATAAAATAAAGGCATCAAGAGAAAAACCAAGAAAGAAAGAAAGAAAGAAATAAAGAAAGAAAGAAAGAAAGGAGAGAAAATGAGAAGAAAGTGAGAACTACCATCCTTATTGCTCCAAGAATGACCTACGAGGACAACCTCCTTATCAATCCCCTTCTTATGCCACCAAACGTCGGAAGGAGAACCTACACTTGGTGGCGCTCGTTTTGCCAAGGCGCCCTTTTGGGTTTTCACCTTGCCACTCTTCTTCTTTTCTCAATGATCTCACGATTTCCTCACATCCCTCAAGTCCATTGTTGCACCAACCTAATGGTTGTCGGACTACGTTCTTTTTGCCTTAACCGCCCTTTCGGGTTTTCGGTTTATCAAAGAATTTTTCTTTCCTTTTTTTATTTTATTTGGCTTTTTTTTAAACTGAATTTCAAT
The DNA here is from genome assembly GCA_033239045.1 of Fagopyrum esculentum. Lineage (NCBI taxonomy): Eukaryota > Viridiplantae > Streptophyta > Magnoliopsida > Caryophyllales > Polygonaceae > Fagopyrum > Fagopyrum esculentum. The sequence goes on along the minus strand of BSUD01000005.1, from coordinate 75,465,764 downwards.
AGCTATTACAAACTTATAAAATCTCAAAACAAACTCAAACAATAGACTCAAATGACTTTACATGCAAGATAGTATTCCCTTCCCCATACTTGAAGAACACTATGCCCTTAAAGTGAAAATGAAAGCATAGACTAAAGGTGGAGAAGGGAAAGAGATGATACCCACTAATGGGATGGTACAACTAGACCATCCGGACCCTGCTCTGGCGGATAAGGGAACTGGCTGAACAAATGCTCCTGCCGGCGGTAAATCTCATCGAGGCGGGACTGCTGAGCATCCATCCAGCCGCCAATGGTGGACTCATATTTGGCTTGCCAAGCCAACTGCTGAGCCTCCAACTACTGCTACTGATTTGTCTGCCAAGCATCCTGGCGCCGGTCAAAGTGGGCGGTCATGCCCGTTGCAAAGCTGGACTGCCAGGACTTCTACAACTTTAACATGGTGTGCTGGTACTAAGTTTGCCAAGCCTGGTGCTGAGTGGTCAAGGCCACCATCTGAGCATGGATGCTCTCAATTGCGGGGTCATTATTTCCCGCTGAAGTAGGCATCTCCTAATCATCCGGGATAGGCATGTGGTCCTCATAAAGGGGCCCGGATGGAGCTTGCTGCATGCCTCTCTATAATAGCCACTTGAGGCCGCCTCAGCACAAATGGATCAGCGCGAGTGTAAATCTCGGAGAGCTAATCTCTGAATGGTAGAGGGCGTGGAAGGTAGGTGATGTGGCTCCCATATGTAAAAGAAAGCCAAAACAAATTCTCCTCATCTCGCCGGAGGAGCTTGCATCTCCGGAGAAGACCTCCCGTGTAGTTGGGATTGCCATCCCATCCTCTAGCTTGACAGATCCATCATCTGCTCAGCAATCAAAGAAATTACCCCTCCGCCAACAATGTCACGGAGATCGGTTTTCCTAATCCGCTTCAAAGCGGTAAGGAACAGGCACGGCCAATCCGGCACGGTCTCACTGATCGGGAGGCAAGAGGACAACAGTGGAAGGTCTTTAATAGCGACCTTGTTCTCCTCCGTGTATCCACAAAAGACACACAAGATGATCTTGGAGAGAAGCCTCAAGCAAGGGTGAGTTAGTTTGTTGCCATACTCACCCCCGACATGAAACTCGGAACCGGTGGATGCGGGCCAAAACTCGACGAGGTCCAGTGTGGGGGCGGGCTCCCACAATTTTGTAGAGGGGTTAAGAGTCACCCCAAAAGCCTCCTGCATCTGCAAGTAGTCGAGTGTGTACTTATTTTTGTTGAACTTGAAATTGACGCCGATACACACATGGTCCTCCCTCTCCATGTTGAAGGTGGCGATGAACTGTCTACTGAGCTCGGGGTATATGGGAGCACTCTTCTTCAGAAAGTCCCCGAGCGGAGCATTGCCAAGGAAAGATTGCATGCTCTTCAACATGCCAAGCTTCTCCAACGTCGGAATGTGCAAAAACCGAGTTGCATACACAATCCGATCTTGCACAATCCCGTAGCGGGTCTTTTAACCCAGACATCTTGTATTTTCTCTAGGGTTCCATTCTTGCAAAGATTTAAAGCAAAGAAATCAGAAATATCAAAAATAGAGAATGAAGACGAACCATCTATTGTGTTTTCTGCAGGGGCGGCTGGTGTGGTCCATAGGGGCGGGTAAGCGCAGGTGCGGCGGCTTGCAAGCGAAGGGGTGGGAGAATTCTTGAAGGCAATATGTGACAACTTCGACGATGGTGGCGCCTGGGCTGCTTTGTTGGTGTCCTTGCCGGTGGAGATTGTTGCCGGTTGTGCTGGAAAGTGGGTGGTGGTGACTGAGGGTAGTGGGGAGTGTTTAGGGTTGAGTTTTGAGTGATAGATGGGTGGCGGATGAGAGAAAGAGGAGGCTAGCGCAAGGGCGGTGGAGTGGCGGCTAGGTGTTTGTCGGAGTGATGGCGCAAGGGCGTCGGTGTGGTGTTGTAGAGGTGGTTGGAGGGAGTAGCTATGGCGCAGGGGCATCGGCTTTGTGAGAGAGAGATCGAGAGAGATGAGTGAGGGGTGAGGAGAGAGAGAGATAGGTGGGGTAGGTGTAGGGTATTTTTTACTTCCTTTTTTTTCTTTTCTGGGTAAACCTGCAGGGGTGGGGGCTTGTCACCGCAGGGGCGGTGACAAGGAAGGGGAAGACGCAGACCCAGCGCAAGGGGCAGCACTGGGGCTCCTAGTCAAGGGTTGCCGCCGCAAGGGCGTGGGGATCTCACCGCGGGGGCGGTGACAGAGTTTATGGTGGCGCAGGCTCAGCGCAGCGGGCAGTACTGGGCAAGGGTGTCACCGTAGGGGTGGTGAGAAGGGGCCGTAGGGGCTTGAGCCCCTTCTCTTCTAATTCTCTCGGGTTACCTCCCGAGCAGCGCCTTTATTTTACGTCATTGGCTCGACGTAGTGACCCTATTTATCTGCTTGGGCCTCCTCTAACACCATCTCGTCTATGGGGTCATTCTTCACTCCTTCAAGGTGGGGCTTGAGCCTTTGTCCATTGACCTTGAATATCTTGTGCGTTTGTTAATCGTAAAGATCCACAACACCATCTGGATGGACTTCGGCTATCATGTATGGACCTGTCCATCTTGAGCGTAACTTGCCTGCAAAATGCTTTAAACGGGATTGAAAAAGGAAGACTTTGTTACCCGCTTTGAAATCTTTTCGGAGAATGTTCCGGTCATGGCACGCATTTGTCTTCTCTTTGGATGATGTTGCATGGTCATACGCATCGAGGCTTAACTCCTCTAGCTCTTGCAGTTGAAGCTTCCGGAACTCTCCTACCTCATCCACATTCATGTTGCACTATTTTGCCGCCTCACCATGCCTTGTGTTCTAGCTCCACCGGAAGGTGGCAAGCCTTTCCGAACACAAGTCGGAACGGAGACATCCCTATAGGAGTCTTGTATGTTGTTCGGTACGCCCATAGAGCGTCATTGAGCCTCAAGCTCCAATCTTTCCTTCCGAGGGAAACCGTCTTTTCAAGGATGGTTTTGATCTCCTGGTTTGACACCTCCAATTGACCGTTTGTTTGCGGGTGGTAAGCCATTGACACACGTTGATTAACGTGGTACTTCTTAAGGAGTGCGGTGTTTTCTTGTTGCAAAAGTGAGTTCCCCTATCAGTTATCAAATCTTTGGGAATGCCAAACCTTGCAAAAATGTTGTCCTTAAGAAATGCTACAAGAACTTTAGAATCATCTGTTTTGTGGCTTCTGCTTCCACCCACTTGGAAACGTAGTCCACCGCAAGTAACATATAAGTGTGCCTAAAAGAGGTATGAAAACGACCCATGAAATCTATCCCCCAAACAACAAATATTTGGCAAAATATAAGTGAATATTGAGGCATTTCATTTCTCCTAGAGACATTACCCACTCTTTGGCACCTATCACACACCTTACAAAATGCAAAATCGTCTCTAAAGATGTGTGACACAAAAGAATCCCACATCTAAGACTTTCTTAGCTGTTTTGTTGGCCCAAAAATGTCCCCCACATACTTCAGAATGACATTATGTAATGACAGATTGTACCTCATGGTCGAGGATGCAACAGCGTATTGCCTGATCACTACAATGATTCCAAAGGTATGGACCGTCCCAAACGTAGTGTCTTGCTTCGGCCTTCACCTTCTTCCGCTGTGCTTTGGTGAAGTCTGGAGGGAATTCTCCTCTAACAAGAAAATTTACAATGTCAGAAAACCAAGGTTTAAATGAGTATAGCTTAAATAAAGCCTCTTTCGTGTAATCCGCAGGGGCGGCCAAGGCTTTACGCACGGGCGCAGGAGGCGCAGGGACGGCGGTGCGCAGGGGCAGGGCTCTGGTTGCGCAGGGGCGGTTACACAAAAGAGAGTTGTGTAGAACGTGTCGTTTGGAAAACGACCAAGTATGGTTTTTGTGTTGGCTTGATCTTCCTCCTCCTTCACCAGCCTGTTCAAGTGGTCGGCCACAAGGTTCTCAGCCCCCTTCTTGTCCCGTATTTCCAAGTTAAACTCGCTTAGAAGGAGCACCCCCCGACTCAACCTTGCCTTTGCTTCCTTCTTCGCCATGAGGTACTTGAGAGATGCATGGTCAATGAATACTATTACCTTTACACCAAGGAGATATTGTCTGAACTTCTCTAGTGCAAACACCACCGTTAGCATCTCCTTCTCGGTGGTGGAGTAGTTTCTTTGAGCTCCATTAAGCGTCATGGATGCATAATGGATGACATGTGATGCTCTTCCATCCTTTTGTCTTAGGACAGCTCCTACAGCATAATCGTTGGCGTCACACATGATCTCAAATGGCTTCTCCCAATCCGGAGATCGTATGATATGTGCACTTGTGAGGCACGCTTTGAAGGTGTCAAACGCCTTCTTGCATTCTTCATGAACCATGAAAGTGCATCCTTTTTTAGTATCTCACACAACGGCGCTGAAATCTTTTAAAAGTCCTTGATGAACCGCCGATAGAAACCTGCATGACCTAGGAAAGAACGGATTTCACGCACATTAGTAGGGTAAGGTAAACTATGAATAACATCAACTTCTGCCGTATCTACTTCTATCCCTTTTGACGATATAACATGTCCTAACACAATTCCTTGTTCAACCATGAAATGACATTTTTTAGAATTAAGAACTAAATTGGTTTCTACGCATTTTTGAAGAACAAGCTTTAAATGTCCTAAGCATGCATCAAAACTATTTCGATGGACGGTAAAATCATCAGTGAAAACTTCAATAAAATTCTCTATATATTCTGAAAAAATAATTATCATGCACCGTTGGAAGGTGTCGGGAGCGTTGCAAAGTTCAAATGGCATTCTGTGGTACGCCATAGTGCCAAATTGACATGTAAAAGTCTTCTTTTCCTGATCTTCCGCAGCAATAGCTATTTGGAAATAGCTCGAATATCCATCCAAGAAGCAATAGTAGGGGTGTTGTTCGGTCCAAACGGTGTGTGCAAGCTTTAAATTTATATCCCAGGAAATATGCTTAAAACAAGCATGCGAACCCGCAGTGTACGGATCAACAATAGTCTAAGCAAGAATTTCGGGGTGTCGATCTCAGGGACTTAGGTGAAACTAAGCAAGCATAGGTTGTCAATGCTACTAATAACCAAAAAAGAGATTAAAACAATCAAAGATGATAATAAGGTTAATTAAAGGAAATATGCAAATTTTAGGGATTAAAACATCTAGTTGTGGTTCCAACTGAAGATCTAAAGATAAAGCGGACAAAGCTGATATTTTGCAAAGGGAAGGTGTTTCTAAAGTTGAATAGATCACCGGGTAAGTCTCACTACTCACTAATCCCAAACCAAAAGCTCCTATTACCGGGTAAGTCTCAAGGTACTAAGGAAAGGAATTATAATCTCAAACCAACACAACAACTAAGGGAATAGAGTCAACCTTTACCGGGTAAGTCTCAGGCTAACTCACAAAGAAGGAATGAAGGCACACTCAAACCCCAATAAAGGATAAACCTTTATTAACTACACTTATGATCTTGGGTAAACAAACAAAGGAATCACCGGGTAAGTCTCATCCTAGGCCTGCATTGAACCAGGAAAGGTGTAATAAAAATAGGATTTGGCAAACTGACTTAACTCTCAATTTCGGATCAGAAAGGGTCACCACGGTCAGTCGAGTTCCACCCCGGCCGAGATGTTCGTCGACTGAACCAGATATTCTAGGGTTAACGTTAAATACTCGAACTTTCAGGGTCCTACTGGGATTAAGATTATTCTATCATTGTTTTCCTCACAACTTTCAGCCAATCACCCTAGAATCGCACAAGGAAATTATCCACTCATCATTATGAAAGCAATAATCAAATATATTAGAAGGGAATGAATATTTGAACACAAAAACCTTAAGAACAAGGCTTCAATAACTGGATCAAATATCAAACAAATCAGCGTTCCTTGGATCACAAATCTAACAAGACAATAAAACTAAAGGGAATCTAAGAAAGTCTTACAAATCCCCTCAAAAGCTAACTCCGAACCATCAATCCTTCCTTGATTGATCTTCAATGTTCTTTCCTTCCTTCAAAGCTTCTAGAAAATCTTCTCTTTGCTAGTTATTCTCAACCTCCAAGCATGGTCGAACTTGTTGAAAATCCAACCCTTTATATAGGAGAATTATCTTCCAAAGATAATAATATCTTAAAAAGATAATATCCAAATAAAATATATCCATATCTCTAAAATAGATCTCCTAAATATATGATCTTCCTTCCAGAAATCTAGCCCAAAAATATTGATCTCTTCCTTCCAAAAATAAAAGATCTCAGCCAAATAAAATATATCTCGCCGCGCCAGGGTGTTCGCCTCGGTCGGGACGCTCCTCAAGATCACCTCGGTTGAGGTGACACTGTAGCTGACCGACGTGAATCTCAGCTGAATGTGAAATCTCTTAAATTTGGTCCAAAGTAAATCTTCTTTGGTAATTCCTTGCTTCCAGAGTCCTCTTTAAGCTCCAGAATGTAGCTCCTATGACTCCTTTGCTCCTTAGCTCCATTTCGATCCAAAAGTTTCCATTTTACCTACGATTACAACGAAACTTGGTGTAGACCTCGATTCCCGTAAAGGTAGATGAAACGACAATATAATCACATAATATAAATTCAAAGATGCAGATTATTGAAGATAAAACGTCTAAACAAGTCCCACAATATAGACTATAATACATGCTATAAAAATACTCCATACTTGCCCCTTGCTTGTCCCCAAGCAAGTTCCAAATTTTAAGTACAAGATAGAATGGATTATAAGTCATAAAGATCAGTGAAAAGTATTTCAAAACATTTTTTTGGTGTGCTCTACTCATAGATTACTCTAAGAGAATGCTTCATGGTGTTTAAAATCAAAACATGATCAAAAAATTTTATAAATATAGGAAAGTTGTTCATCTTTGCATAAAATCATAGGATGCATAATAAATCATAGTTATCGAAATTAATCATGTATAATCAAGTTTAAACCACCAAGTCAATGAACAAGCTCAAGGTCTCAAGGGCTTTCCAAAAGAAGGTCAAGAAACGTGTGAGGGTGGGATGTATATAGGGAATGTGGTGCTAGAATCCGGGAAAAGGATCTTCACTTCACTTCACTTGCTTTGAACTTCAACATCTTCCACCAATAAGCTTTGCTTATTTACTTTTTACGTTACTTTTTGGGATGCATGGACAGAGGTGTACAATAACCGAAGCCTGGGAGATTAGCAATCATCAATTTCTCGAGATGCCTCAAACCCTTGATGCACATACCATGACCCGTTAGGAATATCGCTCAATCCGACTTTGGCAAGACACAAACACCCGGCTATGTGAATGGTGCCGAGTTACTCATCATCATGATTGACTTCCCCAAACCTATTTGTTTCTTTCTAACTTCCAGCCAACATCTCAACTTTTCTTTCACTTGATTTTCACTTGCTTGCTTCCAATTTCACGGATAGGTAAAGGGAGGCAAATATATATATATATATATGAGAGGCTAAGCATGATCAAGAAGAAGAAGAGAAGAGAATGAATTCCCTTAATCATTCCAGGAAGAAAGTGATAGAACTCATCATGTGGGGTCAACCTTCAAATTCAACATAATTTTGATAAAATAAAGTATTAAACATGCAAAAAATTTCAAACAAAGCATTTAGCAACTTAAACATATCATAAAACCTTTCAAACATATAAAGAATTCAAAACCAATCTGTAAACAAAATCATCACTGAGGTCATATCCAGAAAGGAAGCACAAAAATCGTTTCGAAAACTCTTTCAGTTAAACCGCCTCGGTCGAGATGTTCTAGGTCAACCGAGGTACTTGACCTTGTTTGGCAAGAATCATCCCGGTCGAGGTCATAAAATTTTTTTTTTCTTAACCAGTTTTTTGACGTTTTTCTCAATCAAATAACCTGTATGCATGCATGTAGTCTCAGATAAGCACATAGAGCATAAAGAAAATCATAAATAGAAAGTCATAGTCATACAAGCATACATAATGTCAAATAAGATACATCAATACCCCATACTTAGGACACATTGTCCTAGTGGGTCAAAATAAGTCTAAAAACAGAGTACTCACCGGACATAAGCTGAGCTGCATAATAAATAAAGAAAACAAATCCCTGCAAGCTCTAATCCTGATCCACTTGTGGTGGTGGTAGATACGGGGCGAAAGGATGTTGGGATGGATCAAAAGGGTAGCCCATGGTATGCTGGGACTATATCTCCATCATCCGGCGTTGGTAGTGCTGGCTCTCCCTCATCTCCAACATATCCACTGACAAGGCGGCGTAAGAGTCAATCATCTGATCCGTCTGCTCGTCAATCTTGCGATGAGCTAAGGGATCCCTCTTCCTGCGGACTTTGCGTCAAGAAGGACGTGATGGTGTTGCAACTGCCTCCTCCTCTGTAGATTCATCGTCTAAGTCGACAACTGGCACACTGGGGCCAGCTGTATCTGTCCCTGTCTCCATGGCAGCACCGTCATCATCATCCTCATCCTCCTCTTCTTGTACCTGAGCTGCTACGGCGTCTCTAGCATACTCTATATAGGGTATCCAAGCGGTGGATACATACTGAGGATCGTAGACTGAGAACTGAGCTGACCACATAGTACCCTGAGGGGCAGTATGCTCCCAAGGCATCGCCACGTATGGTGTAGTGAGTCCGCGAGGAACCAGAATCCTCCTCGTGATCATCTCCTGAAGTCCTAACGGCTTTGCAGCCGCCACCAATGTACAGGCACTCAAATCCAGATCCATGACCCTCGCTATATGAGTCACCAGGCCGCCACAACAGATATCTCTCTTCCCCTTAGCCTTGATCCGGTGCAGATCCTCAGCTAGCATCGCCCTAAAATCAGGCACTCCCCTAGTCACCATACAAAAAAGACTCAGAAGCTCCCCCAGTCTAATCTTCTCGGGCATCTCAGTACGGGCCAAGAGGGTCTCACTGAAGATCCGGTGGGCTAGTCGTAAAGCAAGGTGGAAGATGATGCGCTCCCTGGAGTCTCCAGGTCTCCACCTATCAGCATGCTCTACAACATGGGCAATCTGCCCCCAAAACTGTCGAGCTACGGCTCGAGAAGGGAAGTCGGGAACTGTAGAGGTCGGGAAGCCAAATATATCTCTCCACTAGTCCAAGGGAACTATGTAGTTCTGGTTCAGTAACCGATACTTGATGGCTCTTTGCTCTGGAAAGTGAGTAACAGAACTCACAAGCTCTAATGTGGGCTCGAGGTAGGTTGGAGCTCTAATCTCCGTGAACTGCTCCAGCCCTACCATGGAAACCATCCTCCTCAGATCATCAACTACATGGAGGCAATCAAAAGCAGAAATATCCTAAAAACGCGGCGCAATCACAGGGCGCGCGCATATGCGGTCAAAGTCAGCCTGGTGACGCTCGTGAATCACCGGGATGGAAGGTCTAGAAGAAGAAGGTGAGGATCTACTGGGTGCATCCCTCAGAACTATCTGGCGATAATAACGAGAACTCATTCTCTCTATTGACAGGTCACCTCGGTTGGTCAAACAAGGCTGAAGAATCACCTCGGCCGAGACACAGCTCGACTGGACCGAGGTGAAAGGCTGGGTGATTTCAACTCTCAAATTTCCAGTTCTTCTCCCCCAATATCACTACCAATTGTTCCTATGGGGTACTAATGCCTTTTCCAACACAAACCAATGGCAACCAAAGCCAAATTCGACTAAAATCAGCGAGAATAGGAAAGTTAGGGTTTTTCGAACGTTTACCCCATATTTAGTCGATTGGAGACGTTTTCGTTGCAGTTTCTCGCTTGCAATCTGATCCTCTAGCCTTTCCTTGTGAGATCCGAGCAAACATCGTAGAAAACGATCGAAGAATGGAGAAACGAGGTGGATTTTTCGCCGCGATCGAGAGAGAGATGGGAGGGAAAGAGAGAGAAATTGTTCCCCTTTCATACCCCTCGCTGGATCTAACATCACCTCGGTCGAGGTGGTCCCGACTGGACCGAGGTGTCTGGACCGATGTGGATCTTTGTCAGCCCTAGTCGCCTCGGTTGTTCAAGAATCATATCGGTTGAGGTGTTGTAACAGCAACCGAGATGTGTCTCAGTAAAACTCTGTCTTCTCAATTTCTCGAACTTATGTCCTTCCAGTGTTGCTCCTGGGTTGTAATCCTTCCTTAGAAAGTACTTGGTTTTTGTCTAGGACGCCAAAAACCAAACAAAGCAAGAAAAAGCAAACTATTTAAATCTAGACTAGAAAAAGGGAAAAAGAAAGCAATACCTTAGGTTGCCTCCCAAGAAGCGCTTGATTTAAGGTCGCTAGTTGGACCGTACGACATCCCTAAACAATGTATAGCGGTGCAATCTCCTCAACCTGGACTTCCGGTTGGTATTTGTTAAGTCTATGACCATTGACCTTGAAGCTTCCACTTGTTTCTCCCAAGCTCTCAACTGCACCATAAGGGAAAACATGTTTCCCAACGTAAGGTCTTGTCCATCTAGATTTCAACTTACCTAGAAAGAGGCGAAGGCGGGAGTTGAAGAGTAGAACTAATTCTCCTTCTTTGAACTCCTTAGGAATGATACGCTTGTTATGCCATTTCTTTGTCCTTTCCTTGAAGATCTTTGCATTCTCATAAGCGTTCAAACGCAGCTTTTCCAGCTCATTGATGTCCAATAGCCGCTTCTCACCGGCTTCCTTGATGTCGAAATTCAACCATTTTATTGCCCAATACGCCTTGTGTTCTAATTCGACGGGCAGATGGCAAGACTTCCCATATACCAAATTATAAGGGGTGGTACCAATGGGAGTCTTGAATGCTGTCCTGTAAGCCCAAAGAGCGTCGTCCAACTTCTTGGACTAGTCCTTCCTCGTTCTAGAGACGGTCTTTTCCAAGATTGCCTTGATTTCTCTATTCGAGATCTCGACCTGTCCACTAGTTTGAGGGTGATAAGGGGTTGCTACCTTGTGGGTTACCCTATACTTCGATAGAAGTGCTTTAAACTTCCGGTTGGTGAAATGTGTCCCTCCATCGCGGATAATGATACGTGGTGTTACAAAACGGGGGAAGATATTCCGATTGAAGAACTTCACAACCTCCATGGAGTCATTAGTGGGGGAGGCAATAGCTTCCACCCATCTAGAGACGTAGTCAACAGCTAAGAGAATGTAGAGGTTTCCTCCGGATGATGGGAAAGGTCCCATGAAATCGACTCCCCATACATCAAAAATCTCAACATTCTGGATGTTGTTGAGTGACATCTCGTTCCATCTAGATAAATTCCCTATTCTTTGGCATGCATCACAAGAGACAACAAATGTTTGCACATCCTTAAATAATGTAGTCCAAAAGAAACCAGAACGTAATATCTTAGCGCATGTCTTGTGAGCGCTAGCATGTCCTCCGCAAGGGAGCGAGTGGCAATGTCGTATGACACTAGTAACTTCATTTCTGGAATGCATCTTCGAAGCATCCTGTCTGGACCTCTCTTAAACAGTAGGGTTCATCCCAATAGTAGTGGCGTACATCTTTAAAGAATTTCTTCCTTTGAGCATACGTCAATCCGGGTGGTATTTCCTGGCAAATAAGATAATTAACAATATCAGCATACCAAGGTTCTTTATTATTAGAAGCTTGGTGGAGAAAGTGCTCCACCAACTGTGAATGAGTTTCAGAAAAGGGAGCAAGAAGTTTGTTATTCTCAGTTGAAGGCATCTCGCTTGCTGTCTCAGTCGGTGCCCGAGATGGGTGACCGAGATGTTCTTCAGATAAGTACACACCTTGCTTGGTCCAGAAAGTGCCTCGGTCAAGGTACTGCAACTGGGACCGAAACTGGAGATTCTCTTCTCCTGGATTAGCTTTTCAATCTTAGCTCCTGGATCTTCTTCTAGTGCCTTTAAGCTCCGTATATCTGCATCACAAGAAGCATCTATACCAGCTTCCTCCATTAAGCTAAAACTAATAACTCTTTCAAGAGGATCATTAAGAAGGATAGAGCTCACCAATTTTCTCGATTCTTCTTCATCATAGATGTTGAATATATCATCCTCTAGCGGCTCTCCTTTCATTGCAGCAAGCAATGCAAACTCCACTTGATCTCCGCCAATGTTGAATTTCAATTTGGCGTTCTTACAATCCACATTGCAACCCAAAGTTTCTAGAAATAACCTCCCGAGAATGATAGGAACGGGATAATCTGCGGGTATATCAAGCAAAACAAAGTCTATAGGTAAGTAGAAGTAACCTAACTTAACCGGAACATCTTCCAAAATGCCCACTGGATGGGTAATGGAGCGGTCCGCCATGTATAACCTTATCTTCACTGGCTTGGGCTCTCCAAGTCCGATCTTCACACATAGCTCCAGCGGGATGATGCTCACGTTGGCTCCTAGATCACACAACGCCTCACAAGTAACATCCCCAACTTGAATGGGAATGCAAAATGAGCCGGGATCTCTCAACTTAGGTGGCATCTTCTCCTTCATGATTTGAATGATCTCCAAGGATTTAGATGTCATCCTTACTTCAGCAAAATCTTCCAGTTTCCTCTTCCTTGATAGAATCTCTTTTAAGAACTTCCCATATGCGGGCATCCCTAGAATAACATCAAGGAAAGGGATGTTAATATGTAATTTATTCATCAAGTCAAGGAACTTACCAAAGTGCTTGTCTAGATGTGCTTTAGCCCTTGACCGGGGGAATGGAATTGGTGGTTTATATGCAGGAGGTGGGACATAAAATTCAGTTTTGTCCGTCGCTTTCTGGGACTCCACCTCGGGTGGCACCTCGATCGAAGTGTTCCTCGGCTGTACCTGGATCGAGGTGTTCTTCGTCTGCACTGGCATCAACCGAGGCACAGGATCTGCAGTTTTCAGTCCACTTCTCGTTGTTATTGCCATAATCTGTCCTTTGGGGTTGTTCTCTGTCCTAGCTGGGAGCTTCCGTGGATCTCTTGGCGCTTCATTTGCCTTATTAAAGAATTGTTGCTCTAAGGCTTTTTGTGCCTTTGAAAATGAAGTCATTGACGTCTCCATAGCTTTGAGCTTGATCAAGAGGGCCTCCAGCACTGCATCTTTCTTCTCTTGTTGGGACGAACTTGATCAGGCTCCTGGCTCTTCAATGGAGTAGAAGAAGAAGAAGAGAAAGGGTAAGAAGAATTATTAGAATTTGAATTAGAATAAGGGTTACCCAAATTTTGATTGTTGGATCTCCAATTGTTGTTGTTGGAGACCATAATGTTGTTGTAGTTATTGTTCCGGGAACCATGATTGTTGTTCCTTGACCCTTGATATCCTCCCTCCTCCTTTATGGTATGAGCAACCAAAAGGTCCTTCAATTGCTTCACATCATTTTTGAGGGAGATGAGTTGATTGTCATTTGATGGAGCTTCCTGGAAATTAACCCTCTTAACTCCATTTTCAGCTCCTTGGCGGGAGTATTTCTCCGTGTGCAAAGCTTGTTTCTCAATGAACTCCCAAGCTTCATCAATCGGCATGTCCATGAATGTGCCGGCGGATCGTAGTTGAAGGTTGAATTGGGTACCTCCATCCAATCCCTTTAAGTATATATCCAACAACTCTATCTTTGGAATCCCATGATGTGGTTAATCCAAGAGAACATCCTTAAATCTCTCCCATGACTTGGACAAACTTTCCTTGTCCTTCATGATGAATGCATTGATCTTCCCTCTCATTTCAGCGGTTTTGGAGGGGGGAAAGAATTTGGTTAAGAACTCCGTCGTCATCTCCTCCCAAGTGTTGATCTTTCCAGGAGGAAGAGACTGATACCAAGTAAGCGCCTTGTCCTTCAAAGAAAAGTAAAAAGGCCTTAGCTTGTAATTATTATTTTCCAGCCTTGAAGGTCTCAAGGTCTCCATCAAAATCTCATAGTTTTGTAAATGTTGATGCTGAGACTCCCTCTCTAAACCTCCAAACTAGCATTGGCGGATCATGGATAAAACGTGCGGTCGAAGTTCGTAATCATGCTCCGCTGGATCACCTAGGTTGACTCCTGGACGCCTCACTTGCTGGTTTGGGTCCATCATGTGTCCTAGGGTCTGTGGAATACCTGCAAAAAGAACTTATCGGACAGGCATCCGAGCTGGAAGTATCTCGGCCGCGGCAACTGAAGCGGGGTCCTGCCTCGGTCGAGGGTCTGGTCGATGCAGAATCTGGGCTCGTAGCTCAGCCATATCTGCTTCAATCTCTGTAGTTCTAGTGTGAGTTTGATCCCTCTGGCGCTGCAATTCTTCCCTATTGAGGCGCAGCTCTTCCATCACCTCCTTCAATTAGGCTTCAAGATCACGATTGTCTTGGTTGGCCATTTTCGCTTCTTTCAAGCGTCTTTTATATGTCTTTTCTAGTTCGGGATCGTAAGGAACGATTTTCCCATCTCGGGTTCTTCGCATAAACCTAAGAAAAAGAACCTGCGAAAGACACTCAAGTAGAGTGGTTAGTTGCAAGAGGGGCAATTGCCCCGAAAGACTACCGCAACCGGCTCGGTCTAGACCAAGTCCCCGGCAACGGGCTTGTTCGCTCCAAACGGTGTGTGCAAGCTTTAAATTTATATCTCAAGAAATATGCTTAAAACAAGGATGCGAACCCGTAGTGTACGGTTCAATTATAGTAAAAGAAAGAATTTCGGGGTGTTGATCGCAGGGACTTAGGTGAAACTAAGCAAGTATAAGTTGTCAATGCTACTAATAACCACAAAAGCGATTAAAACAATCAAAGATGTTAATAAGGTTAATTAAAGGAAATATGCTAATTCTATGGATTAAAGCATCTAGTTGTGGTTCCAACTCAAGATCTAAAGATAAAGCGGACAAAGATGAGATTTTGCAAAGGGAATGTGTTTCTAAAGTGGAATAAATCACCGGGTAAGTCTCACTACTCACTAATCCCAAACCAAAAGCTCCTATTACCGGGTAAGTCTCAAGTTACTAAGGAAAGGAATTATAAGCTCAAACCAACACACCAACTAAGGGAATAGAGTCAACCTTTACCGGGTAAGTCTCAGGCTAACTCACAAAGAAGGAATGAAGGGACACTCAAACCCCAATAAAAGATAAACCTTTATTACCTACACTTATGATCTTGGGTAAACAAACAAAGGAATCACCGGGTAAGTCTCATCCTAGGCTTGCATTAAACCAGGAAAGGTGTAATAAGAATAGGATTTGGAAAACTCTAACACTTAACTCTCAATTTCGGATCAGAAAGGGTCACCTCCGTCAGTCAAGTTCCACCCCAGCCGAGATGTTCGTCGACTGAACGAGATACTCTAGTGTTAAGGTTAAAGACTCGAACTTTCAGGATCCTACTGGGATTAAGATTATTCTATCATTGTTTTTCACACAACTTTCAGCCAATCACCCTAGAATCGCACAAGGAAATTAGCCACTTATCATCATGAAAGAAATAATCAAATATATGAGAAGGGAATGAATATTTGAACACAAAAACCTTAAGAACAAGGCTTCAATAACTGAATCAAATATCAAACAAATCAGCGTTCCTTGGATCACAAATCCAACAAGACAATGAAACTAAAGGGAATCTAAGAAAGACTTACAAATCCCCTCAAAAGCTAACTCCGAACTATCAATCCTTCCTTGATTGATCTTTCAATCTTCCTTCCTTCCTTCAAAGCTTCCAGAAAATCTTCTCTTTGCTGGTTATTCTCAGCCTCCAAGCATGGTCGAACTTGTGGAAAATCCAACCCTTTATATAGGAGAATTATCCTCTAAAGATAATAATATCTTAAAAAGATAATATCCTAATAAAATATATCCATATCTATAAAATAGATCTCCTAAATATATGATCTTCCTTCCAGAAATCCAGCCCAAAAATATATGATCTCTTCCTTCCAAAAATAAAAGATCTCACCCAAATAAAATATATCTCGTCGTGCCAGGGTGTTCGCCTCGGTCGGGACGTTCCTCAAGATCACCTCGGTCGAGGTGACACTGTAGCTAACCGAGGTGAATCTCAGCTGAATGTGAAATCTCTTAAATTTGGTCCAAAGTAAATCTTCTTTGTTGATTCCTTGCTTCCTGAGTCCTCTTTAAGCTCCAGAATGTAACTCCTATGACTCCTTTGCTCCTTAGCTCCATTTCGATCCAAAATGTGCCATTTTACCTACGATTACAACGAAATTTGGTGTAGACCTTGATTCCCGTAAAGGTAGATGAAACGACAATATAATCACATAATATACATTCAAATATATAGATTATTGAAGATAAAACGTCTAAACAAGTCCCAAAATATAGACTATAATACATGCTATCAGGTGACTTGCAAGACATTCCAACATTTGATCAATAAAGGGTAAAGGAAAGTGGTCTTTACGCGTGTCCGTGTTTAGTTTGCGGTAGTGAATGCAAACTCTCCATCCGGTTCGTGTCTTGCTTGGGACCATCTCACCATATTGGTTCTCCACCATGGTGATACCTCCTTTCTTTGGAACCACTTGGGCTGGACTAACCCACTTACTATTTGAGATTGAGAATATCATGTCTGCTTGGAGGAGTTTCAATACTTCCTTTTTGACTACTTCCATCATTGGCGGATTCAATCTTCGTTGGAGTTTCCTAGATGGTTTTCTTCTTCCTCAAGGAGGATACTTTGCATACATGTGCAGGGACTAATCCCTTTGATGTCCGCAATAGTCCATCCAAGAGCCGTTGTGTGCTCTTTCAAAACCTTCACCAACTTCTCTTCTTCAATTGTTGACAAGTTGCTAGAGATTATTACCGGCAAGGTGTTGTTTTGTCCTAGAAAAGCATACTTGATGTGTGGTGGAAGGTCCTTCAATTCTCTCTCCGGTGCCTGCACTATAGATGGAACAAGGTTCTCGCTTGGAGTTAGTAATGTGGGCCCAATGGCCAAATTGGAGATAGGGAGCCTTTTGTGCCCATCCAATTGAGCTCGGACTTCCTGCATGCTAGAAGTGAAGCAATATTCCGAAGTATGAATGTCAATGGGGTAATACCCGGAAAATTTAATTTCCGTTTAAAATCCGAGCGAACCGGATTCTGATCCGCTAACCTTTCTTAATTTTTAAACAAAATAAAACAACACTAAATTCTATCATTTTATGTGACCTTAATTCACATAAAGTGATAAATATTGTAACTTGTAATACCCGGAAATTTTATTTCCGGTAAATCCCGAATCATATATCATAAACCTTGTCATATAATGTGAAAAGTTAAGCACAAAATAACGTTTTTATCAACTTCTATAATTTTAAGTGAGGCTTCAATCTTCTTACATAATCCTTAGTTTTATTAATTAAAAACACTTTATCATTTTATGTGGAATTTTTACACACATAAAATATATCTATCTTCCTTAGAGTTTAATTCTTGCAAGACTAATCTAAATAACCTTCTTAACAAGCATGACAAGCCTTTCGACAAGGCCCAGACAAGGCCTTGACGAGGCCCAGACAAGGCCCTATCCGGCCAGCCTAAAACATCAGCGGCCTCCCTTGCTAGCCCTAGACGCTCCTCCCTTCCACGTAACTACAACCATCCCACCTTCACGTAACTGCAACCCTGGATCGACAGAGTACAACCGGCACATCGTCTTCCTCTTGCACGCAGGACGGCGCTGGTGAGCCTCGCACCCCCTCTGTCGTGGAGCAAGCACGCAGCCCTCTCCTCGCTTCTGTCGAGCAAGTACGCAGCCCTCTCCTCGCTTCTGTCGAGCCAGCACGCAGCCCTCTCCTTGCTTCTGTCGAGCCAACACGCAGCAGAAACAACAGGCCTTCAGCCTGTACGTGATCTGTGCATATCTCCCTTCCGCAACAGCCTCATACTCCCTCCTTAACCCTAGCTGATCTCTCCAGGAACGCAGCCGACGCATTCAGTCCTTCTCCTTCACGCCTAGATCTGCTCAGCAGCAGCCTAGTGCATTCGAGTTGTGGAATCGAATCATTCGTAGCTGAACAGTAAGGAGGCACGCGTTTTCTGAGTTTTTATAAAGTGACGAGTAGTCATCTTCGAGTTCATATTTAGGTAACCTGGGCTCTTCCTTTTTGGCTAGTTTTCGGATATGTTATAGATAGTATTGCATCGTAAATCATACTAAAATTTCAGAGGAATCCATGTTATGGTTTGAGAGATATGGGGTTTCAAAGTTGACTCCTCATACAGTTTTTATAAATGTGCTAAGTTGAGAAAAACAGCATGGGATGTTGTTTTGTGAGATAGTTTTTAACAGGATTTTGATCTCTGTTGGGCTTAAATTTTTGATATGATATAGTTGGAATATTGTTGTAGATCATATTAAAATTTGGGAGGAATCCAGCGAGTGATTTAGGATTTACGATTTTTCAAAGATTGGGTCGTAAGCAGTTTTTCTGTTGTGCTGAAATTTCTAAGTGTTGAGAAAAACAGCATGTGATGCAGTTTTGTGATGTAGGATTGAATAGGTTATTGATCTCTATTGGACTTGAATTTTTGATATGTCTTAGTTAGGCTTACATAGTGTAGTATATCAAAATTTGAGATGATTTAATCAAGAGGTTTAGGAGTTATGATTTTTCAAAGTTAAGACAATGTGCTGTTTTGTTAAGTGGTTGCTGAATTTCCAGAAACTGTGTTGATCAGTCAAGTTTGAGCATACTTTTGATGCCTTAGAGATAAGATCCACCGTTCCGTTCTTGAGATGTTGTGTAGTGCCATGCATTGGTTAATATGTCAAAAGTTGGGATGAATCCAACGGTGGGATTTAGGATTTTAGAGGCTCAAAGTGGACTTGTTGTACAGTTAGAAAATATACTCAGATTTTGGCTAAGTATATAATATTTTAAGTGTTGTAACCAACTTTGGAAATTTTTGTAGAAGTGATGGTTGAACAATTTTAAGAAATTCTTGCTCCTAGGATAACATGAGATATCATAGATGATCTAGGGAATTATTTCAGAATTTTTATAACACTATTCGAATTTCATATTTGAAGCCGAAGTTGGACCTTAACGATCTTTCCGAAAATAGGAAAATGGGTAAATTGCTAGTTTGTAACCAAACTCATCTTTAGAAGTTAGAATATGACTCTTTAGTCTCAAATAAGAGTTTAGGCATGAATTATGAAATTTTTGGAAGTTTCGGAACCAAGGGTAAAATAGTCATTTTACCATAATTTGGTACTGTATTAAATTATGTTCTAATAGGATCTACTATCTACGAAGTCTTAGACTTCTAATTACCTAAAAAGTCTGCTGACACACTTGCCTCCTTTGACAGGCAACCAAGTTATACAGTTACAGATTGAGTTGTGATTAAGAGAATCGAGATCTGATTCAGGTAAGTCCACGGACTTACTTAGTTGGCTTCTTGTATGAGTGTAATGTGTATGAGTGGTGTTTGTTAGTTATAATAAATAACAAAACCGGATTAGGCCGACTTTATTATTTACGTAATTGACCCAAATGTATGATAACGGGTCGTGACATCATATGCCTAGCTCTTGCGAGAGTCTAGGAGGTTCCCTGCGACCAGCCCAGTCAGGTAGACGGTCAGATGCATTAGTACCATTCCGCGTTGGTAAACGGGGACAGGGGCGATGTTTCGGAATCTCTCGTGTCACAAAATAAGTACCATTAATAATGACATATCACCTAATTAAAGATAATAAAAGGATTGATTGTTGTATGTTGATTGTGTATGTTGTGTGTTTGTGCTTTTACCTATATACTAATGCATAGAATGTTAGCTAACGGTTTTATACCGCTTGTAGATGCCTTGCAGGTTAAGACAGTTGTAGAGAGATCCGGAAGAAATGGTCAGCGGGGTCCACGTACTCATTTAGTTTGGGACGGGGATGTCTTATGTTCTTCATATGCGTCGTTTTAGTATCTTTTCTTGTAAGGCTGATACATATTCTCCATGTATATATTGTTTACAGTTTTCAAATGTTTTAAATACTTTTGTGCCTTGTTGTAAGATCCAAGTAAAATTGTTGTCAAACTATGGTCGGGACCCATTGTGAGGTCCTAACTAGTAGTTCCCGAGTTCTCATAATTTGGGGTGTTACAATATGGTATCAGAGCTCTGGGTTGGCAACAATGGCACTTGAAATCTTCTGAAAGACTGAATGTATAAAATAACTAGAACCCGAAAGGGGTCTAAAATTTTCAAAACGGATTTATGTTTTTACGCACACACATAGTCGAGTTGTTGGGTTAGTAGTATGTCGGACCACCATCGCTCTCCGTGGATCTTTGCAACTTGTATCGATAGGAGTTAGCTTATAGACTTTTTATGATGTTTATTATAATATGTTATATATATGTGTATGCTTAGCTTGTTAGTATCCTAAATGATACTTTATATCCTTTAGTCGGGATATCCCGAAGCGATTATCGCCTCATAATAAATCAACAGCGGACTTGAAGAATCTCCAACACGAGGCAATGGAATCAGACCTTGAATTGAGTATTATACTCGGGTAGGCTGCTCGGTGATCCTTACAAATCATCCAAAGAACAAGTGAGCAAGGAAGTAAAGTTGTGAAGATCATTTTTACCACAAACACAATTAGATGAGGAAGGAATCCTTAAGTCAGTTCAGTGAGAAGGTCGTACAAGAAAGTCGGGCATACGAGGCCGAGAGATGGAATTAGAAGAACCATGCTGGAGACGAGAAGATCTCCGAGTGGAGATAACAACATTAGAACAAGAACCAAGTAGAACGGAGTACAACCAAGATGGCGAGATAATGGACTATAAAATCGTGGCGAAAGCCCCATAGACAATTATGGGCATGAGAGATCTGTAGAGATTGGGTGTCGAACCGGATATGAGGATCTGAGGTGAACAGAATGAAGACCTACAATTAAGTGTAAAAGCAAGAAAGTAGACCCCGCAAGTGTGGAGAGATTTTGACCTCCTCGAAGATATAAGAAGTTGAAAGAAGTCGCGACGCCAATATCCAAAGAATGGAGGACTGTAGCAGGGTCAACGGAGTTTCTTGAAGGCGGTATTACTACCAATACCAGTGAAGAAATGGGGACGTGGGAACGACCTTGGTAGACTCGAGAAGTGAAGCTATCCCAAAGGAAGAGGAAGAATGGAAGATAGAATGAACTAAAGAAGTATAAAAGGGTTATTTGGTATTGACGAGCTATGTACAGTTAAGCGGAGATATCTATGATTGAGGATTATTGAAGTAACTATACCGATGCTTTAGAGGATTTCCTCAAGTAGGCAACGTAAATCTTCATAGACAACTAAAGGTATAGAGAGAATCGTGTTAGAGGTTACTACTTGGTTAATTAAAATCAAACTCCGGTCGAGTCAGGGGGTTCGGATCCGTGCTAAGAGAATTAAGAAAGTAAAGTGAAGAAGTTGTTCTCCAATCGTTATTTTGTTTCATTAAGGCAATTAAGGAAGGTACTTGGTACTTCATCCGGTTATGACTTGTGGTATAATTGGAAGAAAGAGTTTGAAGTTAATCACTTGGGACTCACAGAAAATGTCCTTATGAGTGACAACAGAATTATCAGAGTAGCGCAGCGGAAGCGTGGTGGGACCTAACCCACAAAGCATGAAGCAATGGTACAGAAAAAAAAAACGACGTGTCGAGGTCAAGATGATGGTAGTTGGGGAAATGCGTTTTGATGAGAACAAACATGAGATGGGCTATGCGGAGCAACTATAATTTTGTGGTAGAATTTTATCACCATCAATATAGACGGGAAAGTATGTGCATATAAGAGGTTATAGAAGGAGATTAGTACCCTAATATGGATTCAAGTGAATAAGGACGGCTTGTCAGATGTGGTCAGATAACTAGTTCGGAATCCAATACGTAACGGAGTATTCTAGAGTGAGTTTTCTTGATGGATTGAGGAAAGAATTAACGATGTAATAAAAGTATTGTGCATCGCCTACACTAGAAAGCTCAAAGTGAGTAACTACCATCCTGAGTCGAAGATACATAAGAAAGAGAAGCGACAGGAGCATACTTGCAACCTAGTAACTGTGCTTAAGAAAGCATAATCTCGGAGTAGATTTTATGTGTAATATTATATCGGAACAAAGCCTAGTTGCGTTTTGAGTCAGAGGGATATTATCGGTCTGATAACCATGGTGGAGAAAAGAGTGCACTGCTGATGGTATGTTAACAATTATTGAGTAGTCATGATCAAATAACGGTCATAGGAGATCACTTTGTGTCTAATACCGTCATTCCGGACATATTCTAGGTCACTTAAGATCATGGAAAATGCGTGATAATCCTAAGTTTGAGAAAACGATATATTAGAGATCTGTAAATAATATAATAATGCCAGGTGAACAAAGAGGATGACCACTAGATTTGATTATTAGTTGGCTCGAGTGCTAGACCTGAAAAGGGTAACGGTGACGATTCTGTACGTGAGAAACATGATGACTGAGTAATATTAAAAGACAAGACCAAGTGGGTCGTTATACGAAGAGCATTGGGCACTTGGTAAGTGTTGGTGGATGTCAAAGACCTTTGGCCTGAGTGGGTTGTCAGAACCTTTTCAGAGGGCCGGAAGCAAGTGGTCATAACGAAGGGAAGAAAGTTGAATAGATTAGTTTCTGTGGGGTCATAAAAGGATCTGGAAGTGAGTTGTGTAAGGCAACCATTTGAAGTTTTAAAGCGGGTTAGAAGTGACTGATGGACTAGTATTCCTCACCCTATTGGAGAGTGTAGCTTCAGTTTTTCACGGAGACTAAGTTTGGGAACTGAGTTTGAAAATTTAAGTTGGAGAGATACCTACCAGACAAGAGTTAGGTCATCAGATTAGAGGATCAGATAATTGAGCCGGATGATACCGGTGAGATATCCCGAAAAGATTTAAGATTTAGTGGTTTTATGAAAAGGCCGATAAGGCTACCTAAGATATTGGGGATAGTAAGAGACGTAACATTTCAAAGACCTATGTAGCGATGGTTGTAACCTCGGGAGTGACGAGTGTTGGAGATTTGTGCTAAGTCTCAACGGAACCTTTGAGCTTGTTGTCGAGACAAGCTGCAATAAGTTACTCACATGTGTGTCACGATGGTATGGGTTGCGGGAGGCAAGCCAAGTGACCGGCACATAGAGTAACTAGTGATTACGGGGTAAAAGTATGGAAGCTAATTAAATTAAACTAAACAAAAGGACATGGCTATCACGGCTATGTTGAAAGTTAGTTTAGTTGAGCCTCATGACTATCATGGGTCATTGTCTTGACTCAATCATGACAATGCCATTACTTGGCAAGAGCGTTATTGGCCTTGCCAACGCCTAGGCCATTTTGCGGCAGAAATTGAGAGCCCGACGCTTTGTGTTTTTGGGACACATTATGGAGCGTTCTTTCGCGCATTCCTCAATATATTAGCTCAAGAAAGTTGTTACAAAGTTTGAGAGATATCCAAGCACAAATGTCCATTGAGCTCCAAGAAGCTAGCTAGAAGCTAGCTAGTGAGCTGCTCGATGAGCTAAGCTAGTTTGAGCTAAGCTCATGTGTATTAGTTGACCTTGGAGCTTCACCTAGCTATAATGAGTTAGTCAAAGCTCATTGATGAGAAAAAGTCGGGCCGAAAAAGCTAGCTGAAATTTGGGCTTTTTGATGGCCCAATTGAGTTGGGCTTGGGCCTTGGGCTTGGGCCATAAAGTGGTTATGTAACCCTAACTTCTCTCAACCTCCAATAACCGTTTGTAACCGCTCTCAACCGCTTTAGTGGCGGTTATTCTCCCCAAAACCGTGGCCCCCTATGCCTATAAAAGGGAGAGCCATTTGCACTTGATTGCAGATTCGTTTTTGCAACAATAAAGCTTCTAGTTCCATTGTATTGACATTGGATAGGCCTTCTTATAAGCTTGTTTGCAAAACTCGAAAGACCAGTATAGTTCCTTTGTATTGACAAAGGATAGGCATCCATCTTAGTTTGGTTTTGTATTGACAAAGCCTAGGAATACCTTTTCTACAAAGTAAGACAAGTAAGTCTCTTACTTAGTCTTTGTAACGTGTAACGTTTTATCCCACTAAGGTATTTGGATATTCCCGGTGTAGGGGAGAATACACTTAGAAGGAAAATTCATTTATGAATGACTCATTACATTATCCAAGTCAATGGTTTTAACATATAACAACCGGTTTATAAGACGTGTAATTGAACTTAACTTCTATTAGAGTTTTGTCTACTCCTTTTCGGAGATTACAAACTCTTCGTAGAGTTTTATCTACTCCTCTGGAGACTACAAACTCTTGATTGAGTTTTGTCTACTCCTTTGTGGATATTACAAACTCTTGGTTGAGTTTTGTCTACTCCTTTGGATACTACAAACTCTTGATTGGCTTTTGTCTACTCCTTTGTGGAGATTACAAACTCTTGGTTGGGTTTTTTCTACTCCTTTGTGGAGATTACAAACCCTTGGTTAATAACTTGTTTTAGTTCAAGATAATTATATTAATTTGTTTGGCAATTGGGAGAACCGTCTACTCACATAAGTGAGACTACGGCCCTTTGATCTAAAACCGGACACCGAAAATCCAACAATTTTCTAAGTGTATTATACATTTGATATATGTTTCACATACATATGTATTTGCATAATTTAGGGTGTGGTTTTGACGATTGTTTTGTTGACTTGATTTTATTAAGACATGATGGATGACATGGGTGTCATGGATTTGCTACCGTCCAAAAATATGGATGGTTTTGCAAGCATCTCTTTTGTCATATGGCAACGAGAGGTGAAGAAGATTTTGACGTCCTTAAAGGTGGACTACATACTTCTTGAGGGGGCTCCCGGGCCGCCAGGAATTGGTCCTATCTTGGGCCATAATGGGTTGATGAGGACCCGACTACAAACGCAGTGGAGTGTTGATAACTACACTTGTAGAGGAATCATTCTCAATAGCATGTCGCCGTACATGTTGGATATCTATCATGACTTTGAGTCCGCAAAGGATCTTTGGGATGCCTTGGAATTTGAATATCATGGAACGATGTATGAGACTGCATTCTTCAAGTATGTTATGGAAGATGTACGTCCCATGTCCTCTCAATTTGAGGAGATGAAGGAGATGTTGGCACGTATGGACAAGTATGGAAAGGAGTTGGATGAGTCTACGAAAGTGGGTATTATCATCCGGAAGATCCCTCCATCATGGGTTGATTTCAAGCGCACCATGTTGTTGTTTGAGATCAGAGGATTATCCATGAAGGATTTGGGAATATATTTCAAGCAATGGGAGAAAATTCTCTCAAAAGTTCCCAAGGAAGGGAATCCATAAAGGATGATCTTGTAATGTTTGATATTAAGTATATGTAAAAGGCTTCAGGTTTATATGCTTTGTAAGTATCTTACTATGTTAAAACTATGTATAGGCTTCGGCCATAGTTTGTAATGCCTTATCAATATTAATAAAGAATTGTGTGTGTTTTCGATTTTACACTTGTGTCAAGATCGAATGGAAGCATGGTTATTTGTCATATTTATGAATGTTTGAGAGCTTAGTTCGATTGCACATTCTACTATTGAATGTCAAATGGTAAAACACTCAAACATGATCCTTTTTGACAAGGAAATAAGTCTTATCAATTATTTATTGAAAGCCAAAGAAATGGCTATGGCATTGGGCTAGATAAACAAGTCAAGATATGCGCAAACTTATGTTGAGGCATTAAGTGTTCACATGGACTTGTTGTCCAAAAAGGGGGTAAGTGGAACACTAAATAAGGCTCGTGACATGCCTTGTAAATAAGCGAGTGTCAAGCCCAAGAAATGGCTAAAGCGGGTTGAGTAAAGGCGCACGCAAGTGCCCACCTTGGCTATGTCATGCTGCGCAAATGACAAGGCAAACCATGGTCCTAAGGTGTGTCAAAATACCTAAGGAAAGACAAGCCAGAAGTGACTCATCGAAGTCTCTTGGATTGGCTATGTTAAGGTCCAAGCCATATTGGCTAAGGAATAACTATTAGTTGGAAAAGACTTGAGCAAACTATGTTACTCGACCAGTTCTTGATAATGAATCGGGTGACTCGACCGGAACATGACACTGAAGGGAGCGACCCGACTGGCTACTTCAGGCAACTCGACTGTTTATAACCGCCACGTGGTCGACTTGATGGTCTTGTCAGTTGACGCAACTGGACATAGCTTTTATGAAACCGTCGAGTAACCGCCAAGCAGTTGACTTGATTGGTTTGTCGGGCGGCTCGACCGACACTATTTAGAACACGCTGGCTTGCGTTTTGTTAACCATTCGACCCGACTGGGACAGCGGCCAACCTGAATGGTTTTGACAAGAACTTGTGATTCTTAGGAATTACTAAAGTGATCGGCTCGATTGTTTCTATGATCGGCTCGATCGGTCCTTGTAATCGTACAATCGATTCATGCAATATGTATGTGTGTTCATGCCTTTATACCAACGACTTTTCTTGAAATTCCTTGGAGTCGTGGGACTTGTAGAAGGCTGATATGAACATGAGTAAAACGTTTGGATGATTAAAACGTCGAGTGTGAATTCGTTGAAAGAACGGAATACTCAAAGAGGCATAGAGGTTTGGTGGCGTTCAAACCTAATATGTTGACTTCGGTTAAAACCATGAAAAGTCATGTTATGCGTTAAAGACATTTTGGCCAAAGTCTAAATAAGACTAAGACATGATTGAACGGAATCATAAAGTTGGCTAAAAGGTCAAACCTCCGTCGTTCGATTGCCTAGTACCAAGGGCAAGTACGAACATGACCATATATGATTTCCGTTGATCAAGTGTTCTTAAAAGAAGGTAAGATATCTAAACGAGAATATGATATCTCGAGATGTTACCTTCATGGATTTGAAAGAGATTAATTGACTTTCGATTATATATAAACCTTCGGGTCATACAAAAGGAAATTCTATGAGGAAACTGAAAGTCGATGGACTCACTAGAGTCGAATTGTTGACTATGGTGACACATGAATGCCTACAAGGCACATGATCATTTATAATTGTTGAAATAGCTATGGGGCTGATCGAATTTGGACAAGCGTTATGGAACAAAGAGGATGGCTCGTTCTGGATATCCAACAAATTTTTGAAAAAGGACAACCACATAAGGTATGTCATTTCAAAGTTATATATTCTCATATAAGTACTCTCCCTACCCCATGGCAATGGCAACAAAGTGAAAATGATCAAAGGTGGTGGTTAAATCGGTTTAAGATAAATCGAGCCAATTGGTGTGTCAATAGCAAGTTAAATTGTACCACACAATTTAACAACCGGTTTATAAGACCTGTAATTGAACTTAACTTCTATTAGAGTTTTGTCTACTCCTTTTCGGAGATTACAAACTCTTGGTAGAGTTTTGTCTACTCCTCTGGAGACTACAAACTCTTGATTGAGTTTTGTCTACTCCTTGGTGGAGATTACAAACTCTTAGTTGAGTTTTGTCTACTCCTTTGGAGACTACAAACTCTTGATTGGGTTTTGTCTACTCCTTTGTGGAGATTACAAACTCTTGGTTGGGTTTTGTCTACTCCTTTGTGGAGATTACAAACCCTTGGTTAATAACTTGTTTTAGTTCAAGATAATTATATTAATTTATTTGGCAATTGGGAGAACCGTCTACTCACATAAGTGTGACTACGGCCCTTTGGTCTAAAACCGGACACCGAAAATCCAACAACGAGTTAGGGTTTGACCTTGTATGTGTGATATTGTTTGATTGCTTGTTCATCTCATGATTGAGTGTTTAGTCAATGATGTGTTCTATTGGTAACCTTGATGTGCGGTCTACTTAGATGTGGAAACGACGAAACTTTTTGTAGTGATCAAACACACCCATTTCGTGCCTTAAAGGCTGATCATGATTGTCTTACCCTAAGTTTCGGGATGAAACTTATTTTGAGGGGGATCTGATGTAACGACCGGATTTTTCGTTACGCTTTGATAGGGTTAGAGGAGTTTAGAAAACGAAATTAAAATTTAGTGAGACTAGGATATACAAGTTTAATTTTGGAAGTCGTTTGATTAAATGCCTTGTTATAAGTTTCGGGACGAAACTTATTTTAAGGGGGTACTGATGTAATACCCAGAAAGTTTAATTTCCGTTTAAAACCCGAGCAAACCGGATTCCGATCCGCTAACCTTTCTTAATTTTTAAACAAAATAAAACAACACTAAATTTTATCATTTTATGTGACCTTAATTCACATAAAGTGATAAATATTGTAACTTGTAATGCCCAGAAATTTTATTTCCGGTAAATCCCGAATCATCATAAACCTTGTCATATAATGTGAAAAGTTAAGCACAAAAAAAATGTTTTTATCAACTTCTATAATTTTAAGTGAGGCTTCAATCTTCTTACATAATCCTTAGTTTTATAAATTAAAAACACAGCGAGTGGTTTAGGATTTACAATTTTTCAAAGATTGGGCTTAAATTTTTAATAGGCTTTTGATCTCTGTTGGGCTTAAATTTTTGATATAATATAGTTGGCATATTGTTGTAGATCATATTAAAATTTGGGAGGAATACAGCGAGTGGTTTAGGATTTACAATTTTTCAAAGATTGGGTTGTAAGCAGTTTTTCTGTTGTGCTGAAATTTCTAAGTGTTGAGAAAAACAGCATGTGATGCACTTTTGTGATGTAGGATTGAATAGGTTATTGACCTCTATTGGACTTGAATTTTTGATATGTCTTAGTTAGGCTTACATAGTATTGTATATCAAAATTTGAGAGGATTTAATCGAGAGGTTTAGGAGTTATGATTTTTCAAAGTTAAGACAATGTGTTGTTTTGTTAAGTGGTTGCTGAATTTCCAGAAACTGTGTTGATCAGTCAAGTTTGAGCATACTTTTGATGCCTTAGAGATAAGATCCACCGTTCAGTTCTTGTGATGTTGTGTAGTGCCATGCATAGGTTAATATGTCAAAAGTTGGGATGAATCCAACGGTGGGATTTAGAATTTTAGAGGCTTAAAGTGAACTTGTTGTACAGTTAGAAAACATACTCAGATTTTGGCAAAGTATAGAATATTTTAAGTGTTGTAACCAACTTTGGAAATTTTTGTAGAAGTGATGGTTAAACAATTTTAAGAAATTCTTGCTCCTAGGAGTAAATGAGATATCATAGATGATCTAGGGAATTATTTCGGAATTTTTATAAGACTATTCGAATTTCATATTTGAAGCCGAAGTTGGACCTTAACGATCTTCCCGAAAATTATGGGTAAATTACCAGTTTGTAACCAAACTCATCTTTAGGAATTAGAATATCAATCTTTAGTCTCAAATAAGAGTTTAGGCATGAATTATGAAAATTATTGGAAGTTTCGGGACCAAGGGTAAAATAGTCATTTTACCTTAAATTGGTACTGTATTAAATTCTATTCTAATAGGATCTACTACCTTAGAAGTCTTAGACTTATAATTACCTAAAATATGTGCTGACACACTTGCCTCCTTTGACAGGCAACCGAGTTATACAGTTACATATTGAGTTGTGATTAAGAGAATCGAGATCTGATTCTGGTAAGTCCACGGACTTACTTAGCTGGCTTCTTGTATGAGTGTAATGTGTATGAGTGGTGTTTGTTAGTTATAATAAATAACGAAACCGGATTAGGCCGACTTTATTATTTACGTAATTGACCCAAGTGTATGATAACGGGTCGTGACATCATCTGCCTAGCAATTGCGACAGTCTAGGAGGTTCCCTGCGACCAGCCCAGTCAGGTAGACGGTCAGATACATTAGTACCATTCCGCATTTGTAAACGGGAATAGGGGCGAGGTTTGGGAATCCCTCATGTCACAAAATAAGTACCATTAGTAATGACGTACTCATTTAGTTTGGGACGGGGATGTCTTCTGTTATTCATATGCGTCGTTTTAATATATTTTCTTGTAAGGCTGATACATATTATCCATGTATATATTGTTTTCAGTTTCAAATGTTTTAAATACTTTTGTGCCTTGTTGTAAGATCCAAGTAAAATTATTGTCAAACCATGGTCGGGACCCATTGTGAGGTACTAACCAGTAGCTCCCCGAGTTCTCAGAATTTGGGGTGTTACAAATGGCCCCGTTTGGCAGCAGCTGAAGCAAGCTTATTGAAGCTTATCCAGCAGATGCTTTATACTCTGCAAAGTTGCAGCGTGTTTGAGAGACGCAGCTGAAGGAAGATGAAGAAGCTGAAAGTAGCTTATGAAAGCTGAAACTTTTGAGCTTTCCATCAGCTCCCCAGGGTATGCTTATGGGAGCTGATGGAGTGGATCAATTTATTGATTCTCCAAATACCCCTGGGTTTCTGAAAAGCATGCACACAAGTATCGTTCTTCCTCTTCCTCCTATCTTCTTCCTTCAACTGCGAAATTTGTTTGAAGAAGCCATCTTTTCTTGGCCAAAAGTCGAAAGTAATCTTTTGTCTTCTTGTTATTTCTTCTTCGATTCTCTACATTTTTCATTCTCTCATATTCGATTTTCACTTCGATTTATCTGGCTTCTTAAAGCTATTTTCCCATAATTTGTTTGATTATTTGCTCGATATTCATTCATGATTCATCTCTCTTTTATTTTGAAGATGCACTCTCGATTTTGTCTTGTTCCACATAGGTGAAACCAACGAATTTTTCCTTCTTCATTTAACCCTAATTTCCTACTCGACTTTTCCCTTCTTCATCCCTAATTTTATGTTGGTTTTTCGGTCATTCCTGTATGAATTTGACAATTTGTATTTGGAAATTGATATTCATTTGTAGAATTGTAGAAATAGCGACAAACAGAATAATGGGCACACCATATGTTTGATTAAATGTCAAGCTAAGTTAAGGGCAATAAACATGAGTTTATTGTAGTGGTATTTGTAACTTGAAATAACTTAATCCCCATTTTTTTGTTTCAATCTCTACTAATACTTGTTCTACATATGTCAAGCTAAGTTGGGGTCATCAGTTCTTTGATGTCCAGACACAAGGTTGATGGTAATGTTGCTTTCTCTGAACTGTTAAGATTGCAATGTATGTTGTGTATTCTCACTGCATAGAATACACATATATATTTGCTCGATTGAAAATGTCATTGACCTTGGAAATATATAGAATTGTTGATAGATTACACTAGTTTTTGTTGAAGCTTGTTAAGCATCCACCATTGCTTCCAAAAGGTAAACTCATGTTGCATACTTAGAAGTTGTGTATGGAAATTATGAATGAATGCAAGCATGTGAAACAAATAGTCTATAAAGGAACTCGAAAAGGGCCAAGTAATTACTTGTCAGTGGCAGTGTATTATTCAAGCGAGCTTTGCTCAAGATGTGACTAATTTGTCAAACCGACATGTCTCTTGGTACTAAAAATCTAGTTTAATATATGATTAGACAAACAGTTCATCTTCAGTTAACTGATTAATTTCTGTTGTAGCTTGTTAAACTCAGGTTGCATACTTCAAAGTTGTGTGTGGAAATTCAAGTATAAGACTAGTTAAATTCATGTATAAGACTAGTTAAATTCAGGAAGCATATTGTTATATAAAATGATGATTGATTGTAAAATGCAAGGCACTGTCAAAGAGTCTTATCCACACTTAATTTTGGGGTTTGAAGATCTATTGTAGTTGAACATTAGACATGGACACTGTGAAATATTGAGACAACATTAGACATGGACACTGTAAAATATTTAGATGCTTTTTATTATTTAATTCTAAAATCTGTACATTTTCCTTGCCTACTTTTGTTAATGTTAAGAAACTAATTTTGTATGCAAACGTTTTTAGAAGGTAGGAAAGTTGAACAAAGTAAGTATTCATATCCAAAGTACATTTTCAATGATTCATAGCTTTGTTAATGTTAAGAAACTAACTTATGTTACATTTTACTGCTTTTTTTTGTTTATTCTTGGTCAAT
The DNA here is from genome assembly GCA_033239045.1 of Fagopyrum esculentum. NCBI lineage: Eukaryota > Viridiplantae > Streptophyta > Magnoliopsida > Caryophyllales > Polygonaceae > Fagopyrum > Fagopyrum esculentum. Next base: position 75,433,919 of record BSUD01000005.1, on the reverse strand, counting down.
GTCATATTGGTTAATATATGTTATTGCTTTGTTTGAATTAGGATTATCCATTATTCATGACTTTGCACATCACAGGTATTTTAACCGAACAAGATTGTCCAGTTATCCAGTTAGGTAAGAAACATTCCATGTTCGGAGCACAGGGAAGACACACAAGAGAAATTTCTTTACTTATTTATTGCTAGAGAATGCTTGAAACAACAAAGCGTATACATTGTTCTTAAGCTAAATTTGCACGATTCAAGGCTAGCAAAAAATTGGAGTGCACTTGACAATAGGAATAACTTATTTGCTGATTTATTGCTGTGTTTTTTGTCCTTTTAATGAAGTTATTTTTGGACCTCCAAAATCTAGTTGTTACTCGTGAATGAAAAAGGAAAATTATATTTATATTATTCATTAGTGATTTGATGACCAATATCATTTTTTCATTGCTATTATATTTTTATAAAGATAACTACAAAATAAAATATTACTAAAATAATAATTTAAACTAACAAATTGAATAAAATAACTAATGAAAATTGATAACTTATATAGTTGTTTTCAAAGAAAATGTTGGAACACATGATTTTTATTTACCTTTGTAAATAAACTAATAAATTAAGTTTATTAAAAGCGACTTATAAATTTAGAACAACACTTTCATATTTCAATTAATCATATTACAATTTTTATTATTAAAGAATAAGTTCGAATAATGTTTAACTATAATCTCTATTTAATATTTATAAAATTATAAACGAAAGCTAAGATGGATGAAGCCCTTTTTCGTAATTTAACATTTCTATCAGCTCCGATAAGCTTGTATTTATCAAACGCTCAACAAGCTTATCAAAATAAATCACCTAGTTCAATGAGTTACTTATTTCAGCTATTAAATCAGCTTCAACTTTTGCTTCAACTTCAGCTACAATAAGCTCGAAGTTCCCAAAAGGACCCAATGTCATGTTCAATTATGTTTTTCAATTCATCTATGTCGGATATATCAAAAACATCTTGAATGATAGGATCAATAACATCAATGGCACAAAGAGAATGATCATCAATAGGGTGTTTCATTGCATCATAAATGTTAAACTCAACTACTTCCCCATCGAATTCCATAGTTAATTTGACACTGACGTAATCAATTTTTGTCCTAGCGGTTTTTAGAAAAGGCCTTCCCATCAATATAGGTGAAGCATGTGAGTCATATTGCATATCCATCACAAAGAAACCAGCAGGAAAAATCAGATTTTCTACCATTACTAATACATCTTCAATAATCCCTTTCGAATAAACATTAGATATATCAGCAAGTTAGACCACAATCGGAGTTTCAATGAGTGGCCCAAGGCCAAGAGATTTATTGATGAAGTAAGGAAGAATATTGATGAAAGCACCAAGATCAAGCATAGCCTTATCAAAACAGGTTTCCCCTATAACGCAAAGAATGCTTACCATGCCCGGATCACTACACTTCTTGGGCATTCGGCGTTTGAAGACGGCGGACACATGCTCACTAACTTGCACTTTTTTCTTGCCCTTCAACTTCTGGTTCCTCTTGATGGTGCAAAGTTCCTTCAAAAAACGAGCATACTTAGGAATACTCTTTACAAGTTTAAGGAGAGGGATATTTACCTCGCATTTGGAAAAGGTCTCAAAGAGATCCTTATCCTCAATCACTCTTCGCTCCTTTAGTGCCTCAGGAAAAGTAGCCGATGGTTTCTCAGCAAACAGAGGGGGAAAACTAGGACGGGTGTAAGAATCCTCTTCAGCAGAACCCTTTGTCGTCTTTTCTGCAAGTGAGGAAGGTTGCAGGCGTAGGGGCGGCTCATGGGCTGTCACCGCAGGGGCGGCGACATCGAGACGCACGGGCGGCGTCTACACAGGGGCTGACGAAGTTGCAGCAAAAGGGGCGGCTGTAGGGGCGTCAGACTCGTCAGAGGGTTTTTTCTTCACTTCTATTGCTGGCTTTTGCTGAATTTGCTTCCCACTAAATTTTTTGTTAGAGCACTAACACTCTTTAGGGTTGACAACCGTTTGGGAGGGCAAATTTCCGGAGGATCGAGCTTTGATCCTTGTAATGGCCTCCGCCATTTGTCCAACTTATTTTTCAAAGTTCTTGATGCTAGACTGTAGCACCCCGAATCCGCGGGACTCGGGATGCTACGGGCGGAGACCTCACAATACGTCCTGACCCTTAGCCTGACAACAATTTCACCGGATCTTGCAACAAGGCACAAATAAAGCCCAAAACAAAATTCATTTTTATGCAATGTTATGAAACCCAAACATAAAAGAAAGGAAAGACTTCGGCCGTCCTTACAAAAACATCAACACACTATACAATAACAACAATACAAGAACTCCAAAACCCAACTCAACCTAAAATGTACGGAACCCCGGCTGCCCACTCCTCCGGATCATTCGGCCACATCCTATCATGCACATCAACTACAACAATCGGTATAAAACCGTTAGCTCACATTCTAGGCATTATAAAGATAATATGGCACAAACACACACAAAAGAACACAAGGCACACAACATGAACATTCATTCCATAATATCTTTTTAGGTCGTTCCATATCTAATTCATTTGTTTCAAGTGTGACACAAGAGTCTTATAACTCTTGCCTCTATCCCCGTGTAACCAACAGGAGTGTGGCGGCGCCCAACCCATATACCCTGAGGGAGTGATGAAGAAGCCCGCCTGTATACCGTGTATGGCCTGGTCGCAGAGATCCCCCCAGTCTCCCTCGGGAAACTGAGCGGTGATGTCACCGCCCGATAATAATAATAGTAACGATGGGCCAATAAATAAGGTCAAGTAATTCCTAATCCATTTTCATGCTTAAAAGCGGTAAACACACACCACCATATATATCCAAATAAGGCATAAAAGCGGCTAAGTAAATCCGAGGACTTACCTCGTCTCAAAGCTAACCGAAACCGATAACACTCTCATAAAAAAAATATACAAAGCCTGTTGAAGACAAGGCACGATTATCAACAACTACTCACACAAGCTAGAAGTCCTTAGACTTCTAGTACTATATACTCTTATTAGGTCATACACTCTCATAATCTAGGATACGCTCCTAGCCTTCAAATACTCACAAGATCACAACGAACACAAACTCACAACTTCAACAAAGCGCACAGGATAACATACACACCTCAATCCTTAGAACGTTCAAACTATCCTCGAATCCTCACCTAAAGTTCAAAGCCACTACTTGGCATTTCCACTAAGTTATGCTAGATCCAACCTAGCATGGTACTATTACTAAATAATACTATATCGAGAAAGAGGTACTGACACAAAGTTGATGGCGGAGGACGATCTACGGATGTGGAGAATGGATTCGTTGTTCTATACCGGGCGCTTCCGGACCTAAAACCAAAGCTAAGGAAACTTAGCTTATATGCTAAATTTGATTTTAAATTTATATAATATATAACTCAAAGGTAAAACTCGTTTTTTTAAACCTCAACTTTAAAATACCGTAGTTAAAAATCCAATGTTAAAACAATAAGAACATTGTCCGGGACAAAATATATGATTATATAAAGATGAGTTAAAACCCGTAATCAACTTTCCCGGTACAATATGGTACTCAAGAAACTCGACCATTCTCAAAAATAAGTTTTATGCCAAATCCATGATTTATTCACAAGGGCAAAAACTGCACATTTTAAAACATAGGGTCAAAACTATAATTATACAAATCAACAGGGGCATTAAATGCACTTCCAAAAGAGTGTGTCTAATTTGCAAATACAAAACATGGGCACTTTTTGTAGTTATACCAAAATTTTGGGGGGCATGATAGAATTTTAAAAAGGAGGGTTTTGAACCCTTTACTGGTGACTGGGAGATGAACTGCACAAGGAACCTCTCCGGCGGCTTGCTGGCGGCCAGAGGCGGGGAAGATGGCGCCTTCTTCCGGTGGCTACGGTGGCTGCTCCCATGTGTGCAACCGCGACTTACTCCGTCGACGGTGCTCACTGGAGTAGGAGTTGCTGTGCGAGTAGGCGGGGAAGAAGGGGGAAGGAGACGGCGGCGGCTGCTGCGCTAGCGGCGCTACACAACAAAGCGAAGAAGGAAGGAGGAGGGAGAAAAGAGGGAGTTTGCAGCCTTCTATGCCGGAGGTTCCGGTGGCTCGATCCTTGGGAAAGGGTTTCACGAGGCATGTAGCGGAGCTGCTGGCGGTCCCGGCGATGGATCGAGGGTGATGGAGACGAGGTTGGCAGGAGAACGGCATCGACGACGGCGTGTCCCTAGTCCCCGGTCGGCGGCGACAAATGCTGAGGAAGAGAGTTGCTTCTCCGGGTTCTTTTGATAAACAAGGGACCAAAAGAAAAGCAGCCATGAGAGAGAGAAAAGGTGGAGTGTGAGGCTAGGGAGTGTATATTAAAGGCTGGCAGCCTTGGCAGGGGAAGGGACGAATCAGGGGAGGTTGAGTGTGAGCTTTCTTCTAAATGTTGGGAAGTGAGGAAGGGAAAAAAAAAGAAAAGAAAAGAGGTCCGGTCCAAACACACTCGGAACGGGATTTTTGAATCGGAAACTTTCCGACCTTTCCGAAAATAAATGAAAATATATATAAAAATACTCGGGAAAGCTATTTTACGTCGTAAAACACTTTTAATAATAATAATAAAAATTTAAGCTACTAAAAATATTGATAGTGTAGAAAAATAAACAAAGAAAACGCACCCAAATAAATGGGGTGTTACATCAGGTCCCCTAAAAACAAGTTTCGTCCCGAAAGTTGCTACGCGTCGAACTTCTCGGTCTCTAAGGCCGAGGTATGAACTCTCAAACTAAGACGGCTTAAACCTTTTAATCTATACCCACAATCTACTCAACTATCACCGCAAGATATATCGGGTAATATAGCACATTCCCGCACGGGGCACACACAACATATAACATCACACATATACACAACTAAGGGATGAACTAGGTCCAACCCTTCGATTCATCAACGCTACTAGCTCAGCGTAACACTTAACCAAAGATACTGTCCTATGACTTCCTATTAGCCTGATTGGTTCTACGATGCCACTAACTCATCAAGACCGGAAAAACTTCTCGAGTCATACATCTACTTCCTTGATTGATACACATGAAACACCGGGTGCACACTCTCTACTCTTGGCGGCAACGCCAACTTTTAAAACACTTCTCCAACTCGTACTAAGATCTCGAAAAGGTCGATATACCGGAACTCCACTTCCTTCTCGGATCTTTCTCAATGCAGCAACAAAGAAGATCAAACTTCCCATTTACCCCGTCGGTTTTGGTTCTTGTCAAACCGAACTTGATGTTACATTTCCTCAATGCTTGTTGCAAGTTCCAAGTAATGAAGGAAGCACTTTAATCCATACTACTTCTATGAAAAAGACACGTATGCTATTACTTTTACATCGGTCTGTAATACTCGATCAAGACCTTGTCTTGAAGAATCACTTGTACACTTCAAACCCATCATTCCTCAAAGCAGATCAAAACAATTGTACCAATAAATCTCCTCTTTAACTCTCAAAACTCCATTATCAAATCTTCGTCCCATTCAATACTTCATCGTCATCCGTAGTAGGTTACCATAACTAGCGACCCTTGCAACTGATCGAGTAGGTCCCCCATTCGTTGTAAGGGATACTTGTCCTTCACTGTCATCTTGCCCAACTCATAGTAATCAATGTACAAACGGAGATAGCCGTCCCTCTCTTTGCAACTGGTGTCCTCCATAATAACTTCAAATCAAGAATTCAAGATATATATATCCAAATGTGAACTTCAAATCGAGAGTTCATGATACACTTCCAACATGAACTTCAAATCTACTTAATGGTAATTCCCACTTTCCGATGCATTGGAATTTGTTCTATCTCGGGTCCCAGCTTTTCTTCTCCCATCACATATCGTAATATATCGACACAATCTTATCTTATCTTTGGTCAAGCGGTCTACCCCGACCTGTTGCGGTGACGTCCATCGAACACGTGGTTTAATACTTCTTTAGCTGCAATGTTCACCGTCCTCTTTCAAAGATCCTTCATCTCCAGAACTCGGGAGACTTGCTTAAATAATCTTTTTAAGGTTTCACACTTATGTGAAGTCATGAAAGTCCTAACTACAAGACTTAATCACGCCTTGTAATATATTAGTATTACTTTCTTCGTATTCTACCAAAGCTTGCACCATTCCTTCGAGTAGGTGTAGAACTTACTCCCTTTTCTTATGTAACGTCCAATCGACCGTAGAGGTTCTATCCTCGATCTTTCATTGTACTTCTTGTACATCTCACATGGACTTCAAACTTCAAAACTTTAGTCTTCCTTACTATTGTTGGTCACCTTTTGTACTTCTCGGTATTCTATGTACAACTACAATGGAAGCCTCATCTTACGGTTGATATACTAGCTCCCCTTACCATGATCAAACCTTAGAAGTTGTAACCCGTGGCGTTCCTCCATATGTCAATCCCATGACCTAAGAAGGTCGCGTAAGATCGTTATAATCTCCTCCTCGGAGGTCTTGTTATTGTGCGTCCATTGATGTACCTCCTTACTATTGACAGTGATCCACCGCGAATACTCCAAGCTCTTGTTCCCGATCCTACATGTTCCCATAGTCTTGTTTACTCTTCTCATCTACACACATCAATAGACAACCCGCACTGGTGCGTTCTCAGTTGTCACCGATTAACTAGTATATGGCCTTCTCCGAAGTTAACAACTCACCCTCCTACCATACTTCTATACTCCTGAAAGGATACCCTCTCGGGGTACTTTGTCTTAACTTCACTAGCTCCTTTTACTCTACTTCCAACTCTGTTAGCTCCTACTACACTCCCATCTTCCTTCTGCTTCTGTAAGATAACTATACCTCCCCAACTCTTTCGTGTCATATGACCCAAGTTCATAGGCTTAATTGTTCTTCATAATTTTTTGCAAATGCACTCCTCAAATATTCTGACATTAATTAGCCTCCACTCGCATCCTTCTTGGTTGATAACTTAAGTTCTTCCATCCAGCTCCTTGTTTCCTCTTTCATCTTCTTAAGATCATCATGTACACATACTTCTTCCTTCTTAGCGTTGCTCAATCTCATAACAATGACGGGAAAACGGTTGTCCCCCACAAGGTAATTCTACTTTGTGAATTTTCACCATGTGATCCTCCTCATAACTCTCAAACTTCTGAATAAGTCACCCGCTTGGAATCTCGCAAAGATCGTCACTTCACCTTCTGGTACCTCCGTAAGCTTAACTTCCGGTTCTCGTTAATCTTTCCAAATTCATGGACCACTCTTTTCGTCTTGACTCCCATCCTTAGAAGCGCCTATTGAAAACTCATCTTACTTAAAATGCCACTTTTATTCTCGAGCGAGAATGTAGTCCTCTTTAGTTGATTCGCATCTTTACTTCATCGATTCCGCACTTGGAAAAATCTTATGTTCGTTATCTCTAGTTGCCTTATTGATTCTCCTTCATTGTTTCCTTTCTATCACTCTCATGTCTTCATGTCGCTTTTATATCGGTATAGTCTCCATCTTGGTTTCGCTTAAGTCGCCACGAGGTTCTCTTTTATTTATTTGTCCTTTGGTTACATCATCTCTAGTCTTCTTGTTCGACGTCCTCTTAAAGGAGTCTGGGAAATCACCGGGGTGTTTGCATAAACTTGATGTTCAACTCAATAACTTGAGCATACTCATCTTCGTATGTATACTATCCTAAGCCAAAAGGGTTGTCCATGGGGGCGATGATAGCTTTCTATGATCATAGCTATAAGGTCCACTATCACTAATATGATATTAGCATACCATATGCTTATATATATAAGGATATAAACGCCATGCTACTACTATAAACATAATCAGTCCATAAACAATTTACAATTCAACATAAAAGTATAGTCCAAAACATCATAAGTCCACATATACATATCTACATATATACACATATATATACATAATATAATAATCAATAACTACGTCGCCGAGATCCGCGGAGAAAGTGGTGGTCCCATACATTCTTCCCCAACTGACTCATGCACATGATTTGAAAATGAAATTCATTTCTTTAAAACTCAGATGCCTGGAGTGTTCTATTTACTTTTATTCGGCCTTTAGAAGATTGCGAGTGCCATTATTGTCAACCTAGGGCTCTGAAACCACTTTTGTAGCACCCCGAATCCGCGGGACTCGTGATGCTACGGGCGGAGACTTCACAATGGGTCCCGACCCTTAGCCTGACAATAATTTCACCGGATCTTGCAAGAAGGCACAAATAAAGGCCAAAACCGAAATACATTTTTATGCAATGTTATGAAACCCGAAAATAAAAGAAAGGAAAGACTTCAGCCGTCCTTACAACAACATCAACACACTATACAATAACAACAACACAAGAATTCCAAAAACCCAACTCAACCTAAAATGTACGGAACCCCGGCTGCCCACTCCTCCGGATCACTCGGCCACTTCCTATCATGCACATCAACTACAATAATCGGTATAAAACCGTTAGTTCACATTCTAGGCATTATAAAGATAATATGGCACAATCACACACAAAAGAACCCAAGGCACACAACATGAACATTCATTCCATAATATCTTTTTAGGTCGTTCCATATCTAATTCATTTGTTTCAAGTGTGACATAAGAGTCTTATAACTATTGCCTCTGTCCCCGTGTAACCAACAAGAGTGTGGCGGCGCCCAACCTGTATACCCTGAGGGAGTGATGAAGAAGCCCGCCCGTTAACCGTGTATGGCCTGGTCGCAGAGATCCCCCTAGCCTCCCTCGGGAAACTGAGCAGTGATGTCACCACCCGATAATAATAATAGTAGTAACGATGGGCCAATAAATAAGGTCAAGTAAATCCTAATCCATTTTCATGCTTTAATGCGGTAAACACACACCACCATATATATATCCATATAAGGCATAAAAGCGGCTAAGTAAGTCCGAGGACTTACCTCGTCTCAAAGCTAACCGAAACCGATAACACTCTCCGAAAGAATATATCCAAAGCCTTTTCAAGACAAGGCACGATAATCAACGACTAGTCACGCAAGCTAGAAGTCCTTAGACTTCTAGTACTATATACTCTTATTAGGTCATACACTTTCATAGTCTAGGAGACGCTCCTAGCCCTCAAAAACTCACAAGATCTCAACGAACACAAACTCACAACTTCAACAAAGTGCACATGAAAACATACACACCTCAATCCTTAGAACGTTCAAACTAACCTCGAATCCTCACCTAAAGTTCAGAGCCACTACTTGGCATTTCCACTAAGTTATGCTAGATCCAACCTAGCATGGTACTATTACTAAATAATACTATATCGAGAAAGAGGTACTCACACAAAGATGATGGCGGAGGACGATCTACGTGTAACACCCCGAATCCTAGGGGACTCGAAATGCTACGAGCTGGGACCTCACAATGGGTTCCGGCCCTTAGCCTGGCAACAACTTCATCGGACCTTACAACACGGCACAAAAAAAAAGGCAAAACAAAGAGTTTTATAACATGAGCGAAATAAAAAGAATCCAAATTCTGAAAACAATACAGCCAAGTCTCAAAAACAAGAAATACCAACATCAGTCTCAATAGTGATAAAATAAAATATAATAGTCCCGTCCTATAATGCACGGAACCCCGGCTGCCCACTGCTTCCGGATCACTCGATCGCCTCCCTAACCTGCAAGGCATCTACAAGCGGTATAAAACCGTTAGCTAACATTCTATGCATAAGTATAACGGTAAAAGCACAAACACACAACATACGCAATCAGCAAGTAACACTCATTCCTTTTTATTATCTTTAATTAAGTGATACGTCATTACTAATGATACTTATTTTGTGACACGAGGGATTCCCAAACCTCGCCCCTGTCCCCGTTTACCAACGCAGAATGGTACTAATGCATGTGACCGTCTACCGGACTGGGCTGGTCGCAGGGAACCTCCTAGACTCTCGCAAGAGCTAGGCAGATGATGTCACGACCCGTTATCATACACTTGGGTCAATTATACAATATACTACAGTCGGCCTATTCCGTTTTTGTTATTTATCTTAACTATCACACACCACTCATACGCATCACACACATGCAAGAAGCTAGCTAAGTAAGTCAGTGGACTCACCGAATCAAATCTCGTCTCTCTTAACACACTAAATCAGTAGCTGCAGGAACTCAGTTGCTTGTCAAAGGAGGCACGTGGGTCAACACTTTTCCTTGGATACTTAGAAGTCTAAAACTCCTAAGATGTACGATTCTATGTGCAGAAGTTAGTACAGTGTTTATTTAAGGTAAATTTACTATTTTACCCTTGGTTCCGAGACTTCCAAAAACCCGTAAAAAGTTCTTAAATTCTTACTTGAGGCTAACTAATCGTATTCTACTCTTTAGGATGATTTTAGGTGACAACTATAAAAACTACCCATTTTCTATTTCCCGAAAAGTCACGAAAGTCCAACTACAGCTTCAAATATGAAATTACAATAAACTTATAAAAATTCTAAAATAAATTTCTAACTTATCTATGATCTCTAATCTACTCATAGGAGAAACAATTTCTTAAAACTGTTCAATCGTTATTCCTACAAAAATCTTTAAAGTTGGCTACAACACTACAAATGTTCCCATACTTAGTCAAATTTTTCTGCTGGAAAAACAGCTCAACTACTCCACTTTGAGACCCTATAACTTTCAATCCGACCATTCATTTATTCCCAAATTTTAACACGGTAAACTATGTATATCTATCTATGATCTATTAAAATTTCAACGGTGGATCTTCAACCAATCTTTTTAACATTGATTCACAACAGTGGGTAATCTTCCACATCAAAACTGAAAGAAATAACTAAAATAAATCCTTTACAGCAGTCCCTTATTCTCTTCTATCCAGAACACTCACTCCAATCTATCCCAACGGGTCTTATAATAGAAGACATCAATGTCAAAAGGAAAGAACGGAAGTGCTTACTCACTACTTGCAAGTTGTTGAAGAAACCGTGCACTAACGATCTCCCACTGACCTTGGCTTCGGAATACTCTGACGACAGGGATAAAACGAAGTTGGCTGCTGTACGCTTGATCTAAGAAGACTCGAGTTTTCAGCATAGAGAAGACACGATTAGTAGCCAATCCTAGTGCACATAGATAAGGAGAATTGTTATTAGACTCATCTATACAGAGAGAAGCTTCCAAATGAACGTGAATGTCGATCTTGCTGTTGGGACCTTGGTGGTATTGCTCCTCTCTGAAAGTGAATCGATCTTCTGTACGCAGTAGTGAAGAAGGCAAGAGGGAGGATTTTTTTTAGACGTTAAATGGTAATCGGTTTCTCCTATTCCCTTAGCTGCTACGTGAATGAAGGCCATCAAGGGAGAGCGTTGATTTCAGCCGTTACATTCAGCATTCACAAGGGAAGAAGAACGGTTGTAGCGTGCGTTTGTACTCATGGGCTGCGAGAAGAGCTGTGCATACTGGGCTAGAGAGGAGCTGTACATACTGGGCTGGAGAGGAGTTGTGTATATTGGGCTGGAGGGGCTGTCAATGGGCTCGTAACCAGCCTCTCCTGGACTGCTGCAGGCTGGGCTCGAAGTCACACTGCTGGGCTGTTGTGGGTAAGCAAACTGGCTGAGCTTAAGGTAGGAGTAGTGGGCTGAAACATGCTAGAAAAGTGGGCTGAATTACTTGTAAAAAATCTGTCAAAACTCGTCATGGCCTTGTCATGATCTCGTCTCAGCTTAGTCATGATCTCGTCACAGCTTGTCATCGATAAGAATGAATTATAATAACTAGGGTTTGATATAAATCTATCATTTTATGTGAATTAAATAATACATAAAATAATAGATAATTATAAGGATTAGAGTTTGATATAAATTTATCATTTTATGTGAATTAAATTCTACATAAAATAATTGATATTTCTAAGGATTAGAGTTTGATATAATTTTATCATTTTATGTGAATTAACTTCTACATAAAATAATGAAATTTGTGAAGGAAGGGATACTAGATAGAATGGGAAACTGTCAACGGCGGAATTAGACGGAATAAAAATTCCGGATATTACATCAGTACCCCCTTAAAATAAGTTTTGTCGCGAAACTTAGGACAAGGTACTTAATTAAACGACTTCCATAAATAAACTGGTATGTCCTAGTCTCACTAAAATGTAATTTCCTTTTCTAAACTTCTCTAACCTTATCAAAGCGTAACGAAAAAAAATGGTCGTTACATCAGATCCCCCTCAAAATTAGTTTCGTCCCGAAACTTAGGGTAGTTCCCAAGTTACTACATCAAGACACATATGGTTCACACACAAGCACATCAAACATATCACACATACAATCACTAAAAGTAACCAAATAAGGATGTAGAACTACCTGACGGTCCTATAGACGTCTCTAGATCCGCATAAAACTCGGGATAGTTCCGCCGGATACTATCCTCCGTCTCCCAAGTGGCCTCGTCAATCCCTCGTCTCGACCACTGTACTCTCAACATGGGTATTACTTTCGATCGAAGGCGTCTCATACCTCTCTCCAAAACTGCGATCGGGTACTCAGGAAATGTATGATCCGGCTCGACCACTAGGTCGTCATGGCTCACTATGTCTCTCGGGTCGTGCACATACTCTCTCAACTGAGACACATGGAACACTGGATGGACTCCCTCCAACGGGGTGACAGTGCCAATCTATAGGCCACTTCTCCTATCCGCTCTAGGATCTCAAAGGGCCCGACATATCGGGGACTCAACTTCCCTTTAATGCCGAAGCGTCTAACACCCCTCGTCGGTGACACCTTCAACCATACCTGGGCGACAACCCTGAACTCCACAGGCCTGCGCCTCTTATCAGCATAATATCTTTGACGGCTCTGTGCAGTCAACATCCGCTCTCGGATCAATGCTACCCGAGCCATCTCATCATGGACCTGCTCGGGCGCTACCCCACTCATCCTCCCAGGCTCATCCGAACACAAAGGTGTACGACACCTCCGCCCATATAGTGCCTCGTAAGGAGCCATCCCAATAGTCGCGTGCCAACTATTGTTATAAGAAAACTCCACCAAAGGGAGATGGCCGGGCCATACCTGCCCCCAATCAAGCACACACGCTCTCAACATGTCCTCAAGAATCTGAATATCCTCTCAGACTGCCCGTCCGTCTGAGGATGGTATGCGGTGGTGAACAGTAAGCTCGTCCCTAAGGCGGCGTGTACCTGCTGCTAGAACCTCGAGGTAAAACGCCCATCCCTATCTGAAATGATCGTCCTCGGTACTCCGTGGAACCTCACAATCTGTCGGGTAAACTCCTCGGCTAAACGAGACACCGGCCACGTTTCCTTAATAGGAATGAATCGTGTAATCTTCGTCAACCGATCCACTACAACCCATATCGCATCAAAGCCTCTACTCAACCTCAGGCCAGTAACGAAGTCCATGGAAATGTCCTCCCACTTCCACTGTGGAACTGGAAGTGGTTGGAGCTCTCCTCCGGGCCTGTGGTGCTCAATCTTGACCTGTTGACAGGTCGCACACTGGGCTACATATCTAGCCACGTTGGGCTTGAGCCCGCCCCACCAATAAGATCGTCGTATATCTTGATACATCTTACTCGCGCCGGGGTGGACGGAGTAAGGTGTAAATGGGCCTCCTACAGTATACGCTGCCTCAACTCTCTGTCAGAGGGTACACATATGCGCTCCTGGCGCCTCAAAATCCCATCTGCACCCACCACAAACTGTGGTGCCTCCCCTCTGGACATTCTCTCCCTAATCCTCGTCAGTGCTGGACAATCCTCCTGTTTCTGCCGGATCTCTTCCGTCAGATCCGGTGAAACCTCTAATGCTGACAAATGCCCGTCAGTATCGGGAAACCGGATGTCCACCTCCAACCAAATCAAATCTCTTTGCAACTGGGTCTGAACAGTCAATCTAGCAATCGCAGCCTCGCGAGGTGTCCTCCTACTAAGGGCATCGGCGACCACATTCGCCTTCCCCGGATGATAATGAATCTCTAAGTCAATGTCCTTAATCAGCTCTAGCCATCTCCTCTAGCGGTTATTCAACTCCCGCTGAGTGAATATGTACTTCAGACTCTTGTGGTCTGTGAAGATCTGACAGGTGGCCCCGTAGAGGTAATGACGCCAGATCTTCAAGGCGTGAATAACTGCAGCTAGCTTAAGGTCGTGAGTAGGGTAATTCTCCTCATACGTCTTCAGCTGTCGAGACGCATACGCAATGACCCTACCCCTCTGCATCAGGACGCATCCCAGGCCCAGCTTGGATGCATCGCTGTAAACGACGAAGTCCTCAACGCCCTCTGGTTGTGCTAGCACCGGAGCAGAAGTCAATCTCTCCTTCAGCTCCTCAAAGCTCCGCTGACAGGGCTCGGTCCATGCAAATCTGATGGACTTCCTTAACAAGGAAGTAAGTGGTCTGGCAATCACAGAAAAACCCTTCACAAACCTACGGTAGTATCCGGCCAGACCTAGAAAATTGTGTACCTCCTTGACCGTCTTAGGGGGCGGCCATGATGCAACTGACTCTATCTTTGCCGGGTCCACCTTGACTCCTTCGGCAGAGACAATGTGGCCAAGGAAGGCAACCTCAGGCATCCAGAACTCACACTTAGAGAGCTTAGAATAAAGCTCTCTATCCTGTAAAACCCGCAACACCGTCCTCAAGTGTCCGGCGTGCTCCTCTCTACTCCGGGAGTACACTAAGATGTCGTCGATAAAAACTACCACAAACTGATCTAAGAAGTCAATGAAGATGCCATTCATCAACTCCATGAAGACAGCAGGAGCATTGGTGAGCCCGAAAGGCATCACCACGAACTCATAATGACCGTATCTGGTCCGAAATGTTGTCTTTGGTACGTCCTCTTCCCGTACTCTCAGCTGGTGATATCCTGACCTCAAGTCGATACGTGAAAACACCGTAGCTCCCTGTAATTGATCCAGCAAATCATCAATATGCGGCAACGAGTACTTATTCTTGACGGTGACTTTGTTCAACTCTCGATAGTCGATACAAAGCCTCATGGATCCGTCCTTCTTCCTGACGAAGAGGACTGGTGCACCCTAGGGAGACACACTGGGTCGGATGAATCCCTTCTCTGCCAACTCCTCGAGTTGCTTCTTAAGATCAAGCATCTCAACTGGTGCCATGCGGTATGGAGCCTTGGAGATCGGCCTCGTGCCGGGCTCCAACTCAATCCCAAAATCTACGCTCCTCTGTGGTTGTAAGCCAGGTGGCTCGCCAAAGACATCCTCGAACTCACAAGCTACCGAGGTCTCTGCTAATGATGAACTCGTCTCCTCCTTCATGGCATAACACCAGAAGGCCTCACATCCCTGACTTATGAGCTTTGCGGCTCGGACCGCACTAATGATTGTCCCTATATTTCCGAGGTCCCACCCTCGAAAGACTTCTTCCTGCCCAGACTCCGTAGTGACCGTCATTGTCCTCCTCCTGACGTCAAGAACAGCTCTATGGCGGTCCATCCAGTCCATCCCGAGTATGACTTCCTCGTGCACTAAGTGCATGACGTGAAAGTCGGCTAGCCAGTCACGACCTCCCAAGTGGATAGGACATTCGTGAATCTCCCGAGTACCACGAACCCTACTCCCATCGGGTAACCTTATAAGGAAAGGTTCCGCCTCTAATGTATCTAAGGTCAGCCTATCTATGCAATCATCAGATATGAAAGAGTGTGTCGCACCTGCATCAAAAAGTACTCGGATTGGAAAGCCATGAATCGTGATAATACCTGTGGCTGCGGGCGCTGCTGGCTCTACGGCACTCCTCAACTCAAAGACTCGAGCCTGAGTACCCCTAGTCTCTGAAGTGCCTCCACCACGCCCTCTACCTCTAGTTGGAATCTGAGTAGAACCCTGTGAATATGCCTGACCCGGAGCCCGCTGTTGCTGACCCCGAGCCTGATACTGAGACTGCCTCTGTCCTCCTCCTGGGGTACCAGCAGGTGAGGACCCCTGCTGTGATGTTACCTTTCCTTGTCGGCAGAAGCTAGCCCTGTGGCCCAGCTGGTCGCAAGTAAAACATGTAACTGGTGGCCTCCTACACTCCGGCTTAATGTGTCCCTGCTCCCCACAGTTGTAGCACTGACGTACTCTAGATCCCATCGGCGGTGCCACCTGGTGACTAGAACGGCCCTGGGACTGACCACGCCTATGACCTGACCCTCCTACTCCAGTGTTGACTGGTCCGGTCCTCTGTCTCTTGTCTGACCCTCCAGATTGCATAGCTCTCCGGTGACCCAGTTGGTCCCTCTCATACGCTAAAGCCCGATCTTGATAATCAGCTAAGGAATCACAGCGGAACCTTGCTAGATAGGAGCGGGTAGTCTCTCTCAGTCTCCGGGAAAACAGATACACGTGCTGGTCCATAGGTGGTGCAGCAGGACCAAACAGTAACAGCTCCTCCCGGAACCTCCTAATAGCCTCAACTATCGGAACATCCTCAAAACCTGCCTCCAAGAAGTCCTGCACTCGGTCCCTTCTCAGTGAGGTAGGACAAAAGGTCTCTCTCACGAGACTCAACAACTGCTCAAATCGGGACACTCCGCCCCTCACTGTCCTCCACCAGTACTGTGCCTGGTCCCTAAACAATGTCTGAACCAGCTCCACCTTACGACTCTCAAGGCAGCGAATCGCCTCTAGCGCGGACTCCACATGACTGATCCAATGTTCCACCTCAAGTCTAACGTTCCCGTCGAAGGTGGGAACTCGTTGATGGTTGAATGTCTTCAACCATTCATCTGGTCTCGGTACCCTCAGCTCGTCTCTCACTCGGTCATCCTCGACAACTCTCACTAGTGCAGCTACCACCGGTGGAACTACCACCTGAGTCACCCTTTGAGAGACCTCTGCTGACCTAGTTGGCACTGGCGGTGCTGGAGGTGGTGCTCCGGCCCTGTATGCCTCTTGCACCTGTTGGACATAAGCTCGATACTCCGATGCTCCAATCGATACGTGGCCAGAATCAGCAGGCCCTGCACTCCGTACTCCGGACCTAGTAGCAGTCTCATCCCTAACCTTTGGGATAATACTCTCGGCCACCTCCTCAGCAGGTACATCCGCAGCTGGCGGATCTACAACATGGACACGTCCTCAACCTCGGCCTCTCTGAGGCCAGCCCATACGTCCCTGTCTTGGAGCTCCAGGAGGAAGGGGAGGTCGGCCCTCTCCTCGTCCAACGTAAGCTGTCGCTCTCGTACGAGCCATCTGGTAATGACGTGATCAATATAAGACTACTTTAGTTCCTAATAAGGACATAACTATCTTATTACTTTAGGTCACTTCTAAAGGTCACAAAGTTACTAATATTACAAGTTATAATAGAAGTCCAATAAACTATGCTATCGAGTTTAGCGGAGGTAGTGGCGGTCCGTGCATTCTATCCCAACCCGTTTATGCTCATGGTTTGGAAAACAAAAATTTCATTTTAAAAGTTCGGAACCCTTGCGGTTTCCGTTTATTTGTTTATTCGGCCTTTTTGAAGATGGCGAGTGCCGTTGTTGCCAACCTAGAGCTCTGATACCATATTGTAACACCCCGAATCCTAGAGGACTCGAAATGCTACGAGTTGGGACCTCACAATGGGTCCCAGCTCTTAGCCTGGCAACAACTTCATCGGACCTTACAACACGGCACAAATAAAAAGGCAAAACAAAGTGTTTTATAACATGAGCGAAATAAAAAGAAT
This sequence comes from Fagopyrum esculentum, assembly GCA_033239045.1. NCBI lineage: Eukaryota > Viridiplantae > Streptophyta > Magnoliopsida > Caryophyllales > Polygonaceae > Fagopyrum > Fagopyrum esculentum. The sequence continues at coordinate 75,416,155 of BSUD01000005.1, read as the reverse complement.
CCAAATTCTGAAAACAATACAGCCAAGTCTCAGAAACTAGAAATACCAACATCAGTCTCAATAGTCATAAAATAAAATATAACAGTCCCGTCCTATAATGCACGGAACCCCGGCTGCCCACTACTGCCGGATCACTCGATCTCCTCCCTAACCTGCAAGGCATCTACAAGCGGTATAAAACCGTTAGCTAACATTCTATGCATAAGTATAACGGTAAAAGCACAAACACACAACATACGCAATCAGCATGTAACACTCATTCCTTTTTATTATCTTTAATTAAGTGATACGTCATTATTAATGATACTTATTTTGTGACACGAGGGATTCCCAAACCTCGCCCCTGTCCCCGTTTACCAACGCGGAATGGTACTAATGCATGTGACCGTCTACCGGACTGGGCTGGTCGCAGGGAACCTCCTAGACTCTCGCAAGAGCTAGGCAGATGATGTCACGACCCGTTATCATACACTTGGGTCAATTATACAATATACTACAGTCGGCCTATTCCGTTTTTGTTATTTATCTTAACTATCACACACCACTTATACGCATCACACACATGCAAGAAGCTAGCTAAGTAAGTCAGTGGACTCACCGAATCAAATCTCGTCTCTCTTAAAACACTAAATCAGTAGCTGCAGGAACTCAGTTGCCTGCCAAAGGAGGCACGTGGGTCAACACTTTTCCTTGGGTACTTAGAAGTCTAAAACTCCTAAGATGTACGATTCTATTTGCAGAAGTTAGTACGATGTTTACAAATCAGCAGGGGCATTAAATGCACTTCCAAAAGAGTGTGTCTAATCTGCAAATACAAACATGGGCACTATTTGTAATTATATCAAAATTCTGGGGGCCAGATATTATTTTAAAAAGGAGGGTTTTGAACCCTTTACTGGTGACTGGGAGATGAACTGCACAGGGAACCTCTCCGGCGGCTTGCTGGCTAAAGGCGGGGAAGATGGCGCCTTCTTCCGGTGGCGACGGTGGCTGCTCCCCTGTGTGCAGCCGCGACTTACTCCGCCGACGGTGCTCACTAGAGCAGGAGGTGTTGCGCGAGTAGGCGGGGAAGAAAGGGGGAAGGAAACGGCGGCGGCTACTGCGCTGGCGGCGCTAACAGCAAAGCGAAGAAGGAAGGAGGAGGGAGAAAAGAGGGAGGCTCCGGCCTTCAATGCCGGCGGCTCCGGTGGCTTGATCCTAGGGAAAGGGTTTCACGAGGCATGTGGTGGAGCTGTTGGCGGTCCCGGCGATGGATCGAGGGTGATAAGGCTGGTAGGAGAACGGCATTGACGGCGGCGTCTCCCTAGTCCCCGGTCGGCACCGACAAATGCTGAGGAAGAGAGTTGCTTCTCCGGGTTCTTGTGATAAACGAGGGACCAAGAGAAAATCAGCCATGAGAGAGAGAAAAGGTTGAGTGTGAGGCTAAGGAGTGTATATTAAAGGCTGGCAGCCTTGGCAGGGGAAGGGAACGAACCAGGGGAGGTTGAGTGTGAGCTTTCTTCAAAATGTTGGGAAGTGAGGAAGGAAAAAAAAGAAAAGAAAAGAGGTCCGTTCCTAACGCATTCGGAACGGGATTTTTGAATCGGAAACTTTCCGACCTTTCCGAAAAGAAATGTAAATATATATAAAAATACTCGGGAATGCTATTTTACGTCGTAAAACACTTTTAATAATAATAATAAAAATTTAAGCTACTAAAAATATTGATAGTGTAGAAAAATAAACAAAGAAAACGCACCCAAATGAATGGGGCGTTACATAAACTTTATGTTTGGACATGGGTAGCAAAATGTTTAGTTAAAATCTGCAGCATTTCCTCAGTGGATTGACACTTACCTTGGCGGGGCTACTGCTGCTGGTTTTTTTTATCCCTTCATCGAAAATTTCGTTGATCACGCCAATTTGGCATGTAATTTTGTGCATATGGGTTGTTCCTTGGCCTTTGTTGCTGTTGTTGCCCGTAGCCCAATGCGTTCACCTCAACATCGTCATCTTGGACTTGAGGGAACATGTCCGTTGGATGGTACGGATCGGCACAAACTCCACATGCCTTGAGTTGTTGTGGAGTTCCCATCAAAGTCAATCTTTTCACCATCTCCTTCAGTTCGGCAATTTCTGTTGAAATCTCATTACGGCTAGGATTGACAGCATGAACTCCTCTTTTGGTAAAGGTCCTTCCAAAATTCCGAGTTCCTTCCACTGATTCCTGTATTTTCTCTAAAGCAAGGTCATGAGTGGTGTTTAGAATATTACCTCCACAAGCAGCACCGACGATCCTCCTCTCATTGTAAAGCAAGACTTTGTACAAGTACAAGACTAGATCTTGCTTAGAATACCCATGGAAAGGACAGTTGGATCAGAGTCTTGCGAAACACTCGAAATACTCATAAAGTGTTTCGTCCGCCTCTTGCTCTATGTTGCTTATAGCTTTCTTCAAGCTATTTCCCTTCTTAGCTGGAAAATACTTCTCAAAAAACGCCTTATGGAGGTTCTCCCATGTGTCGATGCTACCGGACGAAAGCTGGCCGTACCAATCATCCGCCCCATCCTTGAGCGTGAAACCGAACGCCCTCATCTTGATTTGTTCTTTGGTAATATTGGCCGGCTTCATGCTCATACACATGGTATGAAATTTCCCAAGATGCTTGATGGGGTCTTCACCACTTAACCCATGGAAGGATGGGAGCAAGTGGATCAGCCCCGGCTTGAGCTCAAAGTTGACTCATTCCCCAATTGCCGGTATGGTGACCGCAAGAGGGTCTTGAGTCAACTCCGGCTGCGTGAGTTGGCAAAGAGTTCGGTTGGCCATCACTTCACGGAATCGTTGTTGTCTACGTTGTCGGATGTGCGTTCTCTCAATTTCTTGATCAAAAGGAACAAATCCGGAGTTAGTAGCACGGGTTTGAACCATAAAAACGTTCCAAACCAATAACCAATAACCAAAAGAAATCAAAACACAACTAAACTCCCCGGCAACGGCACCAAAATTGACGAGGCTAAAATCCTAGGTCGTTGTCTTTTTGCTTAGGTCAAAGTAGAATTCCTAATGTTACACTAACAAGTTTGTGTATAGTGTAACTAAGGGTCGCACCCAAGAGAGTTACGTTTAGGTTTTAATTAAATGTAATTATCGAGATTGTAACCAATAGGGGGGGGGGGGTTTGGATTGAATTGTAACAAGACGAAAGCACAATAAAACAAGTAAAGATGTGATAAAACGATGGAGAGAAGAGCTACACTAGGTTGATTTTTAGCATGCAAACTACTTTAGTTGGTTCTTTTTATAATTATTTCACCATTGTTCTCGTCTTGATCATATACATGTGTTGAGCCAACCGGCGTCAGCACAACCGAAAAAGTAAATGATCCGTAAACCTACAAAAACAAGGCACAAGTTAGCTTTCAAATAAAGACAAAGAGATATAAAAAAAAATGAATAAAATCGTTAGACTATTCTTCATATTTATATACCTTTTACTTTAAGCAATTACAACTAGCTTTTACCTAAAGGTTTTCTACTAGATTGAGGACCCGAACCCGGAATCGATTAACCCAAGTTCATTGCATGCAATTAGACACTTAAGGTGATCAATCTAAGTGGTAAGAAACATGCAATTGTTAGTTAAAGCACAAAACATAAGATAATATAGAGAGAAAATGGGAAAATAATCCAATGTAGCAAGGAGGCTCTAGAAGCTCATTACAAAACACAAGATAATATAGAGAGAAAATGGGAAAATGGTGGATGATTCTAACAATCAGCCATTGACCTATTTATACTAGAATTGGTAATAAAAGGGAGTAAATGGCCGTCTTAAACAACCACCTTTAATGTCATAAAGGTGGTGCAAACGGCCGGAGTAAAGTCACCTGGAGCTAAACCGCGGGGGCTGTCTTGCAGAGCTGCAGGGGCGGTTTAGGCAGAAACGCTTGATCTTCTTCTTGACCGCAGGGGCGGCCTGGCAATCCCACAGGGGCGGGTCTTTAATGCTCTTCAAACGTCTGACTCTTCATCTTTCTTTCGCTTCTGATGTCGAGTCGCAGGGGCGGCCTAATGTCACCGTAGGGGCGGTGACACTAGCTCTTTGGCTTCACAGCTCCGTAGGCTGGTCCACAGGTACAAGCGTAGGGGCGCCGGCTTCACTTCTTCAGGATGAGTCACCGCAGGGGCGTTGAGAGGTGGCCGCAGGGGCGGTGACATGCTTTGTTCCGGGCGCTGGCGAAGGCGTAGGCTACATTCCGGACTGCAGTGCCACCCGCAGGGACGGTGTGGCACCAGAAGCTTGTCTTCGTGAATGATCTTCAACTCCCAACTGCTTCTAAAATCTCTTTTGTTTCTTTTAATCTTCTTCTTCTGGATTAAGATGTTAGCAACACAAAACCAACCCTAAGACAATAAAAGACGCTAAAAACTATCCTAATTGATAGTGATCCCATCACCAATCAGCCTTCAACTTTAACTTCAAAGCCAACTTCCTTCAACTTTCTTCCTTCCTTTGAATATCTTCAATATTTCAATCTAATTAGTTATTCAGCCATTCTTCCATCTAGAAAATATCTTCCAATTTATAGGAGAATCACTTGCAAAAATAAAAGAGCTTATGTGCCATTGGTCGTGCGTCTCGATCTAGGCCCAACGAAATATCTCGGTGGAGGTGATCTTTAGGTCAACCGTGGTGAACCTCAGCTTCGTGCAAATCTCTCAAAACTGGTCCAACATCAAACTTCTATCCAACTTCCATGGTTCCTATGCTTTTCTTGTAGCTCCTCAATGCTCCAAAATGTAGCTCCAATGACTCCTTAGATCCCTTAGTATCATATCACTCTAAAACGAGCCATTTTCCCTACAATTACAACAAAACTAGGTGTAGACCTTGATTCTTGCAAATGTAAACAAAACAACATAATGATCAAGAATATACACTCATGCATGAAGATTTGTGAAGATAAAATGTCCAAACAAATCCCAAAACATAGACTATAACACATGCTATCAAAATACCCCATACTTGTCCGTTGCTTGTCCCCAAGCAAGATTCAAATTTAAGATACAAGATATAATGGATTATAAGTTATCAAAAACATCAATGAAAAACATTTTACAAATCCTTTTGGTGGTGTTCTGCATTCATAGATCACCCTAAGGGAATGCTTCATAGCAAATAAAATCAACATATGGTCAAAACATTTTATGAATATAAGAAAGCTGTTCATCTTTGCATAAAATCATAGAATGCATAATAATTCATAGTTATCGAAATCAATCATGTATAATCCAGTTTCAACCACAAAGTCAATCAACATACTCAAGGTCTCACGGGCTTTAAAAAAGAGGTCAAGAAACGTGTTAGGGTGGGATCTATATAGGGTAATGTAGTGCTATAATCCGGGAATAGGATCTTTACTTTCTTTCTTCGAATATCAAACATCTTCCACCAATAAGCTTTGCTTATTTTCACTTTTCACTTTATTTTTTAGAAGATGGACAGAGGTGCACAATAACCGTAGCATAGGAAATCAGCAATCATCAATTTCTTGAGATGCCTCAAACCCTTGATGCACATACCATGACCCGTTAGGACTATCGATCAATCCGACTTTGGCAAGACATAAATACCCAACTATGTGAATGGTGCCGAGCTACTCATCATCAAGATGAACGTCCCCAAACCTATTATTTTCTAACACTTTCAGCCACAATCTCAACTTCGCTTCACGCTTTTCATCAACTGCATCCAAATTCCCGGATAGGTAAAGGGAGGCAAATGTATATGAGGGGCTAAAGCATGATCAAGAAGAAGAAGAAGAGAATGAAGTGCCTTCATCATCCCATGAAGAAAGAAAGAGAACTCATAATGTGGTGTAAACCTTCTAATCCAACATAATTTTGATAAAAACAAAATATTAAACATGCTAGAATTGCAAAAAAACAAAATTTATCAACTTAAACATATCATAAAACCTTTCGAGCATATAAAGATTTCAAAGCTAATCTGCAAGCAAATATCATCATCGAGGTTGTATCTGGAATAGAAGCACAAAACGTTTCGAAAATTTCTTCAGTTTTAAACCCATCTCGGTTGAGGTGATTTGACGGCACCCAGGGTGTTCAACCGAGATGCATCTCAGTTATCACGATCTCGTTTGGTCAAAAACGTCTCGGTTGAGCAAAAAGAAAATTTCAAATAAATTTTTGACGTTTTTTCTTAAACAGAAACTTGTATGCAATGCATGTAAATGACATATACACACATGTAATCCAAATAAGATCAAATCAAGGTCAAGTAGGGTTGTACAAACTATAAGAAAGTACGTCACATACAATTACCCCTTACTTAGAACTCATTGTCCAAATGGGTCAAATAACAGTCAGAAGAAGCACAGTATGCACCGGACAAAAGCAGAACTACATAAAAAATAAGAAAATGCTCCATAATATGATCAATCCTCATTAGCTGCAGTGGTGGTGGTGGATTGTAGGGGTACTGGGACGAATCAAAAGGATAGCACATTGTCTGCTAAAAATGTAGCATCATCATATGTCGCTGATAGTGCCAACTCTCCTCCATACGCTGAGTCCATCCCTCAATAGGTTTGCGCTGTGCATCGAAGCGTTGGGTGATGTCGATCCGCAGAGCCTGGTATGAATCCGTCATTTGTCTCGTCATGTCATCAATCCTTCTAGTGCCTCAGGATGACGACGACGGCGGGCTCTTTGCTGGGGTGGCTGGGGAATGTCAGTTGGAGGTACAAGCGCCTCTTTCTCGTCCTCCGTGGCCTCGTCATCGAGATCAACGGTGGTACTGCTAGGTCCGCCGGTCATTTGCGTATCCTCCCGTTCCCTCTCTAGCAATATCCTCCTACATAATCGGGAACAAGAAAACAGACCAATTCTCGTGGTCATAGACCGAGAATTGGGAAGACCAGACAATACGTCTCGGAAACTTTGTTTCCCACGGCATGGCCACACAAGGTGTTCCAAGACCACGGGGAAAGAGGATGCGGCGTGTGATGAACTCTTGTAAACCCAACGGCTTCGCCGCCACCACTAAGGTGCATCCAAAAGGTCCAACCCCATATACGTAGCAATGTGAGTCACAAGGTTGCCATATCAAATATCTCCCTTCGCCTTCCCCTTCACTCAGTGCACATCCTATGCAAGCATAGAAGCAAAATCCGGGATACCTCCAGTCACCATACAAAACATGCTGAAAAGCTCACCTTGTCGGACCTTCTAAGGCGTCTCAGTACGCACCAGAAGCATCTCACTAAAGATCCGGTGAGAAATGTGGAAGGCCAGATGGTAGATAATGCGATCCCGAGAAACCCCGGGCTACCATCTGTCAATGTGGGAGGTAACGTGAGCAATACCCTCCCAAAAACTGTGAACCTGCACTCGAGAAGCAAAGTTTGTAGTTGTAGCAGCGGGAAAGCCAAAAATCTCCCCAAACTACTCAAGGGAGATGATGTAGTTCTTGTTCAGCAGCCGGTACTTGATCCCTCTGTTCTCCGGCATGTAAATCTTTGAGCTCAGAAAGTCGAACGTCGGCTCCAGATAAGCCGGCGTTCGGATAGCCATGAAATCCTCCAAACCAACCACGGAGACCATCTTCCTCAGGTCCTCCACCACGTGTGGGCACCAAAATCAGAAATATCAACATATCTCGGGGCGATTATCGGCCGGCTGCAAATCCGGTCAAAGTTCTTCCGAAATCGTTCATGAATCACTAGGATAGTAGGCTGCGGAGGAGGGGAGTGGGGGGAATGTCGGGAACCACTAGGAATGTCCCCAAGGGCTAATTGGCGATCAAATCTCCTCAAATTTTCCATAACTGAAAATCACCTCGGTTGAGCTCAAGAAGACCTCGGACGAGACGAAGCAGATCCAACCGAGGCGAAGTACTACTTCGATCGAGGCTCAAAAACTGTAAGCTTTTCCCCCAAATTTCACTACCACTTGCTTCCTATTGTAAAAGCTAGGATTTTCGAATCCTAAAATAGGATGATTAAGAGTGATTAAGTTAATCATCGATAACAATTGGCTCATAACTCGCGAATTGTGTGTAGATGACGAATATGAATTTCACCATTATGATTTTGGCGTAAATTTGGACGTATGGGGGAAATTTTACTTTTTCCTCCGGGGTATAATTTTTACCCTCTGATATTATTTGGAGCATTTGGGAGCTTCAATTAATAAAATTGTAGTTGAGAGAAATGATCAGGACATCGAATATGTTCTAGATATGAAATAACATGGAAAGGCAAAATGGTCAAAAGAGTCGCTATTTCGTTTCTTAGCGGCTAAGAAAGACGGCTTAGGAATACGCGTTTTCCGAGAAAGTTGCAGAATAATTATCCACACAAAATGTCAGATTTATTATTCCAATTTCGAGAAGTTTGGAGAAGGGGCTCAAACCGCCTTCGGATCGATAAACGGATAATTATCGACTTTGCTAAAGGATAATTATCGTCTTCGCTATAAATAGCGAAAATTCATTTATTAATTCATTTCCTTTCACGTTTCCTCGTAAAAGCTCTGATTTCTCTCAACTTCAAATTCAGATCTACTCTTCGTTTGTAATCCGATTTCAATTCCGTTTGAGTTTTCGGATTCCTCTCTTCGTCCTCTTCATTTTGGTACCGAGTTTCTGCGTTTCCGTTGAAGTTATGGCCAGGTCGAGCATCCCCCTTATATGTCCGGTCCCGTCGCTCAGATTCCGGTGAATCTGATGGTGTCAGAGCGTAGCCTGCGTCGTTGTGATTCCGAATCTTCTTTCGGATCGTCAATCGGGTTAGTAACGAATAAGTTATGAATTTATTCGTTTTCAGTATTGCGATTTGGCCTAAATTGACCTTAGGCTTGTCAAAATGGATAATTGGAAATTCCATTATGCTCGTTACAATATTCTGGTGATTATGGGCTATTTGTTTGATGAGATCTGATGACAGTTGGGTTGAGAAACTGCCTGCGGGCAAAAGGTTATTCTGATGAATTTTAATTAATTAATTAAAGATTAATTAATTAAATTGGGAATCTAGAAAACGCTATAAGCTAATTAAATTCAAAGGAATGAATTTAATTGATGTTTGAAGCAAGAAGTTTAATACGAGGAATATGATATTCTCGACAGGTGTTGTTGAAGACGGTAGACTAACTAAAGCTTAGTTGCTCAGTGAGCGTATCCAGGTAAGTCTTCGGACTTACTTAGCTTCGATCTGCAGAAACCGTGCCTGAGAGATTTATATCTCACTGTGTTGATATGTGTTGTTGTTTTGAAATGCCTTGTTGTGTTGAAATGTGAATGTTGTTGTGCATTGAGATGTGTTATGTGTGAAGCATGCTTGATGTGTTTATGATGAAAATGACGTTATGATGTGTAAAGCATGCTTAATGTTGTTGTGATTATTATCATGTCATAATTATGAGAAATGATTAAATGAACATGTGTTAGCCTATTGAGGCGTGCTATTGAATGACATGATAAGCTTGCTGAAACATGATAATGTATGAGATGATAAGCCTTTTGAGGCATGTGATATGATGATGACTTGTAAAGGTCAAGAGTATGTGAAGCGAGTATTTTGCAGTGAATACCGGAGCTCGGCCAAGCCCGGATCACTTGCGTTTGTATAAGAATGACACCGAGTCTGATGGACTTCAGGCTCGGGTCGCACACCTAATGAAAATGGTAAATGTTTGCATTAACATGAATGGCAAAATGTTGCATGTGGTTAGGAGTTAAGACCATAACTCACCACGAGAAAGCCTGGCCCGTAGACTTGATCAGTCTGGCTACGACCTAAGAGCAAATGTCTGAATTAACCTAATCTGTGCAATGGTGAGCTCACACCAAAGCCAGAACCGTATAAGCAATGGTTCCGGATTAATGGGTCCGGGATCGAAAATTGTAAATTTCATACTGCATTCACGTGCATCATTCATAAAAGCATGATATCATCTCATGAGCACGGTATATGGTATTTGAATATATTTGTTGTATTGTGATGTGATGATATAATCTCTCGTGGATAGATTATGATTAGTAGCTAACGGTTTTAAACCGAATCTTTTTAGGTAATGCTGATCATAGGAACGCTTCAGGGATGTCAGCTGCAGGGTGTGGACAGCCGGGGCAGTGTTAACCCAAGGGTTGGTTGAACTTGCTTTTGAAAATAATCGCTTGCAAGCGAGTCTTTTGTTGGTTGTGTGCAACTGTGTACACATGTTGATTTCAGGCTGAAGTTTTAAGACACCTGTTCAGGTGTCATGCTTTGAAGTGTCGTTTTGGGATATACATACTAACTGCATGCATGGTTGTTATGTAAATGTTTTCAAAATGACAGGTTGAATGTTTTCATTATTTCTTCGTGCTTCTTGTTGCAAGGTCCTATTTGTGAAGTTGTTGTCAGGCTAACTGATGGGACCCACTGTGTGGTCCTTAGCCTAGTGACGTCTTGAGTTACTTAAAACTCGGGTCGTTACAGTTTGGTATCAGAGCTTAGGTTGACAACAAGGGCACATGTGACTTGAGATGAGACATGATAGTTCAACCTAAATACAACCCAGTCCGGGTTGGTTTTTAAAGGACATTTAAGTTTTCAAAAGATTTTGAAAATTTCTGACATATGGTTTTAATGAATTTAAAATCATATGCATAGTCGGGATTGTGGGTAAAGACACTGCCTTCCACTCCTCAGCGTGACTCCTTGTAAGTGTAGTTCTCTCTCTCTAACTTGTTAAGATTATAGTATTCTGATAGATATCACTATTGTTATAAGTAGTGGATATATATGAAGAGAGAACGATCGTGAATGTTCCGGTTTGTCGAAACCGTGATAAAGGCAACCGTAAGCGTTTTGATTAAGAGACAAGGAAGTTGCAGCTTCATTACAAGTATGTCAATGGGAGCACAATGTGCAAGTGTGTTAGTGGAAGTAAGACAAGCTAGAAGTACATGATAGTATAATGTTTAAAGTAAGTGGTCAAGGTCAAGTACTTTTACCCATCGAGCTACATGAGATGTGAAGATGCAAGAATATAGCAATAGAAAGGGCTATTGCTACGATAGAAACGCAAGGGCAAGCACGAGTTGTTGTACCCCAAACACTAGTAGTTCCATATGAGGAACAAGAAGGTAGTGAACTTCATTAGAGAAGTGACTAAGGCCATCAAAAGAAGAGATGTGTTAGTGTTTGCAGGAGCTTATGTAATGCAAGTTGATTGGCGGTTGAACCACATAAACATGACTTTTGGGGACATTGGAGGGCTAGAAAAGTATAAGATGAAACTTGCAGCAACCTTCATGCCGAACATTGGTGCATATTGGTGGATGAGAAATTGTGCAATCATTGTGGATTACGAGACTTTCAAGAGTCGGATTTGGACTAACTTGTTAAAGTCTTTTCTAGAAGCAACATTTGGAGGTTCTCCTATGATGGAGATGAATTTCACGAGGAGTATACATCGTTGGATGAGAGTGCACCACTTTATGATCAATTGATAAGATTGTTTATGATAGGATGGAACGACCTCTTAGTTGGTGTTGTCACCTAAGATATGACGTTATTGGAGTATTAGGAGAGGATAATAAAGCTTGAAACAAGACAAGGCTTTAGGAAAGAAGTGGATTCCTAAACTAGTGGAGGAAAGAGGCAGAAGTCTACTCAAAGTTTCTTGGAGATGCGAGTACGAGACGTGTGAGTCAAGAAACAAGGCCTTCTCCCCAACCATGATCATAAGAGAAATTGGAGGGAAGAACATTTTAAATTGTGGAGACCTAAATTATTACAAGAAGGACTGATCAAAAAGTCCAACTAAATGTTTCAAATGTAGTTAACCTGGAGATATGCTAAAGTTTGTGAGACTAAGGGATAATGTTATCTCAAGGATCTTGTCCTAATGTGAGAGGAGGAAAAAGCCAAAGTTTACGTGGAAATTAGGCAAGTAAAGTAGCCAACCGATATCCTTATTACCGGATTGGATAATGATGACGTGATTGTAGACATCGATTGGATGATCAAGTATATGGATAAGATAGATGCGGAAATGCTAACAAAAATGATGTTAGCCAAAGATGATACTTGTCATGTGTTCAAAGGAAGTGAGCTACAAGACCCACTAGTGATGATCTCTGCGATGAAAGCAAGTAAGCTGGTAAGGACAGGATGTGAAGCATATTTATGTTATGCTTTGGAGAAAGAAGGAAAGATTCAATTGAAATACATTCCAGTTGCACGCGAGTTTAAGGATGTTTTTCAAGATGAATTACCTGGATTGCCACCTACTAGGTAAGTTGACTTTAGAATCGATCTAGAGCCTGGAGCTAGACCAATTTCTAAAGCTCCGTACAGAATGGCACATGTGGAAATGCTTGAGTTGAAGAAGTAGTTGGAAGAATTGGCAGATAAAGGATTTATTCGGCCAAGTGTATCGCCATGGGGAGCGCCAGTGTTGTTGTGAAGAAAAAAAGATGGTACAATGAGGCTATGTATCGACTATAGAGAACTGAATAAGATGACGATTAAGAACAAGTATCCACTGCCACGAATTGATGATTTGTTAGATCAATTACAAGGAGCAAAGGTGTTCTCCAAGATAGACCTACGGTCAGGCTATCACCAGTTGAAGATTCAAGAAGATGACATCCATAAGACAACATTCACGACTCGGTATGGACACTACGAGTTCGTGGTTATGCCATTTGGATTAACCAACGCACCTGCTGCGTTTATGGAATTGATGAATCGGATCTTCATTGGATACTTGGATAGGTTTGTTGTGGTCTTTATTGATGATATATTGGTTTATTCACGAAGTAGTGAAGAGCATGCAGAGCATTTGAAAGCAGTTCTTCAAGTATTGAGGAAAGAAAAGTTTTATGCTAAGTTGTCCAAGTGTGACTTCTGGATGAAAGAAGTAACATTCTTGGGGCACATGATTACTGCAGATGGAGTCAAAGTTGACCCATCCAAGATCGAAACCGTGCTACATGGGAACCCCCAAGAACGTCAGAGAGATACGTAGTTTCCTAGGATTAGCGGGATACTATAGACGTTTTGTAAAAGGGTTTTCCATCATAGCAAGACCTATGACCAACCTACTTCAGAATAAGGCAAAGGTTATGTGGACTGACAAGTGTCAATCAAGCTTTGAAGAGATAAAGAAGAGGTTGACAGTGATGCATCTAAAATGGGCTTGGGATGCATCTTGATGTAGAATGAAAGAGTCATCGCCTATGCATCTAGACAATTGAGGCAGTATGAGCAAAACTACCCAATACATACCTTAGAGTTAGCAACGGTACTTCGTTCACTGAAAATTTGGTGGCACTGCTTGCTTGGAACAACATGCATGATTATGATACATCATAAGAGTTTGAAGTAGATATTCACTTAGGAAAAGTTGAATATGAGACAAAGAAGATGGTTAGAGATAATAAAGTTATATAATTTGAATAAATTATATCATCTTGACAAGGCTAAAGTCGTGGCCGCTGCTCTGAGCAAAAGTCAGTTCAAGAATAAGGTGATTGCTCGTTTGACTGCATAATCTGAGATACAAAAAGATATGATTTATAGTGGTAGAGAAATATGGGTTTAGAAAGACCAAGGGTATTTGTGTACCTTGGAGATCGTGCCTAGTTGGATGAAAGAGATCCAACATAAACAACTAAGTTCCTTGATCTGACCAAGGTGAGGTCAATGATCACGAATGATGAAAGTTCAGATTCTTTATCAACGATGACAATATGATTGGATATCAAGGAAGAATATGTATGCCTCAAGATGATTAGATTAGAAGAAATATTCTTGTTGATACTCATACAATACCGTAGTCGAATAAGATATATCAGGATATTAGATCATTCTTCTGGTGGAAAGATATGAAGAAGGATAATTATAGGGTTATGGCGTGTTGTCAAACAAGTCAACAAGTTAAGATTGAACATCAAAGAACAAGAGGAGAACTTACATCACTCGAAATATCATAACGGAAATTGGAACATATCACTATGAATTTAGTAATCAGTCTACGTAGTAGCAAGGGTTATGACACCATATGGGTGGTGGTTGATTGATTGACCAAGACTACAAGGTTCATTATTATCAAGGAGAGTTGGGCGGTGAATAGATTGACAAAGGAATTCGTGAATCAGATAGTCAGATTACATGGAGTTCCTAAGACCATAGTTTCAAACAGCGATGGACGATTTACTTCCCGATTCTGGCGTCAGGTACAGACAGTAATGGGAACTAATCTGAATTTTACAACAGCGTTTCATCCACAGTCAGATGGTCAGTCCGAACGGACTATTCAGACTTTAGAAGACTTGTTGAGGTCATGTGTCCTTGATTGGGGACCGATATGGCTAGATCATTTACCGTTGGTCGATTTCACCTACAACAACAGTTGACATTGGGCATCCATTGGACATCCATTGGGATGGCACCATATGAAGCATTGTACGGAAGGAAATGTCGAACCCCATTATGTTGGGATGAGCCTGCCGATGTCTTTGATACGGCTCCAGACAAAGTTAAAAGTGATATTGAAAAAGTTGCTTTGATTCGAGAAAGGATGTTGGCTGCACAGAGTAGACAAAAATCGTATGCTGATAAGCGCCGACGTCCGCTAGAGTTTGAAACAGGGACACACGTTTGGCTGAAAGTTTCACCGACTCGTGGAGTCAAACGGTTTGGTATCAAGGGAAAGTTAAGTCCTCGGTATATTGGCCCGTTTGAGATTTTGGAAAAAGTTGGTAAAGTAGCTTATCGTTTAGCATTACCGCCAACAATGGATGGAGTACACCTAGTGTTTCATGTATCACAACTGAGACAATATCAACCAGATCCGAGCCATGTACTCAGCTATGATGCTATCGAAATAGAGTCTGATCAGACCTATGCCGAGTTCCCTATGGCCGTGCTAGATAGAAAGATAAAGAAGTTAAGGAATAAAGAGATTCCATTAGTGAAGATCCAGTGGTCCCGAAGGGGAATGGAAGAGGCTACATGGGAAACAGTTGAACACATGGAGAGAAATTATCCAGAGGTGTTTAGCTCTTTGATCAATGATTGGGACAACAACAAAGAGTAGTACCTAACTTTTCCACTAACTAATGTGCTTATATGGTTCTATGTTTATGTGATTTATGTGTGTGTGAATTGATTTGTGTTTGCTAAAATAGGAAGTGATATACTTTCCTAGTATGAGCGTGATGACCCCGCTAATGTGATAAGAATCTATGCTTGCACGAAATGCAAAGATAGGTTAATTATGTGATTGACGGATTCAGTCTTCTGATGAGTTGTGTACTAAAGTTTCGGGACGAAACTTTTTCTTAAGGGGTGTGTGATGTAAAAGCTAGGATTTTCGAATCCTAAAATAGGATGATTAAGAGTGATTAAGTTAATCATCGATAACAATTGGCTCATAACTCGCGAATTGTGTATAGATGACGAATATGAATTTCACCATTATGATTTTGGCGTAAATTTGGACGTATGGGGGAAATTTTACTTTTTCCTCCGGGGTATAATTTTTACCCTCTCATATTATTTGGAGCATTTGGGAGCTTCAATTAATAAAACTGTAGTTGAGAGAAATGATCAGGACATCGAATATGTTCTAGATATGAAATAACATGGAAAGGCAAAATGGCCAAAAGAGTCGCTATTTCGTTTCTTAGCGGCTAAGAAAGACGGCTTAGGAATACGCGTTTTCCGAGAAAGTTGCGGAATAATTATCCACACAAAATGTCAGATTTATTATTCCAATTTCGAGAAGTTTGGAGAAGGGGCTCAAACCGCCTTCGGATCGATAAACGGATAATTATCGACTTTGCTAAAGGATAATTATCGTCTTCGCTATAAATAGCGGAAATTCATTTATTAATTCATTTCCTTTCACGTTTCCTCGTAAAAGCTCTGATTTCTCTCAACTTCAAATTCAGATCTACTCTTCGTTTGTAATCCGATTTCAATTCCGTTTGAGTTTTCGGATTCCTCTCTTCGTCCTCTTCATTTTGGTACCGAGTTTCTGCGTTTCCGTTGAAGTTATGGCCAGGTCGAGCATCCCCCTTATATGTCCGGTCCCGTCGCTCAGATTCCGGTGAATCTGATGGTGTCAGAGCGTAGCCTGCGTCGTTGTGATTCCGAATCTTCTTTCGGATCGTCAATCGGGTTAGTAACGAATAAGTTATGAATTTATTCGTTTTCAGTATTGCGATTTGGCCTAAATTGACCTTAGGCTTGTCAAAATGGATAATTGGAAATTCCATTATGCTCGTTACAATATTCTGGTGATTATGGGCTATTTGTTTGATGAGATCTGATGACAGTTGGGTGGAGAAACTGCCTGCGGGCAAAAGGTTATTTTGATGAATTTTAATTAATTAATTAAAGATTAATTAATTAAATTGGGAATCTAGAAAACGCTATAAGCTAATTAAATTCAAAGGAATGAATTTAATTGATGTTTGAAGCAAGAAGTTTAATACGAGGAATATGATATTCTCGACAGGTGTTGTTGAAGACGGTAGACTAACTAAAGCTTAGTTGCTCAGTGAGCGTATCCAGGTAAGTCTTCGGACTTACTTAGCTTCGATCTGCAGAAACCGTGCCTGAGAGATTTATATCTCACTGTGTTGATATGTGTTGTTGTTTTGAAATGCCTTGTTGTGTTGAAATGTGAATGTTGCTGTGCATTGAGATGTGTTATGTGTGAAGCATGCTTGATGTGTTTATGATGAAAATGACGTTATGATGTGTAAAGCATGCTTAATGTTGTTGTGATTATTATCATGTCATAATTATGAGAAATGATTAAATGAACATGTGTTAGCCTATTGAGGCGTGCTATTGAATGACATGATAAGCTTGCTGAAACATGATAATGTATGAGATGATAAGCCTTTTGAGGCATGTGATATGATGATGACTTGTAAAGGTCAAGAGTATGTGAAGCGAGTATTTTGCAGTGAATACCGGAGCTCGGCCAAGCCCGGATCACTTGCGTTTGTATAAGAATGACACCGAGTCTGATGGACTTCAGGCTCGGGTCGCACACCTAATGAAAATGGTAAATGTTTGCATTAACATGAATGGCAAAATGTTGCATGTGGTTAGGAGTTAAGACCATAACTCACCACGAGAAAGCCTGGCCCGTAGACTTGATCAGTCTGGCTACGACCTAAGAGCAAATGTCTGAATTAACCTAATCTGTGCAATGGTGAGCTCACACCAAAGCCAGAACCGTATAAGCAATGGTTCCGGATTAATGGGTCCGGGATCGAAAATTGTAAATTTCATACTGCATTCACGTGCATCATTCATAAAAGCATGATATCATCTCATGAGCACGGTATATGGTATTTGAATATATTTGTTGTATTGTGATGTGATGATATAATCTCTCGTGGATAGATTATGATCAGTAGCTAACGGTTTTAAACCGAATCTTTTTAGGTAATGCTGATCATAGGAACGCTTCAGGGATGTCAGCTGCAGGGTGTGGACAGCCGGGGCAGTGTTAACCCAAGGGTTGGTTGAACTTGCTTTTGAAAATAATCGCTTGCAAGCGAGTCTTTTGTTGGTTGTGTGCAACTGTGTACACATGTTGATTTCAGGCTGAAGTTTTAAGACACCTGTTCAGGTGTCATGCTTTGAAGTGTCGTTTTGGGATATACATACTAACTGCATGCATGGTTGTTATGTAAATGTTTTCAAAATGACAGGTTGAATGTTTTCATTATTTCTTCGTGCTTCTTGTTGCAAGGTCCTATTTGTGAAGTTGTTGTCAGGCTAACTGATGGGACCCACTGTGTGGTCCTTAGCCTAGTGACGTCTTGAGTTACTTAAAACTCGGGTCGTTACAGTTTGGTATCAGAGCTTAGGTTGACAACAAGGGCACATGTGACTTGAGATGAGACATGATAGTTCAACCTAAATACAACCCAGTCCGGGTTGGTTTTTAAAGGACATTTAAGTTTTCAAAAGATTTTGAAAATTTCTGACATATGGTTTTAATGAATTTAAAATCATATGCATAGTCGGGATTGTGGGTAAAGACACTGCCTTCCACTCCTCAGCGTGACTCCTTGTAAGTGTAGTTCTCTCTCTCTAACTTGTTAAGATTATAGTATTCTGATAGATATCACTATTGTTATAAGTAGTGGATATATATGAAGAGAGAACGATCGTGAATGTTCCGGTTTGTCGAAACCGTGATAAAGGCAACCGTAAGCGTTTTGATTAAGAGACAAGGAAGTTGCAGCTTCATTACAAGTATGTCAATGGGAGCACAATGTGCAAGTGTGTTAGTGGAAGTAAGACAAGCTAGAAGTACATGATAGTATAATGTTTAAAGTAAGTGGTCAAGGTCAAGTACTTTTACCCATCGAGCTACATGAGATGTGAAGATGCAAGAATATAGCAATAGAAAGGGCTATTGCTACGATAGAAACGCAAGGGCAAGCACGAGTTGTTGTACCCCAAACACTAGTAGTTCCATATGAGGAACAAGAAGGTAGTGAACTTCATTAGAGAAGTGACTAAGGCCATCAAAAGAAGAGATGTGTTAGTGTTTGCAGGAGCTTATGTAATGCAAGTTGATTGGCGGTTGAACCACATAAACATGACTTTTGGGGACATTGGAGGGCTAGAAAAGTATAAGATGAAACTTGCAGCAACCTTCATGCCGAACATTGGTGCATATTGGTGGATGAGAAATTGTGCAATCATTGTGGATTACGAGACTTTCAAGAGTCGGATTTGGACTAACTTGTTAAAGTCTTTTCTAGAAGCAACATTTGGAGGTTCTCCTATGATGGAGATGAATTTCACGAGGAGTATACATCGTTGGATGAGAGTGCACCACTTTATGATCAATTGATAAGATTGTTTATGATAGGATGGAACGACCTCTTAGTTGGTGTTGTCACCTAAGATATGACGTTATTGGAGTATTAGGAGAGGATAATAAAGCTTGAAACAAGACAAGGCTTTAGGAAAGAAGTGGATTCCTAAACTAGTGGAGGAAAGAGGCAGAAGTCTACTCAAAGTTTCTTGGAGATGCGAGTACGAGACGTGTGAGTCAAGAAACAAGGCCTTCTCCCCAACCATGATCATAAGAGAAATTGGAGGGAAGAACATTTTAAATTGTGGAGACCTAAATTATTACAAGAAGGACTGATCAAAAAGTCCAACTAAATGTTTCAAATGTAGTTAACCTGGAGATATGCTAAAGTTTGTGAGACTAAGGGATAATGTTATCTCAAGGATCTTGTCCTAATGTGAGAGGAGGAAAAAGCCAAAGTTTACGTGGAAATTAGGCAAGTAAAGTAGCCAACCGATATCCTTATTACCGGATTGGATAATGATGACGTGATTGTAGACATCGATTGGATGATCAAGTATATGGATAAGATAGATGCGGAAATGCTAACAAAAATGATGTTAGCCAAAGATGATACTTGTCATGTGTTCAAAGGAAGTGAGCTACAAGACCCACTAGTGATGATCTCTGCGATGAAAGCAAGTAAGCTGGTAAGGACAGGATGTGAAGCATATTTATGTTATGCTTTGGAGAAAGAAGGAAAGATTCAATTGAAATACATTCCAGTTGCACGCGAGTTTAAGGATGTTTTTCAAGATGAATTACCTGGATTGCCACCTACTAGGTAAGTTGACTTTAGAATCGATCTAGAGCCTGGAGCTAGACCAATTTCTAAAGCTCCGTACAGAATGGCACATGTGGAAATGCTTGAGTTGAAGAAGTAGTTGGAAGAATTGGCAGATAAAGGATTTATTCGGCCAAGTGTATCGCCATGGGGAGCGCCAGTGTTGTTGTGAAGAAAAAAAGATGGTACAATGAGGCTATGTATCGACTATAGAGAACTGAATAAGATGACGATTAAGAACAAGTATCCACTGCCACGAATTGATGATTAGTTAGATCAATTACAAGGAGCAAAGGTGTTCTCCAAGATAGACCTACGGTCAGGCTATCACCAGTTGAAGATTCAAGAAGATGACATCCATAAGACAACATTCACGACTCGGTATGGACACTACGAGTTCGTGGTTATGCCATTTGGATTAACCAACGCACCTGCTGCGTTTATGGAATTGATGAATCGGATCTTCATTGGATACTTGGATAGGTTTGTTGTGGTCTTTATTGATGATATATTGGTTTATTCACGAAGTAGTGAAGAGCATGCAGAGCATTTGAAAGCAGTTCTTCAAGTATTGAGGAAAGAAAAGTTTTATGCTAAGTTGTCCAAGTGTGACTTCTGGATGAAAGAAGTAACATTCTTGGGGCACATGATTACTGCAGATGGAGTCAAAGTTGACCCATCCAAGATCGAAACCGTGCTACATGGGAACCCCCAAGAACGTCAGAGAGATACGTAGTTTCCTAGGATTAGCGGGATACTATAGACGTTTTGTAAAAGGGTTTTCCATCATAGCAAGACCTATGACCAACCTACTTCAGAATAAGGCAAAGGTTATGTGGACTGACAAGTGTCAATCAAGCTTTGAAGAGATAAAGAAGAGGTTGACTACTACACTTGTGTTAGGTAAGCCGAATGGAGCATTAGAGTTCATTGTTGACAGTGATGCATCTAAAATGGGCTTGGGATGCATCTTGATGTAGAATGAAAGAGTCATCGCCTATGCATCTAGACAATTGAGGCAGTATGAGCAAAACTACCCAATACATACCTTAGAGTTAGCAACGGTACTTCGTTCACTGAAAATTTGGTGGCACTGCTTGCTTGGAACAACATGCATGATTATGATACATCATAAGAGTTTGAAGTAGATATTCACTTAGGAAAAGTTGAATATGAGACAAAGAAGATGGTTAGAGATAATAAAGTTATATAATTTGAATAAATTATATCATCTTGACAAGGCTAAAGTCGTGGCCGCTGCTCTGAGCAAAAGTCAGTTCAAGAATAAGGTGATTGCTCGTTTGACTGCATAATCTGAGATACAAAAAGATATGATTTATAGTGGTAGAGAAATATGGGTTTAGAAAGACCAAGGGTATTTGTGTACCTTGGAGATCGTGCCTAGTTGGATGAAAGAGATCCAACATAAACAACTAAGTTCCTTGATCTGACCAAGGTGAGGTCAATGATCACGAATGATGAAAGTTCAGATTCTTTATCAACGATGACAATATGATTGGATATCAAGGAAGAATATGTATGCCTCAAGATGATTAGATTAGAAGAAATATTCTTGTTGATACTCATACAATACCATATTCCATACATCCAGGATCAAACAAGATGTATCGGGATATTAAACCTTACTTTTGGTGGCAAGGTATGAAGAAAGATATTGCTGAGTTTGTGTCACGGTGTCAAACAAGTCAACAAGTTAAGATTGAACATCAAAGAACAAGAGGAGAACTTACATCACTCGAAATATCATAACGGAAATTGGAACATATCACTATGAATTTAGTAATCAGTCTACGTAGTAGCAAGGGTTATGACACCATATGGGTGGTGGTTGATTGATTGACCAAGACTACAAGGTTCATTATTATCAAGGAGAGTTGGGCGGTGAATAGATTGACAAAGGAATTCGTGAATCAGATAGTCAGATTACATGGAGTTCCTAAGACCATAGTTTCAAACAGCGATGGACGATTTACTTCCCGATTCTGGCGTCAGGTACAGACAGTAATGGGAACTAATCTGAATTTTACAACAGCGTTTCATCCACAGTCAGATGGTCAGTCCGAACGGACTATTCAGACTTTAGAAGACTTGTTGAGGTCATGTGTCCTTGATTGGGGACCGATATGGCTAGATCATTTACCGTTGGTCGATTTCACCTACAACAACAGTTGACATTGGGCATCCATTGGACATCCATTGGGATGGCACCATATGAAGCATTGTACGGAAGGAAATGTCGAACCCCATTATGTTGGGATGAGCCTGCCGATGTCTTTGATACGGCTCCAGACAAAGTTAAAAGTGATATTGAAAAAGTTGCTTTGATTCGAGAAAGGATGTTGGCTGCACAGAGTAGACAAAAATCGTATGCTGATAAGCGCCGACGTCCGCTAGAGTTTGAAACAGGGACACACGTTTGGCTGAAAGTTTCACCGACTCGTGGAGTCAAACGGTTTGGTATCAAGGGAAAGTTAAGTCCTCGGTATATTGGCCCGTTTGAGATTTTGGAAAAAGTTGGTAAAGTAGCTTATCGTTTAGCATTACCGCCAACAATGGATGGAGTACACCTAGTGTTTCATGTATCACAACTGAGACAATATCAACCAGATCCGAGCCATGTACTCAGCTATGATGCTATCGAAATAGAGTCTGATCAGACCTATGCCGAGTTCCCTATGGCCGTGCTAGATAGAAAGATAAAGAAGTTAAGGAATAAAGAGATTCCATTAGTGAAGATCCAGTGGTCCCGAAGGGGAATGGAAGAGGCTACATGGGAAACAGTTGAACACATGGAGAGAAATTATCCAGAGGTGTTTAGCTCTTTGATCAATGATTGGGACAGCAACAAAGAGTAGTACCTAACTTTTCCACTAACTAATGTGCTTATATGGTTCTATGTTTATGTGATTTATGTGTGTGTGAATTGATTTGTGTTTGCTAAAATAGGAAGTGATATACTTTCCTAGTATGAGCGTGATGACCCCGCTAATGTGATAAGAATCTATGCTTGCACGAAATGCAAAGATAGGTTAATTATGTGATTGACGGATTCAGTCTTCTGATGAGTTGTGTACTAAAGTTTCGGGACGAAACTTTTTCTTAAGGGGTGTGTGATGTAAAAGCTAGGATTTTCGAATCCTAAAATAGGATGATTAAGAGTGATTAAGTTAATCATCGATAACAATTGGCTCATAACTCGCGAATTGTGTATAGATGACGAATATGAATTTCACCATTATGATTTTGGCGTAAATTTGGACGTATGGGGGAAATTTTACTTTTTCCTCCGGGGTATAATTTTTACCCTCTCATATTATTTGGAGCATTTGGGAGCTTCAATTAATAAAACTGTAGTTGAGAGAAATGATCAGGACATCGAATATGTTCTAGATATGAAATAACATGGAAAGGCAAAATGGCCAAAAGAGTCGCTATTTCGTTTCTTAGCGGCTAAGAAAGACGGCTTAGGAATACGCGTTTTCCGAGAAAGTTGCGGAATAATTATCCACACAAAATGTCAGATTTATTATTCCAATTTCGAGAAGTTTGGAGAAGGGGCTCAAACCGCCTTCGGATCGATAAACGGATAATTATCGACTTTGCTAAAGGATAATTATCGTCTTCGCTATAAATAGCGGAAATTCATTTATTAATTCATTTCCTTTCACGTTTCCTCGTAAAAGCTCTGATTTCTCTCAACTTCAAATTCAGATCTACTCTTCGTTTGTAATCCGATTTCAATTCCGTTTGAGTTTTCGGATTCCTCTCTTCGTCCTCTTCATTTTGGTACCGAGTTTCTGCGTTTCCGTTGAAGTTATGGCCAGGTCGAGCATCCCCCTTATATGTCCGGTCCCGTCGCTCAGATTCCGGTGAATCTGATGGTGTCAGAGCGTAGCCTGCGTCGTTGTGATTCCGAATCTTCTTTCGGATCGTCAATCGGGTTAGTAACGAATAAGTTATGAATTTATTCGTTTTCAGTATTGCGATTTGGCCTAAATTGACCTTAGGCTTGTCAAAATGGATAATTGGAAATTCCATTATGCTCGTTACAATATTCTGGTGATTATGGGCTATTTGTTTGATGAGATCTGATGACAGTTGGGTGGAGAAACTGCCTGCGGGCAAAAGGTTATTTTGATGAATTTTAATTAATTAATTAAAGATTAATTAATTAAATTGGGAATCTAGAAAACGCTATAAGCTAATTAAATTCAAAGGAATGAATTTAATTGATGTTTGAAGCAAGAAGTTTAATACGAGGAATATGATATTCTCGACAGGTGTTGTTGAAGACGGTAGACTAACTAAAGCTTAGTTGCTCAGTGAGCGTATCCAGGTAAGTCTTCGGACTTACTTAGCTTCGATCTGCAGAAACCGTGCCTGAGAGATTTATATCTCACTGTGTTGATATGTGTTGTTGTTTTGAAATGCCTTGTTGTGTTGAAATGTGAATGTTGCTGTGCATTGAGATGTGTTATGTGTGAAGCATGCTTGATGTGTTTATGATGAAAATGACGTTATGATGTGTAAAGCATGCTTAATGTTGTTGTGATTATTATCATGTCATAATTATGAGAAATGATTAAATGAACATGTGTTAGCCTATTGAGGCGTGCTATTGAATGACATGATAAGCTTGCTGAAACATGATAATGTATGAGATGATAAGCCTTTTGAGGCATGTGATATGATGATGACTTGTAAAGGTCAAGAGTATGTGAAGCGAGTATTTTGCAGTGAATACCGGAGCTCGGCCAAGCCCGGATCACTTGCGTTTGTATAAGAATGACACCGAGTCTGATGGACTTCAGGCTCGGGTCGCACACCTAATGAAAATGGTAAATGTTTGCATTAACATGAATGGCAAAATGTTGCATGTGGTTAGGAGTTAAGACCATAACTCACCACGAGAAAGCCTGGCCCGTAGACTTGATCAGTCTGGCTACGACCTAAGAGCAAATGTCTGAATTAACCTAATCTGTGCAATGGTGAGCTCACACCAAAGCCAGAACCGTATAAGCAATGGTTCCGGATTAATGGGTCCGGGATCGAAAATTGTAAATTTCATACTGCATTCACGTGCATCATTCATAAAAGCATGATATCATCTCATGAGCACGGTATATGGTATTTGAATATATTTGTTGTATTGTGATGTGATGATATAATCTCTCGTGGATAGATTATGATCAGTAGCTAACGGTTTTAAACCGAATCTTTTTAGGTAATGCTGATCATAGGAACGCTTCAGGGATGTCAGCTGCAGGGTGTGGACAGCCGGGGCAGTGTTAACCCAAGGGTTGGTTGAACTTGCTTTTGAAAATAATCGCTTGCAAGCGAGTCTTTTGTTGGTTGTGTGCAACTGTGTACACATGTTGATTTCAGGCTGAAGTTTTAAGACACCTGTTCAGGTGTCATGCTTTGAAGTGTCGTTTTGGGATATACATACTAACTGCATGCATGGTTGTTATGTAAATGTTTTCAAAATGACAGGTTGAATGTTTTCATTATTTCTTCGTGCTTCTTGTTGCAAGGTCCTATTTGTGAAGTTGTTGTCAGGCTAACTGATGGGACCCACTGTGTGGTCCTTAGCCTAGTGACGTCTTGAGTTACTTAAAACTCGGGTCGTTACACCTATGGGGTACTTATACTCTTCTCAACAACAATCAACAGCAAACAATGCCAAATCTGCTCAGAATCGAGAGAAATAAACCAAGTTAGGGTTTGGAGTGAAATACCCAAAATGCAAAGATTGTAGTAATTTTATGTGTTGTTTGATGCTTGAAAACTGTTTCTCTTGCTTCCCTCGATTATTTGAAGCCAAGAATCACTGCAAACGAGCAAGATTTGAGAATTTTGGAGTAAGGGGCAACCGCGGTCTAGGTGAGAGCAAAGAGAGGGAGTAGGGTTGTGAGAAGAGAGAAAGTCGATATCCTTTTATATCCCTCGCAGAATTTCATTTAACCTCGGTCGAGGTATTTCATTCAACTGCACCATGGGGAAAGACATTTTTCACAACGTAAGGTCCCGTCCATCTAGATTTTAACTTACCTGGAAAGTGGCGGAGGTGGGAGTTGATGAGTAGAACAAGATTGTAACACCCCAAATTCTGAGAACTCGGGGAGCTACTGGTTAGGACCTCACAATGGGTCCTGACCTAAGTTTGACAACAATTTAACTTGGATCTTACAACAAGGCACAAAAGTATTTAAATCATTTGAAAACTTTAAACAATATATACATGAAGAATATGTATCAACCTTACAAAGCAAAGGTACCAAAACGACACATAAGAAGAACAAAAGACATCCCGTCCCCAACTAAATAAGTACGTGGACCCGGCTGACCATTCCCTTCGGATCTCTCTACAACTGTTTTAGCCTGCAAGACATCTACAAGCGGTATAAAACCGTTAGCTAACATTCTATGCATAAGTATAAAGGTAAAAGCACAAACACACAACATACACAATCAACATGCAAATCTTTAATTAGGTGATAGGTTATTACTAATGATACTTATTTTGTGACACGAGGGATTCCCAAACCTCGCCCCTGTCCCCGTTTACCAACGCGGAATGGTACTAATGCATCTGACCGTCTACCGGACTGGGCTGGTCGCAGGGAACCTCCTAGACTCTCGCAAGAGCTAGGCAGATGATGTCACGACCCGTTATCATACACTTGGGTCAATTACGTAAATAATAAAGTCGGCCTAATCCGGTTTCGTTGTTTATCATAACTAGCAAACACCACTCATACACATTACACTCATACAAGAAAGCCAGCTAAGTAAGTCCGTGGACTTACCAGAATCAAATTTCGACTCTCCCTTAACCACCACTAAATCCGTAAGTGCAGAACTCAGTTACCTGTCAGAGGAGGCACTTGGGTCAACACATTTCCCTGGATACTTATAAGTCTAAAACTCTTAAGATATACGATTCTATGTGTAGAAGTTATTACAGTGTTTATTTAAGGTAAAATGACTATTTTACCCTTAGTCCCGGAACTTCCAAAAACTCGGAACATGTACTTAAATTATAATTTGAGGCTAACTAACCATATTCTACTCCCTAGGATGATTTTAGGTAACAACTAGAAAAACTACCCATTTTCTATTTCTCGAAAAGTCACTAAAGTCCAACTACAGCTTCAAATATAAAATTCGAATAATCTTATAAAAATTCCGAAATAATTCCCTAGGTCATCTATGATATCCTATCTACTCATAGGAGAAAGAATTTCTGAAAACTGTTAAAGCATCGCTTCTACAAAAATTTCTAAAGTTGGGTACAATACTTAACAAGCAGCACACTGTCTTAACTTTGAAAAATCATAACTCCTAAACTACTCGCTGGATTTATCCCAAATTTTGATATGTTCTACTATAAAATCTTATCTCTAATATATCCAAAATTCAGACGCAAAGGAGATCAAAATCCTATTTAAAACTATCTCACAAAACCGAATTTCAGCACAACAGAAAAACTGCTTACGACTCACTCTTGGAAAAATCATAAATCACAAACCACTCGCTGGGTGCCTCTCAAATTTTAATATGTTCTACAACAATATGTAAACTATATCATATCCAAAATTCAAGCCCAACGGAGATCAAGAGCTTATTAAAAACTATCTCACAAAACAACATCACCTGTTGTTTTTTTCCCAACACTCAGCACATTTATAAAAACTGCATGAGGCGTCAACTTTGGAACATCATAACTCTCAAACCGTAACTCCGATTTTTCCCAAATTTTAGTATAATCTACTATGTACTATTGAATACAACATATCCAAAATTCAGCAGCAAAGGAGGAGTATAACTTACTCAAATCTGGACCCGAAGTTGACTGCTCGTCAACTCTACAAACTCGGAAAACGCCTCAGCTCAGCAAGCCATCTTCTAGGGCTGTTGTGAACTGTTCCAAGATCCCAACGGGATTCTAATCAGCACATATATTGAAAGGGTACAAAAGTGAAGGGGGTGAGGCGTTTACCGGACAAGAGAGACTCGACGAGCTCCCGAGTGCAAAGAAGAAGACTAAGGCGGCTACTTGCGTCGGGTGCAGCAGCGTCGGACTGGAGGCGCCCCAGTGGCCAGGGTACTTCCGCCCTTGCAGATTTGGCACACCTATCTTGCGTCCAGGCGTCCCTACGGCCCATCCTACGCCGATACACAACCCGACTTCTTGGTAATGCGTTGAAGACGAAGACTCCGAGGTCCATGTCGTTTGCTGTTGTTACCTGCCCGTCTAGATGGGAAGGGATGGCTCCTAGAGTCACTTGTCCAACCGCAGAAAGAGACAGGGAGGAGGGCGAATCCATGGTGGCCTGCTACACGGCTGCAGTGCATTTTCAAGGCTACTGGTGTGGCGGCTGAGTGCGGGGAAAGGGAGGCTGTTGTTGTCAGTCTTGGCGGTGGTAGTTCGTCCGGCAAGGAAGAAGCAGCGCCGGCGTTTATGGAGCGAAGAAGAGGGACGTGCGAGAGAGGGGAGGAGAGCGCCGGTACGTGATAGCCAGAGAAGGAAGAGAGAGGTCATTAGGGTTTCCGTGAGAGAGGGAGAGAGTATAGGCTGGCTGTAACAACTGGTGTATTTTGGGCTGGCCGGCCATACTCGAGATCAGGCCTTGTCTGGGCCTCGTCAAGGCTTGTCTTGGCCTTGTCAACTGCTTGTCTGGGCCTTGTCAACTCCTTGTCTGGGCCTCGTCAACTGCTTGTCTGAGCCTCGTCAACTGCTTGTCCTGGCCTCGTCAACTGCTTGTCTGGGCCTCGTCAACTGCTTGTCTGGGCCTTGTCAACGGCTTGTCTGGGCCTCGTCTAAAGTCATCGATACGAATGAATTATAATAACTAGGGTTTGATATAAATCTATCATTTTATGTGAATTAAATTCTACATAAAATAATAAATAATTATAAGAATTGAGCTTGATAAAATTTTATCATTTTATGTGAATTAAATTCTACATAAGATAATAAAATTTGTGAAGAAAAAAGTACTAGATAGAATTGGAAACCGTCAACGGCTCGAAGTCCGATTTGATTCGGAATTAAACGGAATAAAAATTCCGGATATTACATCAGTACCCCCTTAAAATAAGTTTCGTCCCGAAACTTAGCACAAGGTACTTAATTAAACGTCTTCCATAAATAAACTAGTTTATCCTAGTTTCACTAATTTTTAATTTCGTTTTCTAAACCCCTCTAACCCTATTAAAGCGTAACGAAAAATCCGGTCGTTACATCAGATCCCCCTCAAAATAAGTTTTGTCCCGAAACTTAGGGTAAGACAATCCTGATCGGCCTTTAAGGCACCAAAAGGGTGTGTTTGGTCACTACACAAAAGTCTTGTCGTTTCCACATCTAAGTATCCCGCACATCAAGGTTACCAAAAGAACAATTCACTGACTAAACACTCAATCATGAAATAAACAAGCAGTCAAACAATATCACACAAACAAGGTCAAGTCCTAACTCGTTACTCCCGAGGTTACAACTATCGCTATATAAGTCTTTGAAATGTTACGTCTCTTACTATCCCCAATATCTTAAGTAGCCTTATCGGATTTTCATAAAACCACTAAATCTTAAATCTTTTCAGGTATTTAGATCACAAGCGTATGTTACCACGTCCTAGAGTGGTTACCGGATATCTCACCGGTATCATCCGGCTCAACTGTCTAATCCTCTAATCTGATGACCTAACTCGTGTCTGGTAGGTATCCCTCCAACTGAAATTCTCAAACTCAGTTCCCAAACTTAGTCTCCGTGGAAAACCAAAGTTACACTCTCCAATAGGGTGAGGAAAAATAGTCCATCGGTCACTTTTAAACCGCTTTAAAACTTCCAATGGTTTTCCTTACACAAATCACTTCTAGATCCTTTAATGACCCTATGGAAAATAATCTATTCAACTTCCTTCCCTTCGTTATGACCACTTGCTTCAGGCCTTCTAAAAAGGTTCTGACTACACAATCAGATCTCAGGTCTTGAACATCCACCAACACTTACCACGTGCTCCATGCTCCTCGTATCCCGACCCACTTGGTCTTGTCTTTTAATATTACTCAGTCATCTTCTTCCTCGGGTAAGGAACCGTCACCTTTACCCTTTTCCTGGTCTACACTCGGGGCAACTAAGAATCAAATCTAGTGGTCATCCTCTTTGTTTACTTGGCATTATTATATTATTTATAGATCTCTAATATATCGTTAACTCAAACCTAGGCTTCTCACGCACTTTCCAAGATCTTAAGTGACATAGAATATGTCCGGAATGACGGTATTAGACACAAAGTGATCTCCTATCACCGTTATTTGATCATAACTACTCGATTAATGCTAGCACACCATCAACATTGCACTCTTATATCCTCCCCTTTTATCGGACTAGTAATAGCCCTCTAACTCAAAACGCAACTAGGCTTTGTTCCGACATAACATTACACATTAAATCTACTCCGAGATTATGCTTTCTTCTCTTTCTTATGCATCTTGGACTCAGAATGGTAGTTACTCACTTTGAGCTTTCTAGTGAAGACCATGCACAATACTTTTATTACATCGTAAATTCTCTCTCAATCCATCAAGAAAACTCACTCTAACGTACTCCGTTAGGTATAAAATTCCAAAACTACTTGCCTGGCAACATGTATCAAAGTCACCACTCTTCATTCGGATCCATAATTGGGTACCAGTCTCCTTCTATTACGTCTACATGCACATAAGTTCCCGTACAATATTTTCAGTCACTCCGCAAAGCATTTCTCACGTTCCTTCCAAGCGAAATGCATTTCACCAATTATCATCATCTTAAACTCCAACTATGTGGGTTAGGACCCCCACGTTTCCGCTGCGCTACTCTGATAATTTTGTTGTCACTCATTAATCATAAGGACATTTTTTGTGAGTCCCCAGTGCTTAAACTCAAGCTCTTTCTTCCAATTATACCCTAAGTCCTAACCGGATGAAGCACCAGGTACCTTCCTTAATTTCCCTAAATACAACAAAAATGACTGGAGAACAACTTCTTCCGTTTACTTTCTTCATTCTCTTAACACGGATCCGAACCCCCTGACTCGACCGGAGTTTGATTTTTAATCAACCAAGCTGTAACCTCTAACACGATTCTCTCTATACCTTTAGTTGTCTATGAAGATTTACGTTGCTTACTTGAGGAAATCCTCTAGAGCATCGGTATAATACCTCAATAATCCTCAATCATAGATATCTCCTCTTAACTGTACATATCTCGTCAATACCAAATAACCCTTGCACGTACTTAGTTGACATCGGTCAGTCTATAATTGACTTATCTCAATTTCATACCTCTACTGGTATTAAACTTTTAGTGCACATCACCTACTAGATTAATCCTTTTATCCTTCTTTAGTTCGTCTTATCTTTCACTCTTTTGCTTCCTTTGGGACAACTCTCTTTCCCAAGTCTCACTGTGCCATTCGCCTGACTTTAAAAGTCGTCCCTAACACTCCACGATAGATGGTAAGTGTCTTGTAGTTCCGATGACTTTTAATTACCTCCCAATTGTAGTCCCTTCACAGGGACCATCTGTATTGATGACCTATGTTCTGTTATAATTGGGGGTTACCCTGGACTCTTGAGTCCACCACCCGATTCTCACAAGCACAGGTTTCTTAATCGGCGTTGTTTGTAATATTTCCTTCCAAATCTGTGTTGACTATGTTATAGGCCTTCGATCCTTTCGATATTAGCGTTGTGATTCCTCTTAGAATTCTTATCTTTGAAGAAGACAAAACGTCTCCAGGCTTGTGAAGTCTACCTTTTGCTCTTACATTAAGTTGTAAGTCTCCATTCCGTGTTAATTGTGATCTGTCAAAACTTTCTTAGCTAGTACGTAAACAGTCGCTCACCACAATCCTTTTATACTTCTTTAGTTCGTTCTATCTTCCATTCTTCCTCTTCCTTTGGGCTAGCTTCGCTTCTCGAGTCCACCAAGGTCGTTCTCACGTACCCATTTCTTCACTGGTATTGGTAGTAATACCGCCTTCATGAAACTCCGTTGACCCTGCTACAGGCCTCCATTCTTTGGATATTGGCGTCGCGACTTCTTTCAACTTCATATATCTTCGAGGAGGTCAAAACCTACCCACGTTTGTCTGCCTTTTCGCTTTTACACTCAATTGTAGGTCTTCATTCTGTGCACCTTAGATTCTCACCCCCGGATTGACACTTTGTCTATTCTGGTTTCTCGTGCCCCTAATGGTCTATGGGGCATCCGCCTCGATTCTAATTTCCTTGATTTTACAATCTTGGTTGTACTCAATTCTACTTGTCTCGTTCCAATATTATTATCTCTACTCCGCACTCTTGTAGTCTCTTGCATGGTTCTTATAATTCATCTCTCGGCTTCATACAACCAAGTCCCTATATGACCTTCTATTTCTTCTATCTGAGTTGACTCGGGAATTCTTCCTCATTTGATTGTACTTATATCTGGTCAAAATTATCTCCACATCTTTACTTCTTCGCCTATTATTTCTTTGGATGGTTAACAAGGGTTACTAGGACGCCCACCCGAGTATAATACTTGATCCAAGGTTCGAGTCCTTCGTCTCGTGTTGAAAACTCTTCAAGTCTCTCACCGATTTATCATGAGGCGATAATCGCTTCATGATATCACAACTAAAGGATATAAAATTCTTTTAGGATACTAACAAGCTAAGCATACACATGTATATAACATAGAATAATAAACGTCATAAAAACTCTATATACTAACTCCTATCGATCCAAGTTGTAGAGATCCACGGAGAGCGATGGTGGTCCGACGTACTACTAACCCAACAACCCGACTATGCGCGCGTTTAAAAACAGAAATACGTTTTGAAAATTTTAGACCCCTTTCGGGTTCTAGTTATTTTATATATTTGGTCTTTCAGAAGATTTCAAGTGCCATTGTTGCCAACGCAAAGCTCTGATACCATATTGTAACACCCCAAATTCTGAGAACTCGGGGAGCTACTGGTTAGGACCTCACAATGGGTCCCGACCTTAGTTTGACAACAATTTAACTTGGATCTTACAACAAGGCACAAAAGTATCATTTGAAAACTTTAAGCAATATATACATGAAGAATATGTATCAGCCTTACAAAGCAAAGGTACCAAAACAACACATAAGAAGAAGAACAAAAGACATCCCGTCCCCAACTAAATAAGTATGTGGACCCGGCTGACCATTCCCTTCGGATCTCTCTACAACTGTTTTAACCTGCAAGACATCTACAAGCGGTATAAAACCGTTAGCTAACATTCTATGCATAAGTATAAAGGTAAAAGCACAAACACACAACATACACAATCAACATGCAAAACTCAATCCTTTTATTATCTTTAATTAGGTGATAGGTTATTACTAATGATACTTATTTTGTGACACGAGGGATTCACAAACCTCGCCCCTGTCCCCGTTCACCAACGCGGAATGGTACTAATGCATCTGACCGTCTACCGGACTGGGCTGGTCGCAGGGAACCTCCTAGACTCTCGCAAGAGCTGGGCAGATGATGTCACGACCCGTTATCATACACTTGGGTCAATTACGTAAATAACAAAGTCGGCCTAATCCGGTTTCGTTGTTTATCATAACTAGCAAACACCACTCATACACATTACACTCATACAAGAAAGCCAACTAAGTAAGTCCGTGGACTTACCAGAATCAAATCTCGACTCTCTCTTAACCACCACTAAATCCGTAAGTGCAGAACTCAGTTACCTGTCAGAGGAGGCACGTGGGTCAACACATTTCCTTGGATACTTATAAGTCTCAAACTCTTAAGATATACGATTCTATGTGTAGAAGTTATTACAGTGTTTATTTAAGGTAAAATGACTATTTTACCCTTAGTCCCGGAACTTCCAAAAACTCGGAACATGTACTTAAATTATAATTTGAGGCTAACTAACCCTATTCTACTCCCTAGGATGATTTTAGGTAACAACTAGAAAAACTACCCATTTTCTATTTCTCGAAAAGTCACTAAAGTCCAACTACAAGTTCAAATATAAAATTCGAACAATCTTATAAAAATTCCGAAATAATTCCCTAGGTCATCTATGATATCCTATCTACTCACAGGAGAAAGAATTTCTTAAAACAGTTAAAGCATCGCTTCTACAAAAATTTCTAAAGTTGGGTACAACACTTAACAAGCAGCACACTGTCTTAACTTTGAAAAATCATAACTCCTAAACTACTGGCTGGATTTATCCCAAATTTTGATATGTTCTACTATAAAATCTTATCTCTAATATATCCAAAATTCAGACGCAAAGGAGATCAAAATCCTACTTAAAACTATCTCACAAAACCGAATTTCAGCACAAAAGAAAAACTGCTTACGACTCACTCTTGGAAAAATCATAAATCACAAACCACTCGTTGGGTGCCTCTCAAATTTTAATATGTTCTACAACAATATGTCAATTATATCATATCCAAAATTCAAGCCCAACGGAGATCAAGAGCTTATTAAAAACTATCTCACAAAACAACATCACCTATTGTTTTTTCCCAACACTCAGCACATTTATAAAAACTGCATGAGGCTTCAACTTTGGAACATCATAACTCTCAAACCGTAACTCCGATTTTTCCCAAATTTTAGTATAATCTACTATGTACTATTGACTAAAACATATCCAACATTCAGCAGCAAAGGAGGAGTATAACTAACTCAAATCTGGACCCGAAGTTGACTGCTCGTCAACTCTAAAAACTCGGAAAACGCCTCAGCTCAGCAAGCCATCTTCTAGGGCTGTTGTGAACTGTTCCAAGATCCCAACGGGATTCTAATCAGCACATATATTGAAAGGGTATGAAAGTGAAGGGGGTGAGGCGTTTACTGGACAAGAGAGACTTGACGAGCTCCCGAGTGCGAAGAAGAAGACTAAGGCGGCTACTTGCGTCGGGTGCAGCAGCGTCGGACTAGAGGCGCCCCAGTGGCCAGGGTACTTCCGCCCTTGCAGATTTGGCACACCTATCTTGCGTCCAGGCGTCCCTACGGCCCATCCTACGCAGATGCACAACCCGACTTCTTGGTAATGCGTTGAAGACGAAGACTCCTAGAGTCACTTGTCCAACCCCAGTGGCCAGGGTACTTCTCTCGTTTGCTGTTGTTACCTGCCCGTCTAGATGGGAAGGGTTGGCTCCTAGAGTCACTTGTCCAACCGCAGAAAGAGACAGGGAGAAGGGCGAATCCATGGTGGCCTGCTACACGACTGCAGTGCATCTTCAAGGCTACTGGTGTGGCGGCTGAGTGCGGGGAAATGGAGGTTGTTGTTGTCAGTCTTGGCGGTGGTAGTTCGTCCGGCAAGGAAGAAGCAGCGCCGGCGTTTATGGAGCGAAGAAGAGGGACGTGCGAGAGAGGGGAGGAGAGCGCCGGTACGTGATAGCCAGAGAAGGAAGAGAGAGGTCATTAGGGTTTCCGTGAGAGAGGGAGAGAGTATGGGCTGGCTGTAACAGCTGGTGTATTTTGGGCTGGCCGGCCATACTCGAGATCAGGCCTTGTCTGGGCCTCGTCAAGGCTTGTCTTGGCCTTGTCAACTGCTTGTCTGGGCCTTGTCAACTGCTTGTCTGGGCCTCGTCAACTGCTTGTCTGAGCCTCGTCAACTGCTTGTCTGGGCCTCGCCAAGTGCTTGTCTGGGCCTCGTCAACTGCTTGTCTGGGCCTTGTCAACGGCTTGTCTGGGCCTCGTCTAAAGTCATCGATAAGAATGAATTATATTAACTAGGGTTTGATATAAATCTATCATTTTATGTGAATTAAATTCTACATAAAATAATAAATAATTATAAGAATTGAGCTTGATAAAATTTTATCATTTTATGTGAATTAAATTCTACATAAAATAATAAAATTTGTGAAGATAGAAGTACTAGATAGAATTGGAAACCGTCAACGGCTCGAACTCCGATTTGATTCGGAAATAAACGGAATAAAAATTCCGGATATTACATCAGTACCCCCTTAAAATAAGTTTCGTCCCGAAACTTAGGACCAGGTACTTAATTAAACGACTTCCATAAATAAACTTGTTTATCCTAGTTTCACTAATTTTTAATTTCGTTTTCTAAACCCCTCTAACCCTATTAAAGCGTAACGAAAAATCCGGTCGTTACAAAGATCCCCTTCTTTAAGCTCCTTAGGGATGATATGCTTGTCATGACATTTCTTTGTTCTTTCTTTGTAGATTTTGGTGTTTTCATAAGCGTTTAAGCGCATCTCTTCTAACTCATTGATATCCAAAAGTCTCTTCTCTCTAGCGTCCTTGATCTCAAAGTTTAGCCATATGATTTCCCAATATGCCTTGTGCTCCAACTCAACAGGGAGGTGACAAGACTTCCCATATATCAAATTGTAAGGTATGGTACCTATGGGAGTCTTGAATGCGGTCTTATATGCCCAAAGAGCATCGTCCAACTTTATTGGCCAATCCTTTGTCGTCCTTGAAACGGTCTTCTCCAAAATTTTCTTGATTTCTCTATTAGAGATCTCCACCTGTGCATTAGTTTCAGGATGATAAGGGGTGGCTACCTTATGGGTTACCCCATACTTCGATAGAAGTACCTTCAACTTTCGGTTGATGAAATGTGTTCCTCCATCGCTGATGATGATTCACGGTGTCCCAAAATGTGGAAAGATAGTTCTATTGAAGAACTTCACAACCACCATGGCGTCATCTTGGGAGAAGCAATGGCTTCCACCCACCTAGA
Source organism: Fagopyrum esculentum (assembly GCA_033239045.1). NCBI lineage: Eukaryota > Viridiplantae > Streptophyta > Magnoliopsida > Caryophyllales > Polygonaceae > Fagopyrum > Fagopyrum esculentum. The sequence goes on along the minus strand of BSUD01000005.1, from coordinate 75,379,691 downwards.
GATGTAATCAACAGCTAAGAGAATATAGAGGTTCCCTGCGGATGATGGAAAGTTCCCATAAAATCAACTCCCCATACATCAAAGATCTCGACCTCCTTGATATTGTAAAGTGGCATCTCGTTCCACCTAGATATATTTCCTGTTCTTTGGCATGCATCACAAGAAACAACAAACGCTTGCTCATCTTTAAATAAAGTGAGCCAAAAGAAACCGGAACGTAATACTTTAGCGCATGTTTTGTGACGAATAGCATTTCCTCCACTAGTGAGTGACAATGCCGTAAGACACTAGCAGTTACATCCTCCGGAACGATCGTCGAAGCATCCCATCCGGGCCTCTCTTGAAGAGTAAAGGTTCATTCCAATAGTAGTGATGTACGTCTTTGAAGAATTTCTTTCTTTGAGCGTATATCAATTCTGGAGGTATTTCCTGACAAACAAGATAGTTGACAATATCAACATACCAAGGCTTTTTACCATCAGAAACATAGCGAAGCCAATGCTCCATCAAATGCAAATGTTCATCAGGTAATGGATCATCAATGGATAGATCTTCCTTCTCGGGACATCTAGGGTTAGACCGAGGTGGTGAACCGAGCTGATCTTTAGTTGACACCATCTCGCTTACTTTAGAAACTATCTCGGTCGTGGCCCGAGGTGATGGACCGAGGTACTCTTCATAGAAGGTAACCTCGCTCGATCAGAAAACCATTTCGGTCGAGGTACTAGGAGGGTGACTGAAACCTTATGTGCTTTCCGTATCCTGAATGAATTTGTCGAATCTGGCTCCTGGATCTGCTTGAAATGCTTCCAAGGTTCGTACATCTGCATCACACAAAACATCTACACCTTCCTCCGTCATCCTAAAACTCAAAACTTTATCAAGAGGGTCGTTAATTAAGATAGAACTCACCAATTCTCGAGAGTCTTCTTCATCATAGATGTTGAAGATGTCATCCTCTAAGGGTTCTCCTTTCATTGTAGTTAAGAGTGCAAACTCCACATGATCTTCACCAATATTGAATGATAACTTGGCATTCTTACAATCAACGTTGCAACCCAATGTTGTAAGAAATGGCCGTCCAAGAATGACGGGAATAGGATAATCTGTAGGAATGTGCAATACCACAAATCTATGGGTATATAGAAATTACCTAGCTTGACGGGAACGCCCTCTAAGATTCCAACGGCACGAGTAATAGAACGATCTGAAATGTACAAAGTCATCTTCACTGGCTTGGGATCTCCAAGACCGATCTTCTCACAAAGTGCTAGAGAAACTTCCCATAGGCGGGCATCTCTAGGATAGCATCAATGAAAAGGATGTTATTATGCAGCTTATTCACAAGTTCAAGAAACTTACCAATGTCCTTGTCTAGATGTGCTCGTGCCCTAGACTACGGAAACAGGTGGGGGGGTTTGTAAGCAGGAGGTGGAACATAAACATCAGACTTGTCTTTCGCTTTCTGGGGCTCCATTGCGGTTGGCACCTCGACCATGGTGTTCATCATCTGGTCGTGGTCCGACCGAGGTACTAGATCAACTGTCTTCAATCCACTTTCGTGTGGTGATTGCCATGACCTGCCCTTTTGGGTTGTTCTCTGTTCTTCCTGGGAGTTTAATAGGATATCTTGGTGTTTCATTATCCTTGTTGAAAACTTGATGTTCTAAGGCTTTTTGTGCCTTCGAAAATGTGTTCATAGAATTCTACATAGCGTTGAGCTTGGTCATGATAGCTTCCAGCACAACATCCGTCTTCTCCTTAGGTTGTTGGAATGAGCTTGATGACGGCTCTTGACTCTTCAATGGAATAGAAGAAGATGGTGGATTTAGGGCATTTTCAGCATGAGAATAAGGGTTACCGGGATTTTGTTGATTTGATATGCAATTGTTGTTGAAATTCTTGTTGTTGTAATTGTTGTTCCTCGGCCCTTGATAGTTTCCTCTTCCCAAATATCCGGCATCTTGCTCCTTGGATGCTGCCTTAGTTTGAGCTAATAAAATCTCCTTCAAAGCCTTGAATTCATTGTTGAGCGTAGAGAGTTGAGCAACGCTTGAATTAGTAACATTAAGATCCGGAAAGCCAACTCACTTCGCTCCATCTTCAACTCTTCGATGGGAGACTTCTCCATGTGTAAACCTTGCTTCTCAACAAGCTCCCAAGCTTCATCAACAAATGTATCCAGTGGCGGCCGCAGGATTTTAAAAGGGGTGGGGCGAAATTTTATTTTCGATAAATATATCTATGAAAATAAAATAGCGATAAAAACAAAGTCAATATGTCATCTACTTACAATAAACAAAAATACAAAAAAAAAACATTACACTTAAAAGCGCGGTCGTGGACCGCGCCTATAAATTTTCTTTTTTAAAAAATAGCTGCCCTATAGGCGCATCTATAACCGCGCCTCTTTAGTTTTTTTTTTCATTCAAAAACGTTACACTATAGCCGCGGTCTAGGACGGCACCTCTATTTGTGTTTTTATTATCTTTGTCCTCGACAACGCGTTTTACAAATAATAGTGCGTTCTAAGACCGCGCTTCCACTTCAAGCAACAAATCTCGTGCATTTTAGTGAATTATTTCACTCCGAGCCTAAAACGAAAAATTCTTTTGAAGTTTCGTTTACTTCGGCGAAAGATCCAAAACAACATTTAAATATAACACAATAATATTTATATTTAAAAAATTAATAAATCGTAGAAAAAAATTTTATAAACGAGAAACCACAACCCATTTTAAAACGATTTTTTTTCACAAAAAAAAAATATTTTATTTTTTTGGAGGGTGGGGCGGCTGCCCCTTCCTGCCCCACCCAAGGGTCGCCCCTGAGTGTATCCATAAAAGGGCTAGCAGAAATTGATTGAAGTTTGAATTTAGTTTCCTTATCCAACCCCTTGAAGTAGATCTCTAGCAACTCAATCTTTGGAATTCCATGGTGAGGGCAATCCAACAAAAGGTCTTTCAACCTTTCCCATGAGTTGAACAAACTTTCCCTATCCTTCATGACAAAAACATTAATCTTACCCCTTAACTCCGCAATTTTTGATTGGGGAAAGAACTTAGTAACAAACTTCGTAGTCATCTTTTCCCATGTGTTAACTCTTCCAGCTGGAAGAGATTGATACCAAGCGAGCGCCTTGTCTTTCAGAGAGAAGTAGAAATGCCTTAGCTTGTAGTTGTTGTTCTCCACTCTTGATGGTCTCAAACTCTCCATAAGAATCTCATAGTTTTGCAGGTGTTTATGTGGAGATTCTCTTTCCATGCCTCCAAATTGACATTGTCGAATCATTGTGAGGACTTAAGGTCGAAGCTCATAGTCATGCTCAATTGACAGGTTACCTCGGTCAACCATAGCCGGTAACCGAGGTACTTCAGCGAACAGGTTACCTCGGTCAACCATAGCCGGTAACCGAGGTGGTGGATATATCTCGGCCGGTGCAACTTGGTTAGGATCTGGCCTCGGTCCAGCAACTGGGTTCGGTCGAGGTCGTATATGGGCCTGTAGTTTGGCCATGTGAGCTCAGATCTCTTCTGTTCTTGTATGAGCCTCCTCTCTCTCTCTCTCTCTCTCTCTCTCTCTCTCTCTCTCTTTGTAAAGCTTCGTTACTCAACCGAAGTTGTTCTAATGCGTCCTTCAATTCAGCTTCAAGATCTCGATTATCTTGGTCAGTCATCTTAGCATCTTTCAATCTCCTTTTGTATGTCTTTTTTGGTTCAAGATCATAAGGAACGATTTCTTTCCCAACTCGATTTCTTCCCATAAACCTAAAGAAAGATCCTGCGAAATCAGTCAAGTAAAGTAACCAATAGCAACGAGGGCAACAACCCTAAAAGAAAACCAAATACCGGAATTGGTCTTGACAAAGTCCACGACAACGGTGCCAAAAACTTGTTCGCTCTCAAACGTGTCTGTAATCGTGAACGAAATATCTTTAAATTAATAACCTAAAATATAAGCCTGAAACAATATGCGAACCCGCAGTGTACGGATCAATTGTAATAACAGCAAATACTCCAGGGTCAAACACAGGGATTATGATGAAACAAAGCACGGTATATGAGGTTGTCAATCGAAAGAAATCAATAAAGCAAAGATAACAAAGATAACAAAGATGATGTAATAATCTAGATAAAGAAATGCAGATTCCAGAGGTCAAAGCATCGAGTTGTGGTTACGACTCAAGATCTCAAAGGATAACGTGGACAAAGTTGATGTCAGAAAGGGAAGGTATTTCTAAGGTGGTAATAGATCACCGGGTAAGTCTCACTACTCACTATCACAAACCAAAGATCCTCTCACCGGGTAAGTCTCAAGGAACTAAGGAAAGGAACAATAATTTCAAACCAAGGCACCACCTAAGGGAATAGAATTAACCTCTACCGGGTAAGTCTCAGGCTAACTCACAAAGGTAGGATGAAGGTACACTCAAACCCTACAAAAGGATAAACCTTTATTACATAACACTCATCATCATCGGTATACAAGCAAAGGAGTCACCGGGTAAGTCTCATCCTAGGCTTGCGTATGGATAAGGAAAGGTGCAACAAGGATAGGATTTGGCAAACTAAAACCTAAACTCAGATATGGATCAGATAAGGTCACGCCTCGCTCAATTCATATCCGATCTCGGTCGAGATGTTCTATGAACCGACCGAGGTGAGGTTTGGTTAAGGTTTGGCTCGAGCTTTAAGGGTCCACTAAGGTAAAGGCTCATTCTTTCATCGTCTTTCCCACAACCTTCAGCCAATCAACCTAGAATCGCACAAGAATTTAGCCTATAATCATCATGATAATAACAATCAAATATATGTAAAAAGAATCAATATCCAAACAATAAAACCTTAACACGAAGTTCTCAATAATCAATCAATAAAACAATCAAACAATCCATACTATCAGCAAATTGTCTTCCTCAATATCAAACCAAAAGACAACAAACAAGGATTCTAAGAAAAACTTACAACTTCCACTTCATAGCCAACTAATCAGTTAACCAGCCATTCTTCCATCCAGAAAACATCTTCAAATTTATAGGACAATCACTTGCCAAAAATAAAAGATCTTATGGGCCATGGACCGTGCGTCTCGATCTAGGGCCAGCAAAACATCTCGTTCGAGGTGATCTTTAGGTCAACCGATGTGAAATTCACATTCGTGCAAATATCTCAAAACTCGTCCAAAATCAAACTTATGTCCAACTTCCATGGTTCCTATGCTTTTCTTGTAGCTCCTCAACGATCCAAAATGTAGCTCCAATGACTCCTTAGATCTCTTATCTTTATATCGATCTAAAACGTTCCATTTTTCCTACAATTACAACAAAACTAGGTGTAGACCTCGATTCTTGCAAATGGAAACAACACAACATAATGATCAAGAATATACACCCATGCATGAAGATTTATGAAGATAAAATATTCAAACCAATCCCTAAACATAGACTATAATACATGCTATCAACGACCATAATGGAATTTCTAATTATCCATTTTGAAAAGCCTAAGGACAAATTAGGCCAAATCGCAGTACAAAAAACGAATAAATTCATAACTTATTCGTTACTAACCCGATTGACGATTTGAAAGAAGATTCGGAATCCCAACGACGCATGCTACGCATAGACAACATCAAATTCACCAGAATCTGAGCAATGGAACCGTCCTGGTGACAGACATGCTCGACGAGGTCTTCTTATGCTCGGAAATGCAAAAACTCGGTACTAATAGGAAGAGAATGAAGAAAGGAATCTAGAAACTCAATCGGAATAGAAATTTGATTAGAAACGGAGAGTAGATCTGAGTTTGAAGGTTGAGAGAAATCAGAGCTTTTACGAGGAAACGTGAAAGGAAAGGAATTAATAAACGATTTTCCGGTATTTATAGTGAAGACGATAATTATCCTTTAGCGAAGTCGATAATTATCCTTTAACCGATCCAAAGGCGGGTTGAACCCCATTCTCCAAACTTCTTTAAATTAGAATAATAAGTATGGAATATTGTAGGGATAATTATTTCACAACTGCCTCGGAAAACGCGTACTCCTAAGCCGTCTTTCTTAGCCATTAGTAGAGGATGTTGAGTCTCTCTATTACCCGAATCTTGTAAACTTTCGTAACCAAGCGAAGAATCAATGATGAAGTCTCTCCTTACGCTTGGATAATTGTTAAAAAGTGAAGAACCGGTAGGTGAATAAAAAGGATAAAAGATACTCTAAAGGGGGGGGGGGGGTTGAATAGAGTATGGGAACTTTTCGCAAAACCAACCTCAAGGCCTTGAAACCAATTTCAAGGGTCTTGATGTCGATTTCAGCTCTTTGTGATACTTTGATTTCAAGGGCATTGAAACAACTTTCAAGGGCCTTGACTTTGTACTCCTGCAAAAAAATTTAGTCACAATAAAGCAAGATATAATGCGGAATATAAAAGATCGACACGAGGATATGTTTACGAAGTTCGGATATAAATAGCCTACTCTCCATCCCAGGGAATAGCCTTAGGATATAATTATCTATTGTCAGCTTCAAAGAGTCCTAGATACAAACTAGAAGAAATCCCCTTCTTCTCTCATTGTAGCCAATGCTACGATCTAGCTCCAACTCTTCACCTTGCTATAATAGCCTCGTTACTTCGCAGAGTAACACACACTTGAGTATAACACTCTTTAGATATACCAATGGAGCTCTCGAGTTTTATCTCTCTCTAGGGGATAAACCTTTTTAGAGAAAGAGAGAAAGAAAAATTATTTGTTCGAATGAAGAAGTTTTGGATCGCTTGAAGACTATTGATGTTTCCGTATAAGCTTCTGTACTTGTTCTTCAATCACCATCTTCATTTATAGCCTTCTATGGAGAGATCTTCTAGCCGTTGGAAAGATGACCGTTTGAAGATCACTTTTCTTATCCATGAAGATTTCTTCTTGGTTTAGATGAGATAGACGTTGTAGATCTTCATCTCCTGAGAACACGTTGATCTCTCGCTCCTTAATCTTCTCGTATTTGTTGTAACAATATCAAATTCAAAAGGAGAGAATCTTCATGCTTCTCGGTTGAGGATCTTTGTAAGATCTTTATTGGCTGGTTGAGTTCTTTACTTGATCATATCTTTTTGTTTGAGTAAATCTCTTGTAGAAGATCTTCTTAGTGATTTGAAATCTTTTTAGCCTGCGGCCTTAACTTCTTTGTTCCCTTGGAATCCATTTCAAGGCCTTCATCGTTTGAACACTCTAACTCCTTGTATTTCAAGGTCTTCCAAGGTCCTTTGATTTGTCTTGCAAAACTTGCACTTTATTTAATCCAAACCACAAAACCAAACCAAGTAGCTCAATATATAATCAATAAATTGTTAGTGTATCAAACTACTTCATTTGTGTTTAAGTCTTCCATCATCAACACCTGTATAACTTTATAATCAAGGTGGAGTTTTCAATCTCCCCCTTGATGGAAGACAACACAAATGTTTTCGTACCTGCATTGTAAGGTTAGCGATGCATATATTGTAAGAGCCTTAGTCTTTGGAGCTTAGGAGTCTTGCTGAGCCTTAGTGAGCCTTGCCTTGACCCAGTCAGCCGCCCCAGCGGGCCAGTTGGCCGCCCTAGCGTCTAGGTGCTCCTGCGCCTTGAGCTAGCCGCCCCTGCGGCTCTGTATTTGTAACACCCCAAATCCGCGGGACTTGGAGTGTCACATTGGGCTAGGATCTCACAATGGATCCTGACCCTAGCCTGACAACAAGTTCACTGGATCTTACAACAAAACACAGGTAGATTAAAATCAAATACATAAAAGCTGAGTATGATACATGAAAAGAGTTTACAAACTCATAGCCGAGTACAAAACAATAACATAAACCACAACCACAAAAGATCCCACATCCCACGCTTCCTAATGTACAGAAGTCCTTGGCTTGTCACAACATCTGGCTCACTCTGTAGTATTCTTAACTTGCTAAACACTACAACTATGTATGAAACCGTTAGCTACAGCAATGAAAAGCATGAAGGTAATTGCACAACCACACATCAACATCTCAAACATGCAATGCCGCACACATTCATTTATTATCTTTCATTAAGTTATTCCATTACTAATTCAACTTCTTTTGTAACACGAGGAGCCTCAAGAACCCCGTCCCATCCAACATAACACAAGAGTTTTGCATGGGGGTGACCTTCACTCGTCCCCTCATGTGAGATCATCTTCAGGGCACCTCCTCCTAACCCAACAGGCGGAGATCCGGCGGTTACCGCCCGTTATAATACACTTGGGCCAAATAAATGTAATGAATGGTCATCCTAGTCCGGTTTAGGTTATAAATGCACAATCATATGAACACACACAACCATCACAATCATACAATCCACAACTGCACGCTAAGTAAGTCCTATGGACTTACCTGATATACTCGTAATCTGTACCACATCACAGCTTCCCCTTGGGGAAGTAATCAACGCCTGTAATAGCAAGGCACACACAATCACATACTGCAAATGTTAGGAGACTCGTCTCACTAACCACAACCAACCTATATCTCAAATCTAAACCTCAGATCCTCAACACATTCATAAATGCCTAAGGCATATACTCAACATAACATCTCATCATACTCGTACACATACTAATCCTTAAAGCCATAACCGATATCCATAACATCATCATGATCCTCAACTCATTCTGACACCTAGCATGCATCTAATCAGTATTCCTCAGTCTCAAATTTAATCCTAATTTAATTAATTAACCTTTAATTAATTAATTAAATTTCACCAGAATAACGTTTTGTCCGCAGGCCATTTCTAAACCCACCTGTCATCAGATTTCATCAAACAAACAACCCATAAACACCAGAATAATATAATTTTCATAATGGAATTTCTAATTATCCATTTTGAAAAGCCTAAGGTCGATTTTAGGTCAAATCGCAGTACAGAAAACGAATAAATTCATAACTTATTCGTTACTAACCCGATTGACAATCTGAAAGAAGTTTCGGAATCACAACGACGCAGGTTACGCATGTACAACATCAAATTAACCGGAATCTGAGCGACGGAACCGTCCTGGTGACACATATGCTCGACCAGGTCTTCATCTACTCGGAAATGCAGAAACTCGGTACCGATATGAAGAGAATGGAGAGAGGAATCCAAAAACTCAAACGGAATTGAAATCGGATTAGAAACGGAGAGTAGATATGAGTTTGAAGTTTGAAAGAAATCAGAGCTTTTACGAGGAAACGTGAAAGGAAATGAATTAATAAACGATTTTCCGCTAATTATAGTGAAGATAATAATTATCCTTTAGCGAAGTCGATAATTATTCTTTAACCGATCCAAAGGCGGGTTGAACCCCCTTCTCCAAACTTCTCGAAATTGGAATAATAGATCTTGAATATTGTAGGGATAATTATTCCACAATTGGCTCGGAAAACGTGTATTCCTAAGCCGTTTTTCTTAGCCGTTAAGAAACAAAATAGCGACTCTTTTATCCGTTTTGCCTTTCCATGTCCGATGTCCTGATCATTTCTCTCAACTGCATTTTTATTAATTGGGGCTCCCAAATGCACCAAATAATACCGGAGGGTAAAAATAATTATCCGGGGGAAAGTGAAAATTTCACCATAAGCCCACAATTAAGCCAGGAACATAACGGTGGGACTTATACTCAACACTCACGCAATCTTCACGAGTTATATGTCAATTACTATCCCTGATTAAGTTAATCAACATTAATTAGATTTCGGAAATCCTAGCTATTACAGTATTGGTAAAGCCGCATTTGTTGACTCTTTGACTTGTGCTTTGCGGCTGGCTTCTCCTATAAGTTTTCCTATCCTTCAAATGAGATGTTTCTTCACCTCATTCCAGCTTCTTCTTCCTCTCTACGTTCTTCTTCTCCTTCATCTTGTCCTCTTGATTTCCTCTTTGATCTTGTGAGAGAGTTCTTGTGAGATTGTGTTGGTTTTAAGCTTGGATGATCTTGAGCTTGTGGCTGAGGTTGATGTTGTGTGTTGTTGATGATGTTCTAAGGTGGTGAACTGTGTTGTAGCTCCTAGTTGCTGCTTAGGGCTGTTGTGGTAAGTTCTTCACCCCATCCTTCTTCTTTCTTTCCTCTTCTTGCTTCTTTCTTCTTCTTTATAGCTTAGGATCACAAGATAAGCTTGTGTGGATCCTTTACTAGCCTTTTGATGATCATATATGTGTGTATGTGCATATATGTTGATGTGGTGTGTTGAAGAAGTGAAGACAGTCGAGAAAGGGATCGAAGAGAAGTCGGGACCAACTCGTGCACAATTGGCCGCCCCTGCGCCTGAATCCAGCCGCCCCTGCGCCCTGGTGTGTGAGCCGCCCCTACGCCTGGTGTGAGCCGCCCTTGCACCTCACTAGGTCAGCTTGGAGTTCCTCGCTTCTTTTGGTGCATACCTGGTTGGTATATCTTCCTTCCTTCCTCCTTTCCTTTGGCCTTGGCTTAGTTGATCGCTAGGCTAGTGTGGTTAGGATGAGTTGTATGATAGAGATGTGCCTTAGGCACTTGTGTTGATGTTGAGGTTATGATGTAGGCATATGTGAGCTTGTTGTGATCTTGAGGTTTTGATTGAGGTTGTAGGTTGGTTATGGTTATGGAGACGAGTCTGCTAACCCTTGTAGTGTATGATATTATGTGCCTTGCTATTGCAGGCATTGGTTTCTTCCCCAAGGGGAAGCTGTGACATGGTATTGGATACGAGTATATGAGGTAAGTCCATAGGACTTACTTAGCGTTCAGTTATGGATTTTGTGATTGTGATGGTTGTGTGTGTTCATATGATTGTGCATTTATAACCTAAACCGGACTAGGATGACGTTTATTACTTTAAATGGCCCAAGTGTATTATAACGGGCGGTAACCACCGGTATTCGTCTACTGGTAGGAGGAGGTGCCCTGAAGATGATCTCATAGGAGGGGACGAGTGATTGTCACCCCCATGCAAAACTCTTGTGTTACGTTGGATGGGACGGGGTTCTTGAGGCTCCTCGTGTTACAAAAGAAGTTGAATTAGTAATGGAATAACGTAATGAAAGATAATAAATGAATGTGTGTGGCATTGCATGTATGAGATGTTGATGTGTGTTTGTGCTATTACCTTCATGCTTATCTATTGTTATAGCTAACGGTGTATACCGTGTTGTAGATGATCTGCAGGTTAGAAAGACTGCAGAGTGAGCTAGATGGTGTGATCAGCCGAGGACTTTTGTACATTAGGATGTGTGGGATGGGATCTTTTGTATTGGATGTTTTTGTTAGATGTTTTGTACTCGGCTTTGTGTTGTAAACACTTTTGATGTAGTATATACAACTTTTATGTATTTGGTTTTTCTCTACTTGTGCCTTGTTGTAAGTTCTAGTGAACTTGTTGTCAGGCTAGGGTCAGAATCCATTGTGAGATCCTAGCCCAATGTAGCATTCCAAGTAGTGGATTTGGGGTGTTACAGAGTTGGTATCAGAGCCTTAGGTTGACAACAATGGCACTTGCTATCTGCAATCAAGGTAGAGTGGATAACTAAACAAAACTCACATGGGGTGAATTTTCAAAAGGTTTTGGTTTTAAAGCGAGTGCAGATGTTTTGGAATAATATGTACAGAAGCCGTCACCAATCTGAGGATCTCAATAGTATAGATATATATAAATATATATATATATTTAGATATCTCTTATGTGATGAGTTGTATACATGTATTATTAAGTATTATATATATATATATATATATATATATATATATATATCTATACATATGGCCTATATAGAGTCTTATATGTTAGGTGTGCATACCCCGCAGATGGCTCGGACTAGAGCTACTATTGCAGGCCGAGGTAGAGGTAGACCACCTCTTCCTCCAAGATGGATAGGACAGGGACCAGCTCCCGCTACACATCCACTAGTGGTGGAGGAGGCTCTTGAGGAGGTTGTTGAGAGTGTAGTTCCAACTACGAGGAGTGGTGGGTCCAGGAGACAGCTGGAAGACGAGCCCCAGATCTGCCAAGGCATGAGGGATCATCTGAGACATCCCATGGAGCTACTCAGGTGTTAGATGCACCGGTTCGTGTTGTTGAGCCAACTCGAGTTGTGGAGGAGACCAAAGGGCCTCGACCAGATACCTGGTTGAAGGCATTTCATCAGCAGGGAGTTCCACACTTCTCAGGGGAGATTGGCTTAGAGATTGAGGTGTGGATTGGGCATGTAGACTCAGCTTTAGAGTCTAGTCGATGCCCTGAGGACAGACGGGTAGAGCTAGTACAATCTCTATTCTGTGACCTGGCACACAAGTGGTGGAGGACAGTTAGAGCACGAGTTACCACCTATGAGCAGATGAGGACTATGATGAGAGCAGTTCTGCCCTACCTCACTGAGGAGGGAGAAACTACAGGACTTCGTGGAGACGAGTTTTGAGGACGTACCCATTACGGACGCCATTCGCCGCTTCCAGACTGAGTTGGCATTGTTGGGTCCAGCTGCACCATCTGAGGACCAGCATGTGTACCTTTTCGCCCGTCGTATGAGGGAGAGCACACTCTCATATATGGCGGGATTTCACTATGACTCATTGGTAGACTACGAGGATCAGGCCTCTACCAATGAGAGAGAGAGCTAGCCAGAGAAGGACTTCTCAAACAGGACGGTCTGAGAAGAGGCAGCGTACCGCACCGACTGGTGCAGGAGCCTCTGGATACGGGCGAGGTCAGACTCAGGGCCGCTCGAGTGTTCCAGTGTCTGTAGAGATAGTTGAGAGGGGCCGGCAGTATTACAACTGCGGGGCCTATGGGCATATGAGGGCTGATTGCCCTAGAGCACCACTGACTTGCTTCTCATGTGGGAAGCCAAGACATAGAGCTACGTTTTGCCGTTAGGGCAAGGCATCACCACAGCAGGGTTCTTCCCCTGAAAGTGCAGCAAGAGGTGGGCAGAGACCGCTTCAGCATCAGACACAGGGACAATAGAGAGTCCCAGACACACCTGCTACTCAAGGGTCAGCTCCAAGACCGAGTAGAGGTAGATGTAGTGAGGTTGGTACAAGTGATGGCCGAGGAGCTAGGGGTAGAGTTTTTGAGCTGAGGAGTGATGAGGAGCCGCCAGCACCAGCTGCTACAGTTACTATTTTGTTACATGGTTTACGTGTTAGAGTTTTGTTTGATATAGGCGCTATGCATTCATTTAATTTTTGCTGCTTGTTTTGAGCGTTTGAGTTTGTCTACCATAGAGGGGGCACCCTTTACGATAGGGTTACCTGATGGTAGTTGGGTCAGAGGTACCCATGAGATACGTAGTTGTCCCCTACTTGTTGATTTCTTAGTCATGCATCTGATGCATGAAGAAGTCATATTAGGTATTGATTGGATGCGTAGACACCGTGCGGTGTTAGATGTGGGTAAGAGGACTGTTACAGTCTCTACCGACTTAGGTCCGATAGAGGTCTTCCAGGGTTGGGACCTTGGGAAGACAGGATGTGTCATCAGTGCAGTACGAGCAGATAGACTGATTGCACAGTAATGTGATGCCTTCTGGTGCTACGCCATGAAGGATGGAGAGAGTCCGGCTTTGGAGGACATACTAGTGGTCTGTGAGTTTACAGACTTTATTTATAGAACCATCTATCTTGCCACTTCAGAGGAGCGTAGATTTTGGCATTGACTTGGAGCCTAGTACGAGACCCATCTCGAAGGCCCCATACCGTATGACATCTGGCGAGATGTTAAAGCTGAAGAAGCAACTCGAGGAGTTGGTTGAGAAGGGCTTCATACGCCCTAGTGTTTCACCATGGGGTGCACTTGTCCTCTTCGTGCGGAAGAAGGACTGATCGTTGAGACTATGAATAGATTACAGAGAGTTGAACAAGGTGACCATCAAGAACAGGTATACACTACCTCGTATTGATGATCTATTTGATCAACTGAAGAGAGCGACAGTCTTCTCTCGGATCGACTTGCGTTAAGGATATCACCAGCTGAGGGTGAAATAGCAGGACGTGCACAGGATGGCATTTCGTACCCGTTATGGACACTACGAGTTTGTAGTGATGCCATTTGGGATGACGAATGCCCTAACAGTATTCATGGAGTTGATGAACAGCATCTTCATCCACTTCCTGGATCAGTTTGTGGTGGTCTTCATTGATGAAATTCTGGTGCACTCTCGTAACAAAGAGGAGTATGTTGGGCACTTGAGGACGGTTTTGCAGATTTTGAGAGATAGAGAGTTGTACGCCAAGCTCTCTAAGTGTGAGTTCTGGATGTCTGAGGTTGCATTTCTCGGACACATAGTCTCCGCCGATGGAATCATGGTTGATCCGACGAAGATCGAGTCTGTTGCTGCATGGACCACTCCGACGAACGTCAAGGAAGTGCGTAGCTTTCTTGGCCTAGCCGGTTATTACAGACGCTTTGTGGAGGGATTTTCTGTGATTGCCCGTCCACTGACGAGTCTTCTGAGGAAGACTACCAGATTTGTATGGACTGACCAGTGCGCTCAGATTTTTGAGGAGTTGAAGAAGTGTTTGACTTCTGCTCCTGTTTTGACACGGCTAGAGTCTTTAGATGATTTTGTGGTCTATATTGATGCATCCAAGCTAGGCTTGGGATGTCTGCTGATGTAGAGAGGCAAAGTGATTTCATATGCGTCTCGACAGCTGAAGACGTGTGAGGAAAACTACTCAACTCATGATCTGGAGTTGGCAGCGGTAGTTCATGCTTTGAAGATCTAGAGACATTACCTGTATGGTGCCACATGCCAGATCTTCACAGACCATAAGGGTCTGAAGTACATTTTCACGCAGCGGGAAATGAATAACCGCCAACATTGATGACTTGAGTTGATCAAGGACTTTGACCTTGAGATTTTGTATCATCGTGGCAAGGCGAATGTAGTAGCTAACACCTTGAGCAGGAACACGCCTCTAGAGTAGGCGATTGCCAAACTTACTGTATAGCCTCAACTTCAGAGAGATCTTGTTTGGCTAGAGATGGACATCCAGTTTTTTGATGAGGATGCCCAGCTTTTTGCATTAGAGGTTCTACCTGGTCTGTTGGATGAGATCCAACAGAAGCAGGGGACCTGCCCGACCTTGACGACGATTAGAGAGAGGATGTCTCGTGGAGAGACACCATAGTTCACTATTGGGGCAGATGGAGTTATGAGGCAACATGATCGTATCTGTGTACCGGCGGATGCAGAGTTGAGATAGAGGATATTAGAGGAGGCTCACAGTACACCTTACTTAGTACACCTAGGTACGAGTAAGATGTACCATGATGTGAGACGCTTATATTGGTGGGTAGGGCTGAAGCCCGACGTAGCCATATTTGTGGCTCAGTGTGCGACCTGTCAGCAAGTCAAGATAGAGCATTGCAGGCCTGGAGGTGAGCTCCATCCACTGCCAGTGCCGCAGTGGAAGTGGGAGGACGTCTCCATGGATTTTGTGACCGGGTAGAGGTCCAGTAGGAGATTTGATGCCATCTGGATGATCGTTGATAGACTGACAAAGACGGAACATTTCATTCCCATCGGAGAGACGTGGCTAGTGAGCAAATTAGCTAAGGAGTACACTGAACAGATAGTGAGACTCCATGAGGTACTGAGGACGATCGTTTCTGATCGTGATGGACGATTCACATCGAGCTTCTGGCAGCAGATTCAGACTGCTTTGGGGACGAGTCTACACTTCACGATTGTGTTTCACCCCCAGAGAGATGGTCAGTCAGAGAGGACCATCCATACCTTAGAGGACATGTTGTGAGCCTGTGTGTTAGATTGGGGACAGGGATGGTCTTATTACCTTCCACTCGTTGAGTTCTCACACAACAACAGCTGGCATGCATCTATAGGGATGGCTCCTTATGAGGCACTGTATGGACGTAGATGCCGTACACCTTTGTGCTGGGATGAGCCTAGTAGTATCAGTGGGATAGCGCCAGAGCATATTCAGGATGATGCGGCTCGAATATCGCTGATCAGAGAGAGGATGTTGGTTGCATAGAGTCGTCAGAAGTCGTATGCAGATAAGAGGCGTTGACCTCTAGAGTTCAGGGTAGGAGCTCATGTCTGGTTGAGAGTATCTCCGACGCGAGGCGTTAGACGTTTTGGCATAAAGGGGAAGTTGAGTCCCCGATATGTCGGTCCTTTTGAGATACTGGATAGAGTCGGAAGGGCAGCCTACAAATTAGCATTGCCTCCGAGGTTAGAGGGTGTTAATCTTGTATTTCATGTGTCTCAATTGAGGGAGTACATACCAGATCCGAGACACATCGTGATTTATGATGATATGGTGGTTGAGCTAGACCACACGTTTGCAGAGCACCCTATTGCAGTCCTAGAGCGAGGTGTGAGACGCCTGCATTCGAAGGAAATTCCTATGCTGAGGATACAATGGTCGAGACGAGGACCAGATGAGGCTACCTGGGAGACAGAGGATAGTATCCAGAGGAACTATCCAGAGTTCTACGCCGAGATAGAAGCACCAGTAGGATCCACGAGTAAATCTTAGTACCTTCTTGGTGAGTGCATGTTATGTGCTTATATGATATGCCGTGTTTTTCGTGTTAGCTGTAATTTGTACATATGATGTGTTAGATCTTGTTTGCTAGTATGAGATAGGTATAGCTGGAGATGGTTCTTTCCTCCATGCTATGGTATGTGTGTTAGGATTAGCTGGAGATGGTTCTTTCCTCCACGCTACCTTGATGGACGTAGTGTGAGTGGAGATGGTTTTCCTCCACATAGTGGTGTTATGTGTACGTTGTGGCTGGAGATGGCTTTCCTCCATGCCAGTGTGATGTGGTTAGTGTTTGGCTAGAGACGATCTTCCTCTAGGCCTTGTGGAGAGTCGATGATAGTGTTTAGAGTTATACCTCGGCTTATGGGTCCGAGAGGCTTTGGGATTTTGCAGGTTTCGGGACGAAACTTGTTTTTAGGGGGGTGTGATGTAAGAGCCTTAGTCTTTGGAGCTTAGGAGTCTTGCTGAGCCTTAGTGAGCCTTGCCTTGACCCAGTCAGCCGCCCCAACGGGCCAGTTGGCTGCCCCATCGGCTAGGCGCCCCTGCGCCTTTTGCTAGCCACCCTTGCGGCTCTATATTGGTGCAGCCGCAATCGTTGACTCTTTGACTTGTGCTTTGCGGCTGGCTTCTCCTATAAGTTTTCCTTTCCTTCAGATGAGAGGTTTATTCACCTCATTCCAGCTTCTTTTTCCTCTCTACGTTCTTCTTCTCCTTCATCTTCTCCTCTTGATTTCCTCTTTGATCTTATGAGAGAGTTCTTCTGAGTTTGTGTTGGTTTGAAACTTGGATGATCTTGAGCTTGTGGCTGAGGTTGATGTTGTGTGTTGTTGATGCTGTTCTGAGGTGGTGAGGTGTGTTGTAGCTCCTAGTTGCTGCTTAGGGCTGTTGTGGTAAGTTCTTCACCCCCATCCTTCTTCTTTCTTCTTTCTTGCTTCTTTCTTCCATTCTAGCTTAGGATCACAAGCTAGAGTTGTGTTGGATCCTTCCCTGGATGTTTGATAATCATATATGTGTATATGTGTATAAGTTGATGTGGTGTATTGAAGAAGTGAAGAGAGTCGAGAAAGGGATCGAAGAGAAGTCGGGACCAACTCTCTGCACAGTTGGCCGCCCCTGCGCCTGACTCTAGCTGCCCTTGCGCCTCACTAGGTCAGCTTGGAGTTCCTTGCTTCTATTGGTGCATACTTGGTTGGTATGTCTTCCTTCCTTCCTTCCTTCCTTTGGCCTTGGCTTAGTTGATAGCTAGGCTAGTGTGGTTAGGATGAGTTGTATAATAGAGATGTGCCTTAGGCACTTGTGTTGATGTTGAGGTTATGATGTAGGCATATGTGAGCTTGTTGTGATCTTGAGGTTTAGATTGAGGTTGTAGGTTGGTTATGGTTATGGAGACGAATCTTCTAACCCTTTCAATGTATGATGTTGCGTGCCTTGCTATTGCAGGCGTTGGTTTCTTCCCCAAGGGGAAGCTGTGACGTGGTATTGGATACGAGTGTCTGAGGTATGTCCATAGGACTTACTTAGCGTTCAGTTATGGCTTTGTGTGATTGTGATGGTTGTGTGTGTTCATATTATTGTGCATTTATAATCTAAACCGGACTAGGATGATGTTCATTACTTTAAATGGCCCAAGTGTATTATAACGGGCGGTAACCACCGGTGTCCGCCTGCTGGTAGGAGAAGGTGCCCCGAAGATGCTCTGACAGGAGGGGACGAGTGATGGTCACCCCCATGCAAAACTCTTGTGTTACGTTGAATGGGACGGGGTTCTTGAGGCTCCTCGTGTTACAAAAGAAGTTGAATTAGTAATGGAATAACGTAATGAAAGATAATAAATGAATGTGTGTGGCATTGCATGTATGAGATGCTGATGTGTGTTTGTGCTATTACCTTCATGCTTATCTATTGCTGTAGCTAACGGTGTATACCGTGTTGTAGATGATTTGTAGGTTAGGAAGACTGCAGAGTGAGCCAGATGGTGTGACCAGTCGAGGACTTCTGTACATTAGGATGCATGGGATGGGATCTTTTGTATCGGATGTTTTTGTTAGATGTTTTGTACTTGGCTTTGTGTTGTAAACACTTTTGATGTAGTATATACAACTTTTATGTATTTGGTTTTCCTCTACATGTGTCTTGTTGTAAGATCCAGTGAACTTGTTGTCAGGCTAGGGTCAGGATCCATTGTGAGATCCTAGCCCAATGTAGCATTCCAAGTCCTGTGGATTTGGGGTGTTACATATATGAATATCCAACTTAAACTGCAGAATGCAGAATATCAAATGTCGGATCACATTCATTTCTCCCCCTTTGTCTTTCAACAAGGGAGAAAAATAGTTAAAGCACGGGAGTATTAAAGCATTGCAACCCAAAGAAAATATTTCCACAAAACCACAAAAACAATCAAGCTTTTCAAAAACTAGCCTTTGATATCAAAATCAAGGGCCTTGACAGCCATGGATATGTTGAGAAATTCATTCTTTATACCACCTGGATGAGCTCCCTTTCCCAAAATGTTGCTTCAAACACATTTTCTTCCAATGATTTTGAGCACGTACGAGGTCAAATTCTTTGCGAGAAAGATCTGTTCGCCTCTGATCAGAATTTTGGTCATATTTTTTGACTATTCCAAATTCTTCATTATTCAAAATGTTTGGATCCTCAAACGATGGTTGGCAAATAGAACGGTCTTTAACAATCTTATGGCATTGTGTCATGACATGTTCAGCATCCTTTGTGGTAGCTTGTCATCTTCTTCTGTTAAGGGCTTGATGCTATTGGCAGTTGTAAGAGAAAGAGTGTTGACATGAAACATTTGATTAATTTTCTAATATAGAATACCAAGTAGGTCTTGTGTTTCGTCCAGCCGGTCAGTCGCTGCTGATCGGAAGAAAACAAGATGGGTTCTCAAAGAGCCCTTTGCTCTTTCTACAGCTTCCAGACGATGTACCGTGGTATAATTTCATGCTGGTTGCTCCTTTATAACCCATATTGTTCTATAGTCAACCTCTTGAGTATGTTGAGCTACATCTTCAGGCATGGGAAGAATACTTCCCATAGTAGTCAGAGTAAGCGCATTAATCAAATATGTTTCATTGACTTTAGCATTGATGGTAGATAGCAATTCAAAATTTGCATCCATTCTTCTCTTAGTGTCAAACTAGAAGTCAGACAGTTCACGATTCAGACATATCAGTTCTTTTTCACAGCCTTCTAACCTTATTTCTGGAGTAGGAGTAGAAGATGTTGGAGCCTCTTGAGTTGGATTTGGAGTAGCTCCTTTCCCTTTTAAAGTCCATGTGCCTGCAAGAGTCTTCTCAATCCCTAGTCGTTCTAAGCATTATACTCAATCTTCCCAGAAATTGACTGTCGTTCTTCAGAGAATGTATCAATTTTGAAATAATCAATGATCTTAGGCCAGAGCACATCTAGACAAGCATTTTGGTAAGTTCCCTGACTTGATGAATAAACTACACAATAACATTCCATTCCTTGATGATATTCTAGGGATGCCCGCCTATGGGAAGTTCTTAAAAGAGTTTCTATCAAGGAAGAGGAAACTGGAAGACTTTGGAGAAGTAAGGATGACATCTAAATCCTCAGAGCTCATTCAAATCGTGAAGGAGAAGATGCCACCCAAGTTGAGAGATCCCGGCTCATTTTGCATTCCCATTCAAGTTGGGGATGTAACTTGTGAGGCGTTGTGTGATCTTGGAGCCAGCGTGAGCATCATCCCACTGGAGCTATGTGTGAAGATCGGACTTGGAGAGCCCAAGCCGGTGAAGATAAGGTTATACATGGCAGACCACTCCATTACCCATCCCGTGGGTATCTTGGAAGACGTTCCGGTTAAGTTAGGTAACTTCTATTTACCTATAGAATTTGTTGTACTTGATATACCCGCAGATTATCCCGTTCCTATCATTCTCGGGAGATCATTTCTAGCAACTTCGGGTTGCAATGTGGATTGTAAGAACGCCAAGTTGAATTTCAACATTGGCGGAGATCAAGTGGAGTTTGCATTGCTTGCTGCAATGAAAGGAGAGCTGCTGGAGGATGATATCTTCAACATCTATGATGAAGAAGAATCAAGAGAATTGGTGAGCTCTATCCTTATTAATGACCCTCTTGAAAGAGTTATTAGTTTTAGCTTAATGGAGGAAGGTATAGATGCTTCTTGTGATGCAGATATACGGAGCTTAAAAGCACTGGAAGAAGATCCAAGAGCTAAAATTGAGAAACTGATCCAAGAGAGGAGAAATTCCAGTTTTGGTCCCAGTTCCAGTACCTCGACCGAGGCACTTTCTAGACCAAGCGAGGTGTTCTTATCTAAAGAACATCTCGGTCACCCACTCTGGACCTCGACCGAGGTCGCAAGGGACATGATGTCAATTGAGACTTCTGAAAGTCCAGTTCTTCGATCTAAACCTACTCCACCGGAAGGAAGAAGCAAGGATTCCCCTCAAAAAGCACCCCCAGTTGTGGAGCTTAAACCGCTTCCAAGTCACTTGAGGTATGTTTTCCTTGGACTGGATTCTACATATCCCGTTATTATAAGCGCTTCCCTTTCCCAAACTGAATTGTCTAAACTGATGCATGTCCTGAGAAAACATCAAAAGGCTTTGGGTTATACTATTGATGATCTTATTGGTATTTAGCCTTCTTCCTACATGCATAGAATAGTAATGGAAGACAATCATAAGACTTCACGGGAACCTCAAAAACGGTTAAATCCGATCATGAAAGAGGTTGTGAAGAAGGAGATTCTTAAATTGTTGGATGTAGGTATCATATTTCCTATCTCGGACAGCAAGTGGGTGAGCCCAGTGCATGTAGTTCCGAAGAAAGGAGGAAAGACCGTTGTGAATAATAAGAACAACGAGTTGATTCCAACTAGGACCGTTACGGGCTGGAGGGTGTGCATTAATTACAGGAAGCTGAACGTGGCTACTCGGAAGGACTATTTTCCACTTCCCTTCATCGTCCAAATGCTCGAATGGTTAGCCCATCATTCACATTTTTGCTATTTAGATGGTTATAGTGGCTTCTTTCAGATTCCTATCCATCTGGATGATCAAGAGAAGACCACTTTCACTTGTCCATGCGGGACATTCGCTTATAGGAGGATGCCATTTGGATTATGTAATGCACCCGCTACCTTCCAGCGCTGCATGATGGCTATCTTTTCCGAGTACATAGAGGAGATCATGGAGGTATTTATGGATGAATTTTCAGTATATGGTTCCTCTTTTGATGATTGCTTATCTAAGATATCTCTAGTGCTACAAAGATGTGAATACACTAACCTCGTTTTGAATTGGGAAAAGTGTCATTTTATGGTTAATGAAGGAATTGTGCTAGGACACCTCGTTTCCAACCGAGGTATTGAGGTCGATCGAGCTAAGATCGAAACTATTGAGAAACTCCCTCCCCCTTGTTCTGTTAAGGGTGTGAGGAGTTTTCTCGGACATGCAAGCTTCTACAGAAGGTTCATCAAGGATTTCTCCAAGATTTCTAAACCTTGATGCGTTTTACATGATAAAGGAAGCGTTGATCTCCGCTCCCATTATTCAACCTCCGGATTGGACCTTGCCCTTTGAAATCAAGTGTGATACGAGTGATGTGGCGGTAGGAGCGGTACTTCAACAAAAGAAAGATGGTCGGACCAATGCCATTTACTATGCTAGCAAGACGCTAGATGAAGCTCAACTAAACTACGCCACCACCGAAAAGGAGCTTTTGGCGGTTGTATATGCTTTTGAGAAATTTTTCTCTTACTTAGTGGGAGCGAAAGTTATTGTTTACACTGACCATGCAGCTATTTGTTACTTGCTTGCTAAGAAGGATGCAAAGCCGCGTCTTATTCGATGGATTCTCTTTCTTTAAGAGTTTGATCTAGAGATTCGCGAATAGAAGGGGTCCGAAAATTCTGTTGCGGATCACCTCAGCCGGCTACCTCCCTCTTCACGCGAGAAGGACGACCCTTCCATAGACGATTCATTCCCCGATGAACACTTGCATTTGTTGGAATGTTTGATAGACTTCTTTATCTCACCCCATGATGAAGGTGAAGTATGGGGTGAAGATACCTTCCAGAATGTTTAGGGATGTCGTACGGTCCATCTAGCGACCTTAAATCAAGCTCTTCCCGGAAGCCAACCCAAGGTATTGCTTTCTTTTCCCTTTTCCTAGTTTAGTTTTAGATAGTTTGCTTTTGCTTTTGCTTTGCTCTATTTTGTTTTTGGCGTCCTAGACAGAAACCAGGTACTTTCTAAGGAAGGATTACAACTCAGGAGGAACACTGGAAGGACAGAAGTTCGATAAATTGAGAAGACGGAGTTTAACTAAGATAGATCTCGGTTGCTGTCACATCAACTCGACCGAGATGATTCTTGAGCAACCGAGGCGACTAGGTCTAACAATCCAGTCAGCCACCTCGGTCCGGTCGGGACCACCTCGACCGAGGTGACAGCCGAATCGGCGAGGGGTATAAAAGGCGAAAGGATTTCTCTCTCTTCCCTCCCAACTTCCTTCTCGACCGCGGCGCACTCTCCATCTCGTTTCTTTGTTTTTCGATCATTTTCCACGGTTTTTGCTCCGATCTTGCAAGGAAAAGCAAGAGGATCAGATTGCAAGCAAAAAATTGCAGGATAAACGCCTCGAATCGACCTAATTTAGGGTAAATTTTCGGAAACCCTAACTCCTCCTCTCTTTACTGATTTTAGAGATTTGTGGCTTTGGTTGCCACGTTTTATTGTTGAAAAGAGTACTAGTACCCCATAGGAAGCAATTGGTAGTGATTTGGGGGGAAAAGAACTGAAAATCAGAGAGGAGAAATCGAACAGCACTTTGCCTCGGTCTAGTCGAGTTGTGTCTCGGCCGAGGTGTTCTTCAGGCTGTCAGACATACCGAGGTGACCTTGTCAGCAGATATGAGTTCTTGTTCTGATCATCAGCTGATTCTGAGATATGCTCCCAGTGGTTCTTCTGCTTCCCCTTCCTCTAGACCTCCAATCCCGGTGATCCATGAGCGTCACTAGGCAGATTTTGATCATATATGTGCGCGCCCTGTCATTGCCCCGCACTTCTTAGATGTTCCAGCCTTCGAGTGCCTCCACGTGGTGGAGGACTTGAAGAAGATGATTTCCATGGTAGGGCTGGAGCATTTTATGGAGATCAGAGCTCCAACTTACCTTGAGCCGACCCTGGAGTTTGTGAGTTTTGTCACTCACATGCCTGAGAGGAACAACATCAAGTAACGGTTGCTAAACCGGAACTACATAGTTCCTATGGATCAGTTCAGAGACATTTTTGGCTTCCCGACTCCTACAGTTCCCCACTTTCCTTCTCGAGTCATAGCTCGACAGTTTTGGGGGCAGATTGCCCATATGGTGGAGCATGCAGGTAGATGGAGACCTGGAGACTCTAGAGAGCGCATCATATTCCATTTGGCTTTCCGTCAGGCCCACCGTATATTCAGTGAGACCCTTCTGGCGCGTACTGAGATGCCCCAAAAGATTAGACAGGGAGAGCTGCTGAGTCTCTTCTGCATGGTGACTGGAGGAGTGCCTGACTTTGGAGGTATGCTAGCTGAGGATCTGCACTAGATCCAAGGCAAGGTGAAGAGATATATTTGTTGTGGAGGACTGGTGACTCATATCGCTACGGTTATGGGTCTAGACTTGACTGCTTGTACATTGGTGGCGACTGCAAAGCCGCTTGGACTTTAGGAGATGATCACGAGGAGGATATTGGTTCCTCGTGGCCATACCACACCGTACGTAGCTATGCCTTGGGAGCAGACTGCCCCTCAAGGTATCCCATGGTCAGATCAGTTTACAGTTTTCGATCCACAGTGCTGGTCTTCCACTTGGATGCCCTATATAGAGGATGCTACAGATGTTGCACCAACTCATGTGGAGGAGGAGTATGATGATGGCGGAGCTGCCATGGAGACTGGTACAGATACAGCCGGCCCTAGCGTGCCAATTGTCGATTTAGACGATGAGGTGACAGAGAAGGAGGCTGTTGCAGCACCATCACGACCTGCCAGGCGTAGAGAGATCCCGTAGCTCACCGACGGATTGATGAGCTGATGGACCAAATGATCGACTTTTATGCCGCCTTGTCATTGGAGATGATCGAGCTGAGGGAGAGTCAGCACTACCAGCAAAGGATGATTGAGATCCAGTTCCAGCACACTATGGGTTATCCGTTTGACCCATCTCAGTATCCCTTCATCCCATATCCACCACCACGACCAGCGGATCAGGACTAGAGCAGCATGGATTTTCGTTTCTTTATTTATTACGCAGCTCAGCTATGTCCGGTGAGTTCCCTTGTTTTAGACTTATTTCGACCCATTGGGACAATGTGTCCCAAGTATGGGGTATTTATGTGTATTATTTGACATTATGTATGCTTGTATGACTCGGTTCGGATATTTATGATTTTCTTTATGCTCTATGTGTTTATGTGAGACTACATGCATGCATACAGGTTATTTGATTGAGAAAAACGTCAAAAACTGGTTTAGGAAAAAAATATTTATGACCTCGACCGGGATGATTCTTGCCAAACGAGGTCAAGTACCTCGGATGACTTAGAACACCTCGACCGAGGTGGTTTAACTGAGAGAGTTTTCGAAACTATTTTTGTGCTTCTTTTCTGGTATGACCTCAGTGATGATTTTGTTTGCAGATTGGTCTTGAAATCTTTATATGTTTGAAAGGTTTTATGATATGTTTAAGTTGCAAAATGCTTTGTTTGAAGTTTTGGCATGTTTAATACTTTGTTTTTATCCAAATTATGTTGAATTTGAAGGTTGACACCACATGATGAGTTCTCTCACATTCTTCCTGGGATGATTAAGGCAATTCATTCCCTTCTCTTCTTCTTCTTCTTGATCATGCTTAGCCTTTCATATACATATTTGCCTTCCTTTACCTATCTGGGAATTTGGAAGCAAGCAAAGAAAAGTAAGTGAAAGAAAAGTTGAGATATTGGCTGGAAGTTTAAAAAGAAACAAATAGGTTTGGGGAAGTCAATCATGATGATGAGTTACTCGGCACCATTCACATAGTCGGGTGTTTGTGTCTTGCCAAAGTCGGATTGAGCGATATTCCTAACGGGTCATGGTATGTGCATCAAGGGTTTGAGGCATCTCGAGAAATTGATGATTGCTGATCTCCTAGGCTTCGGTTATTGTGCACCTCTATCCATGCATTCCAAAAAGTAAAAGTAAATAAGCAAAGCTTATATAGGCGGAAGATGTTGAAGTTTAAAGGAAGTGAAGTAAGATCCTTTTCCCGGATTCTAGCACCACATTCCCTATATACATCCCACCCTCACACGTTTCTTGACCTCTTTTGGAAGCCCTTGAGACATCGAGCTTGTTGATTGGCTTGGTGGTTTAAACTGGATTATACATGAATAATTTCGATAATTATGATTTATTATGAATTCTATGATTTTATGCAAAGATGAACAATTTTCTTATATTTATAAAATGTTTTGATCATATCTTGATTTTAATTGCCATGAAGCATTCTCTTAGAGTGATCTATGAGTGAAGCACACCACCAAAAATGTTTTGAAATACTTTTCATTGCTCTTTATGACTTATAATCCATTCTATCTTGTACTTAAGATTTGGAACTTGCTTGGGGACAAGCAAGGGACAAGTATGGGGTATTTTGATAGCATGTATTATAGTCTATATTTTGGGACTTGTTTTGACGTTTTATCTTCAATAATCTGCATGTATGGATGTATATTATGTGATTATATTGTTGTTTCATCTACCTTTACGGGAATCGAGGTCTACACCAAGTTTCGTTGTAATCGTAGGGAAAATGGCACGTTTTGGATCGAAATGGAGCTAAGGAACTAAGGAGTCATAGGAGCTACATTCTAGAGCTCAAAGAAGAACTCAGGAAGCATGGAATCAATGAAGAAGATTTACTTTGGACCAAATTTGAGAGATTTCACATTCAACTGAGATTCACCTCGGTCAGCTACAGTATCACCTCGACCGAGGTGATCTTGAGGAGCGTCCCGACCGAGGCGAACACCCTGGCGCCGGCGAGATCATATCTTTTGGCTGAGATCTTTTATTTTTGGAAAGAAGATATCTTATATTTTTGGGCTGGATTTCTGGAAGGAAGATTTTATATTTGGCAGATCTATTTTAGAGATATGGATATATTTTATAGGAAATTATCTTTTTAAGATATTATTATCTTTGAAGATAATTCTCCTATATAAAGGGTTGGATTTTCCACAATTCATCCATCTTTTGATCAACAATATTCTCCACACAGTAGTTAAGAGACTTTCTGGAAGTTTGAAGGAAGCTTTGAAGATTGAAGGAAGGAAGATTTATTGTTTTGAGATAGCTTTTGAGGGAGTTTGTAAGATTTTCTTAGATTCCCCTTGGTTTATTATCTTGTTTGATTTGTGATTTAAGGAACGCTGATTGGTGAATTATTTAATTCAGTTATTGAAGCCTTGTTCTTAAGGTTTTTGTCTTCAAATATTCATTCCCTTCTCATATATTTGATTATTGTTATCATGATGATGAGTGGCTAAATTCCTTGTGCGATTCTAGGGTGATTGGCTGAAAGTTGTGGGAAAGACGATGATAGAGTGATTTTAATCTCAGTAGGACCCTGAAAGTTCGAGTCTTTAACCTTAACTCTAGAGTACCTCGCTCAGTCGATGAACATCTCGGCCGGGGTGGAACTTGACCGACCGAGGTGACTTTTTCTGATCCGAAACTGAGAGTTAAGTGTTATAGTTTGCCAAATCCTATTCTTATTACACCTTTCCTGGTTCAATGCAAGCCTAGGATGAGACTTACCCGGTGATTCCTTAGTTTGTTTACCCAAGATCATAACTGTAGGTAATAAAGGTTTATCCTTTATTGGGGTCTGAGTGTTCCTTCATCCCATCTTTATGAGTTAGCCTGAGACTTACCCGGTAAAGGTTGATTCTGTTCCCTTAGGTCGAGTGTTGGTTTGAGATTATAGTTCTTTTCCTTAGTACATTGAGACTTACCCGGTAATAGGAACTTTGGTTTGGGATAGTGAGTAGTGAGACTTACCCGGTAATCTATTCCCACTTTAGAAACACCTTCCCTTAGCAAAATCTCACCTTTGTCCGCTTTCTCTTGAGATCTTGAGTCGGAACCATAACTAGATGCTTTAATCCCTAGAATTTGCATATTTTCTCCTTATTTGACCTTATTATCATCTTTGATTGCTTTAATCGCTTTTGTGGTTATTAGTTGCATTGACAATCTATTCTTGCTTAGTTTCACCTAAGTCCTTGAGATCGACACCCCATAATTCTTGTTTTTTACTATAATTGATCCGTACACTACGGGTTCGCATCCTTGTTTTAAGCCTATTTTTTGGGATATAAATTTAAAGCTTGCACACACCATTTGGAGCAAACACATACACACACCAACACATCACAACCTGCAATGTCACACACCCATTCAATTAATATCTTTTCTTAAGTTATTCCAATACTAATTTAATTTATTTTGTGGCACGTGGAACCTAAAGAACCCCGTCTCTCCCCCTTTAATTGAGGTTGTTCATGGGATCTAACTCCCCCTAACCTACTGGGTTCCGAGCACCTCCTCCAACTCTCGGTGAGCATCGGCAGGTGGTCACAACCCGTTATAATACACTTGGGCCATTTAAGGTTATAAAATGGTTATCCTTGTCCGGTTAAGGTTATAAATGCAACAACCATATGAACACACACAACCATTACAACCACTCAAATCAACTATTGTACGCTAAGTAAGTCCTATAGACTTATCGGAAATACTCGTAACCTGTACCATGTCACAACTTCCCCTTGGGGAAATAATCAACGCCTGCATAAGCAACGCACACACAATCATATACTGCAAAGGTTAGGAGACTCCGCTTGGACTTCAGGAGATGATCACGAGGCGTATTCTCGTTCTTCGCGGTCTTAGTACACCCTACGTCGCTATGCCATGGGAGACGACGACTCCACAGGGCATCTTATGGTCATCCCAGTTCTCCGTATTCGACCGACAGTACTGGTCTTCTGCTTGGTTTCCTTACATGCAGGATGCCAGAGATGCTGCACCCGATGATGAGGAGGAGTTTGATGGAGGAGTTGTTATGGAGACCGGTACTGATACCGGCGGTCCGAGTGTACTAGTTGTCGACCTTGAGGACGAGGCGACGAAGGAGGAGAGAACACCACCACCACAACCACCACCTCAGCGCAGATCCCGCCGCAGATTAAGAGATCCCGAGGCACACCAGAGGATTGATAACCTCATTGATCAGAGGATTGATAACCTCATTGATCAGATGGTCGACTGTTGACATGCACGAGCGCTTTAAGGATCAGCGCTGAGATATTGAGGGTTGGACGCATCAGATGCTGGAGAGTCAGTACTATACTAGACGTATGATGGAGATCCAGCACCACCAGATCATGGGCTATCCCTTTGATCCGACCCAGTATCCTTACATTCCACATCCACCACCACCGGCTGACGAGGATTAGAGTTGCATGGATTTTCCTTCTTTATTTATTATGAAGTGCAACTAGGTCCAGTAAGTATTCTGTTTCCTAGACTTTTATTTAACCCATTGGGACAATGTGTCCCAATTATTGGGTATTTGGATGTATCTTATTTGACCCTATGTGCTACTATTGTTTGTATGACTCTCTTGATGGATATTATTGTCTTATTTATGCTCTATGTGTTTATCTGTCATTACATGCATACATACAGGTTTTTGTTTGAGAAAAACGACGAAAACTGGTTGAAATTTTTTTTTATGACCTCGACCGGGATGTTCATGACTGGACGAGGTAGACACCTCAGATGACGCCAGAACACCTCGACCAAGGTGGGTTCTTAATTGAGAGTGTTTTTGAAACGATTTTGTGCTTCTTCTCTAGATATGACCTCAATGATGATTTTGTTTGCAGATTGGTTTTAAAATCTTTATATGCTCGAAAGGTTTTATGATATGTTTAAGTTACAAATTGCTTTGTCTGAAGATTTAGCATGTTTAATACTTTGTTTTTATCAAAATTATGTTGGATTTGAAGGTTGACACCACGTGATGAGTTCTATCACATTCTTCCTGGGATGATTAAGGCAATTCATTATCTTCTCTTCTTCTTCTTCTTGTTCATGCTTAGCCCCTCATATACATTTTTGCCTCCCTTTACCTATCTAGGAATTTGGAAGCAAGCAAGCAAAGAAAAGCAAGTGAAAGTGAAGTTGAGATGTTGGCTGAAGGTGTTAGAAAGAAACAAATAGTTTGGGGATGTCAATCATGATGATGAGTAACTCGGCACCATTCACATAGCCGGGTGTTTGTGTTTTTCCAAAGTCGGATTGGGCGATATTCCTAACGGGTCATGGTATGTGCATCAAAGGTTTGAGGCATCTCGAGAAATTGATGATTGCTAATCTCCTAGGCTTCGGTTATTGATCACCTCTGTCCATGCTTCCCAAAAAAGTGAAGTAAAATAAGCAAATCTTATTGGTGGAAGATGTTGAGATTCAAAGAAAGTGAAGTGAGATCCTTTTCCCGGATTCTGGCACCACATTCCCTATATACATCCCACCCTGACACGTCTCTTGACTCTTTTGGAAGCCGTTGAGACCTCGAGCTTGTTGCTTGACTTGGTGGCACGTTTTGCATCAAAATGGAGCTAAGAGAGCTAAGGAGTTGTTGGAGCTACATTCTGTAGCTTTAAGAAGATCTCAGGGAGCATGGAAATGATAAAGAAGATTGATTTTTGACCAAATTCGAGAGATTTCACATTCAGTTGAGATTCACCTCGGTCAGCTATAGTACCACCTCGACCGAGGTGATCTTGAGGAGCGTCCCGACCGAGGCAAACAACCTATCGCCGACGAGATCTTTATTTTTGGCTGAGATCTTTTATTTTTGGAAGGAGGATATCTTATATTTTTGGCTGGATTTCTTGAAGGAAGATATTATTTTAGGCTGATTTATTTAAAGAGATAGAGATATATTTTATAGGAAATTATCTTTTTAAGATATTATTATCTTTGGAAGATAATTCTCCTATATAAAGGGTTGGATTTTCCACAAGTTCAACCATGCTTAGGGCATCCAACAATTGAGGGATTTTCTGGAGTTTTGAAGAAAGTTGAAGGAAGTTTTTAAGGATTGAAGTTCAAGGAAGGAAGGAATCATAGTTGGAGTTAGCTTTTGAAGGAGTTTGTAAGATGTTCTTACATCTCTTTTGGTTTGTTGTCTTTGCCGAATTGCTACTGAGGAACGCTTGTTTGTTGTTGATTGATTTAGTTATTGAGACCTTTCTCTTAAGGTTTTATTGTTTGAATATTGATTCCTTTCCTATAAATTGATTATTGTTATCATGATGATTGTTGGATAAGTTTCTTATGCGATTCTAGGGTGATTGGCTGAAAGTTGTGGGAAAGACGATGATAGAATGATCTTAATCCCAGCTGGACCCTGAAAGCTCGAGCCTTTACCTTCACCAACGAACACCTCAGTCAACTGTGGAACATCTCGACCGAGATGGTACATAAACTGAGCGAGGTGAACCTTTCCTGAACCTTATCTAAGTTAAGAGTTTACCTTTGCCAAATCCTATCCTTATTACACCTTTCCTGGTTCAATGCAAGCCTAGGATGAGACTTACCCGGTGATTCCTTTGTTTGTTTAATTAAGATCATGAGTGTAGGTAATAATGATTTATCCTTTATTGGGGTTTGAGTGTGCCTTCATCCCATCTTTGTGAGTTAGCCTGAGACTTACCCGGTAAAGGTTGATTCTATTCCCTTGGGTGGTGTGTTGGTTTGAGTTATAGTTCCTTTCCTCAGTCCCTTGATACTTACCCGGTAATAGGAGCTTGGGTTTAGGATATTGAGTAGTGACACTTACCCGGTGATCTATTCCGACATTAGAAACACCTTCCCTTTGCAAATCTCAGTTTTGTCCGCGTTATCTTTTGAGATCTTGAGTCGGAACCACAACTAGATGCTTTAATCCATAGAATCCGCATTTCCCCTTACTTGACTTTTCCATCATCTTCGATTGCTTTAATTCGTAGTTGTTTGCAATATTTGACAACCTGATTTTGTGCTTTGTTTCACCATTGTCCCTGTGTTCGACCCCTGGAATTATTGCTTTTAATAAAATTGATCCGTACACTGCGGGTTCGCATATTGTTCAAGCATACTTCTTGGGTTATAAATTTTAAAGCTTGCACACACCTTTTGGAGCGAATAATGATATCGGTCGAGATGCTCCAAGAACAGACCGAGACGGGTTCGGTTTAGGTTAAACTCGAGCTTTCAGGGTCAAATCGCAATAAAGGTCTATTCTTTCATCGTCAATACCAAAACCTTCAACTAATCACCTAGAATCGCAGGGGTTTTAGCCAACAATCATCATGTTCAAAGCAATCACGATATATGAAATCAAGATATCAAGAAAAGAGAATAAAACACTCAACAAAGGATTCTCGATAATCAATAATGCAAACAAACCAACAATGCGAGAATAATGTGTTCTAAAAAATGATAAAAACTAATTAGAATCCTCAATGAAACCTTACAAAATCTCGTCTCTTCTTCTTCCTTGAACTCCAAGTAATCCTTCCTTGATCTCCTCCCGTAAATTTGCCGCAAATCAAGTCGTCCAAAAGATCTTCAACGTCTCAGCGTATCTAACTCAATATTCACCTTCCATTCTTATAGAAGAATTTTAGGTCAAAATATTTATTTCTTCTTGGGATGTGGGCCGTTGACCTTGAGTAAAGCCCAGTAGGCCATCTCGGTTGAGGTGCATTACGGGCATCGGCCTAGATCAGTGGTCATCTACGTACTTTTCTTCGTATCTTCTTCTGAATCCTTCTTCCATCCTTTTCTTATGGTTCTTGCCTTCCTTTTTGTCCTTCCAAGTGCTCCATATTGTAGCTCAATGGTCTCCTTAGACTTCAATGTCCCATTTTTATACAAAATATGCCCTATTCCCTACAATTACAATCAAACTAGGTGTAGACCTCGATTTTTGCAAAGTATACAAATAATGACATAATCACCAAGAATATATATCTATGCATGCAGAATAATGATGAGATAGTGCCAAATCCATTCACAAATTATAGACTATAATTCATGTTATCAAAATTTGTTGTAGATCTTCCAGAATCTTTTGCGTAATCTTCTCCTTAACAACCTTCTTTCAAGCCGTTGGAGATCTTCTCTTAGGATCTTATCTTCAAACTCCTTCAACCGAGATCTTCTTTCCTAGATCTTTGCATTGGTTAGATCATATCTTCGAAAGCCTTCATCCGAGATATTCTCAATCTTCTATGTTTGATTTGTTTGCTTTTGAAGATCTTCTCCTAGATCTACCCTTTTGTTTGTTGTTGATGTTCATGTGTTGTAATAGACACTCTTAGCCGAGTTCTTCCCTTGTAATGATATCCAAGACATACACAAACTTTAAGAAACAAACCAAGACATGCAATCTAGAAATATAATCGATATTTGTTAGTTTCTAAAACCGCATTTATATGTTAAGTCTTCCATCATTTAAATAAAACAATTCATATCAAAGATGGAGTTATCACATTTGTTTTACTGAATAGTATAAAAACTGTATGAGGAAACTTTTGGAAACGATTGCTGGACAAAACCTGTATTGAATCAATCGATTCGTCACCACAGCCGAAAAATCGACCTTGGCCAGAAAAATGGGCCGATTTTTACTGAAGAACAGCCTTATTTTTCTGCAACTGAGATGGAATCCTTGCGTCATTCTACACGCTCTTTGGTTCCAAGGAGGGATTCTTCCTCCCAGCCTTCCCAATCTGCTCCACCACCTCCTGCTAGGCTTCCGGTAATTCAAGAGAAGTACAAGAAAAGATACGATCACCTCTTGACTTGCCCTATCATTCCTTCGCATTATCTTGTGATTGATGAGCTTGATATACTACATGTTAGAGAGGATATTGATTGGATGATGGAAAGAACTAGTTATCTGATTTTGTGAGGATTAGGGAAGATGCGTACATGAAGATTACTTTGGATTTTTTGAGCTCTTTCAAACATGACCATAAGAAAAGAAAAGTGGCATTCACACTTCTGAACAAGAACTATGAGTATCCTATTGTTGTTTTTGGGAATATGTTTGGATTCCCGGCTTTATCTGTAGGTACCTTCCCTCGAGGTGTCAGTTCTAGAAGTTTTTTGGAAAGTATATCAGTTGGAGAAGGGGGGAAGGACAGGTGAAGACGTGGTAACTTGAAAGAAAAGACTATCTAAAATCTCTCTTTCAAGCTAGCACACCGCATCCTTAGCGAGTCAATGTTTGAAAGAACGAAGCCTCTACAAAAGGTTAAGGCGGACAAGTTGTATATCCTCTACTATACGACGACACGTACCATTCTGGACGTTGCTACCATGCCAGTAGATTATTTAGGGAAGATTGGGAACAAGTCAGGAGGAGATATTTGTGCATGGGGACTTGTGACCCTTGTTGCAGAAGCTTTGAGCTTAGATTTTTCTACTTGTACTTTAACGGCAAAGGCTCGTCCCTTAGGATTTCAACATTTTATTTCTCGGGGATTCTACTTTTGAGAGGGTGTGGCACCCCTTATGTGTCCATGCTTTGGCTTAGGAATCTGAGAGATCTTGTAGAAGGGCGAGTATACCATTAGGAATCAGCATTATTGGAGAGAGAGATTTGAGTATTTAGATGAAGAGGTTGAGGATTTTTTTGTTGAGGATTATGAGGCCATTGAGGGTTATGTTGTTCCGGCTAATGATGAGATTGTAGCAACGGATGCTACAATTGAGATTGAAAATGATACATACGGTGTTCGGGATACTGATGCCATGTACACCGACGCTCATGAGGCAGGACCGAGCATGTAAGAGTCGTAGTCCTTGGAGCCAAGGTGTCCCTACTGAGCCTTAGGCTAACCCTGGCAGCCGCCCCTGCGGACTCTGTTTGCCACCCCTGCGGCTAGGTGCCCCTGCGCCTCTCACCGACCGCCCCTGCGGCTCTGTGTGGTTACAACCGCCTTCGTTGACCCTTTGACTTGTGCTTTTCGGCTGGCTTCCTTTATAAGCCATCCTTTGCTTCTCTGAGGGTTTCCCTCATCTTCTTCAGCTTCATTTCCCTCTGTATGCTTTCTTCTTCTTCTCTCTTCTTCCTTGATCTTCTTTGATCTCTCTTTGATCTTGTGTGTGAGTTCTTTAGAGTTTGTTTGTGGCTTTGGCTTTGGATGATCATGAGGATGATGTTGAGAGTTGTTGCTGATGTGCTGAGGTTGTGAGGTGTGTTGGATGCTCCTAGTTGCTGCTTAGGGTTTGTTGTGGTAAGATCTCCATCTCCATCTTCTTTTCTTCTTCTTCTTTGCTTCTTTCTTCCTTTTCTAGCTTAGGATCGCAAGCTGAGCTTGTGTGGATCCTTTCTTGTTGTTGTGATGATCATACATGTGTATATATGTATGTGTGTTGTTTTGGTGTGATGAAGAAGTGAAGAGAGTCGAGAAAGGGATCGAAGAGAACTCGGGGCCAACATTCTGCACAGATAGCCGCCCCTGCGCCTGTACTAGGCCGCCCCTGCGCCTATACTAGGCCACCCCTGTGCTTGATGTGGACCGCCCCTGCTCTTTGAGTGAGCCGTCCCTCCGCCTCAGTGGTCCAGCCCTTGAGTCCTTTGCTTCTTATGGTGCATTCAGGGCATACCTTGTTCGTATGTTTCCTTCCTTCCTTCCTTTCCGTTGGCCTTGGCTTAGATGTTGGCTAGGCTAGCTTGGTTAGGATGAGTTGTATGATAGAGATGTGCCTTAGGCACTTGAGTTTATGTTGAGGATATGCCTTAGGCATCTGTGAGCATGTTATGATTCCGATATTTAGTTTGAGGTTGTAGATTGGTTATGGTTATGAAGACGAGTCGCCTAACCCTTACAGTATGTGATGATGTGTGCCTTGCTATTGTAGGCGTTGAATACTTCCCCAAGGGGAAGCTGTGACGTGGTATTGATTACGAGTAATACAAGTAAGTCCGTAGGATATACTTAACGTACAATTGTGGGTTTGTGTGATTGTGATGGTTGTGTATGTTCATATGATTGTGCATTTATAACCTAAACCGGACTAGAATGACCATTTATGATATTAAATGGCCCAAGTGTATTATAATGGGTCGTGACCACTTGCCTCTGTCTGCGGGTACGAGGAGGTGCCTTGAAGATGATCTCACAGGGGGGGGACGAGAGATGATCACCCCCATGCAAAACCCTTGTGTTACGTTGGATGGGACGAGGTTATTTAGGCTCCTCGTGTTACAAAATAAGTTGAATTAGTAATGGAATAACGTAACTGAAAGATAATATATGAATGTGTATGGAATTGCATGTATGAGATGTGGATGTGTGTTTGTGCTATTACCTTCATACCTAT
Organism: Fagopyrum esculentum; assembly: GCA_033239045.1. Classification (NCBI taxonomy): domain Eukaryota; kingdom Viridiplantae; phylum Streptophyta; class Magnoliopsida; order Caryophyllales; family Polygonaceae; genus Fagopyrum; species Fagopyrum esculentum. The sequence goes on along the minus strand of BSUD01000005.1, from coordinate 75,343,682 downwards.
TCATTGTTGTAGCTAACGATGTATACCGTGTTGTAGATGATGTGCATGTTAGGAAGACTACAGAGTGAGCCAGATGTGGTGACCAGCCGAGGACTTTTGTACATTAGGACTGTGTGGGATACGGGATCGTTTGTATTTGTTGTTTATGGATGTTGTTGTGCACTCGGCTTTGTAGTTGTAAACTCTTTTGATGTATCTTATATAGTTTTATGTATTTTGTTTTGATATACCTGTGCCTTGTTGGAAGATCCAATGAACTCGTTGTCAAGCTAGGTTTCAGGATCCATTGTGACATCCTAGCCCAATGTGGCAGTCCAAGTCCCGCGGATTCGAGGTGTTACAAAGGTGGTATCAGAGCCTTAGGTTTACAACAATGGCACTTGCTCTCTGCGATAAAGGTGGAGTTGATAAATAAATAGAATCCGAAAGGGGTCTGACTTTTAAAACGGTTTTGGTTTTGAAGCGAGTACAGATGTTTTGAAATAGTGTGTACAAAAGTCGTCACCCTTCAAAGGATCTCGACAATATAGATATATATGTATAGATATCTTCTATGTGCTGATGTGTATGCATGTACTATTAAGTATTATTTATATCTATAGCCTTATACGTTAGGTGTGCATACCCCTCAGATAGCTCAGACTAGAGCTACTGCTGCTATAGGCAGAGGTAGAGGTAGACCTCCTCTTCCTCGAGGAGGGATAGGTGTTACGCTAGAATCGTACCACGCAAAAGTCTTACAATTTATAACTCGATCTAATTTCCTAACTCCTAGCGAACCCACAGTGTATGGGTCGTTTTGTAGCAAGGATATTATTTCGAGGTCGAACACGAAGACTAAGGTGAAATCAAATCAACAAGTGATCATGGATAGTGCAAATCTAGTCTAAGAAAAGAGAAGGAAATATAGAAATGAAAATCATGATATTTTTGGGTTTGGTTTTTGTGGTGATCAAGCAAAGATCACAAATCATGCAATATTATGAATCAAACAAACTACTCAAGCTAGCAACACAAACTAGCAACGCAAACACAAGATACGTAATCAAAGAGAGAAAGGCGGATTCTAGAAGTTAGGTCTTCCGGTTATGGCATTGGACTCAAGCTTCTAATCAAACTTGGATTAGCTACAGTATGTTGGGAAAAGGGTGTTTCTCAAATGGGATCAATCACCGGGTAGGTCTCATGGTCAACTAATCCCGCACCTAAGGTCCTATTACCGGGTAAGTCTCTAGGAGCCTAAGGTTGAGAATTCTACACAAACCGGATCTCTATCTAGGGGTCAAACCTCTCCTTACTGGGTAAGTCTCGGGAACGCCAGTCCTAAGCATCAATCCTAGCACACTCAGTCCAATAGCGGCTTGTGAGGCTCACTACTACCTAGAGTTCATCATCTTTGGTATCTAAGATCGAGAATTACCGGGTAAGTCTCTTCCCTCACTTAGTTTGCTAGCATTAGGACACCCTAGGCTAGATTATGCTTAACAAAAACTAGGATTTTAACAATCTAACATCCTAACATTCAGATTCATCAATGCAAGCACAATAGAGAAAACCATGGCCTGATCATACAGAACCACGATCGAGATTCTGCAAGAACATACCGTGATTTTGGGTCTGGGTCAAGACTCGAACAAGCAAACCATCCAAGAGTACATTCAAGTCTATTACATCATAGTCCAAGCCATAACCATCATTCCATCACCCTAGAATCACAACTATTTAGCCAACAACATGCATTTTAAGATTCAAACTAAACAAGCAAACATTCATGGCTTCCATAACAAGTAAATTAAATGAAAGTGAAAAGAAACAGGTAGTCTTAGCTTAATATAAGATGAACAAGACTTACAACCCTTCAAACACATCTCCAAAACGTTCCTTACAATGCTTTCAAATATTCTCAACAAAAATCACTCAAAACTCACTCAAAAGTTCACTCTAAATCTCTCTCTTGGTGTGTTGCTCTACCTCCAAAATGAGAGTGTTTTTCTTCTCCTCCAAGAATTCCAAAAATGGATGATGATAATGTGTGAGAGAATGTGGGAGGATCCCCTAGCAACAACCTGCAGGACCACTTATATTCTCCACCAAAAGCAAGGGTCGGGCAAGGAGATCGTGGGACAACTGTCCAGAAAAAACCACTGTCAAAATTACGGGCGTGGTTCTGGCTTCTGGACCGTGGAAATCCTTGTTCAGCTGTCTTTGGATCATTAAGCCATGAGTTGGTGCAAGACATGCACCAACAAGGTCCTATGTGTTCTATTTTGCTCCTACCTTGCTCCTTAATGAGTCCGGAAGTGTGCCATCACGAGGAATGATCCTCGAATGTATTGATTAAGCTCCAAAAGTTCCCCAAAATACCTACAAAACCGACAAGAGTTCGTGTAGACGTCTATTTCGACAATATGTATGAATTAAGCGTAAACGTCATGAACTAATGCCAAACCATGCCTGAATAAAGGGAAAAACTATCTAAATGAATGTCTAAACTAACTTCATAAATCACGTCATCAAAGTACCCCATACTTAGTACTTGCTCGTCCCCGAGTAAAGTCCTACTATAGGCTACGAGATGGCATGATTTATGAATGCAGAAAAACAGAAAGATATTTTTGGAATTGTGCTTCTAAAATTGGATCACCTTCATAGTCATGTTTCATGGCAATGGAGAAGCAATCAAGTATTAAATGAATGAAGGCATGGAAAGACAATTATACTTAACTCAAAAGCATGCATGAAAGGTGAAAATGAAGAAGTCAAGATGATCATGAAAACATCCAATCTAGATCACTAAGTCATACACATATGCAAATAGGTCACAAGGACTTAGGAAAGAAGAGGCCAAGACACGTTGTTATAGGTTGGAAATTTTTTTTTTTAGGTCATGTGATACTAATCCGGGAAAGGAACTAACTCCACAATTTCATTTTTGATCAACTTCCCCACAAGTGTACATTTTTCTCCATGTTTTCTTTCTTTTTCATTTTCTTTTTCTTTCACTTATTTTTGAGACAATGGCATTGGTGTACAAAAGCCGAAACCTTGGTGATTAGCGGACCCGATATTTTTCCGAGGTGCCTCACACCGGGCACACATACCAAGGCTCGTTAGGACATTCGGTTTATCCGACTTTGGCAAGGCACAAACACCCGATTATGTGAATGGTGCCGAGTTACTCGTCATCAAAACCAAAGTCCCCAAACCTATATTTTTTTCTACACTTTTCACAACAAATTCAACACTTCATTCACAACATTCATTCATCAACAACTTCACCCCACACTTGTCTTTTCACACACTCAACACACTAGCATGCTCCTATTCCCGGATGGGTCAAAAGAGGTCAAATTTTTAATTAGGTGAGGTGCTCAAACAACATGATCAAGTTGAGAAGAAGAGAGATGAATTGCCTTAATCATTCCTAGATGATGTGCAAGAACTAGCATGTAATTTCGACATCAATTCTCAATACAATCAAGGCAAGCATCATAATCACAATTCATACATAGGATTCAAGAGAAGTATTTCAAGTCCACATATGCATAAATCCATTCAACACACAAGGCCATCCATAGCCAATTCACAAAACAATCTCATCATAAGGGTCATATCTAAACTAGGAAGCACAAAATTTTTTTAAAATTTTCTGATTTTTTTGGAATTTTCGAAATATATATGTACAATACAAAAGCTAATAAAACATGTGACAATATGAAACTATCCTAGATGCAATCATGCAAATAGTTATGAAAACCCCACCCCATACTTAAAAACACATTGTCCCCAATGTGCAAATTAAATAAAGAAGTGAAAGAGAGTCCTCACAATGTAAAAATGGTGTTTCCGGTATTTTGGTTCACTCATGTGAAGTGATGGTGGACGATCAATCAAAGGTGGTAGAGAGCTCTTGATGTTCATTATGGCGTCGGGACCCGCGCTAAGCACCGCAAGACGTCCAAGTCCCACGCCCGCTCCACCCACGTTTGATGCGGGATCATCATCATCCTCATGCCTTGCAAGACTTCCATGTTACTTAGACTCTAGCACACAAACACCAAACACACACGAACACACCAAAACAAAAACAAAAGCAAAAATCGAAAACGAAAACTAAAAACGAAAAGGGAAAGATATGTACCAATGGGTTGTCTCCCATTAAGCGCTTCTTTAAGGTCATTAGCTTGACCAAATTCGGGAGCGTTTCACTCAAGGTGACGTGGGGCAATCTTATCCACCGGAGCTTCCGGGATATACTTCTTCAAACGGTGCCCATTCACCTTAAAATCTCTACAATGCTCCCCACCTATCTCAACCGCTCGATGGGGGATGGCTTTCCTCACCACATAAGGACCCGTCCATCTTGACTTTAGCTTTCCGGGGAAGAGCCGCAGCCTTGAATTGAAGAGAAGGACTAAGTCACCTTAACTCAACTCCTTCGGGATGAGACGTTTGTCATGCCAGAGCTTGGTCCTTTCCTTGTAAATCTGGGCATTTTCATAAGCATCCAACCGGATTTCCTCAAGAGCATTAATGTCTAGCAACCTCTTCTTACCGGCTTCCTTGAGGTCAAAATTCAGCCACCTTATGGCCCAATATGCCCTATGCTCCATGTCCACCGGAAGGTGGAAAGACTTGCCATAAACTAGCTTATAGGGAGTGCTGTCAATTGGTGTCTTGAAGGCGGTTCTATAAGCCCACAAAGCATCATCAAGCTTCATAGCCCAATCTTTTCTTGTCCTAGAAACCGTCTTCTCAAGTATTCCTTTTATCTCCCGGTTGGAGATCTCCACATGGCCACTAATTTAGGGATGGTTAGGTGTGGCCACCTTATGAGTCACCCCATACTTAGCCAAAAGTGTCCCAAAGTTCCTATTGGTAAAATTCTTCCCTCCATCACGTATGATCACTCTTGGTGTTCCAAACCTAGGGAAGATGACTCGGTTGAAGAACCGCACTACAACTTTGGCATCATTTGTGGGAGAGGCTATTGCCTCCACCCATCTCGACACATAATCCACCGCCAACAGAATGTAGAGGTTCCCACTATAGCCATCTAGGTAACAAAAATGTGAATGTTGAGCCAACCTTTCTAGCATTTGGTCAATAAAGGGAAGAGGGAAGTGCTCTTTCCTAGAGGCCACATTAAGTTTCCTATAGTCAATACACATTCTCCACCCCGTAACCGTCCTAGTTGGGATTAGTTCATTGTTCTCATTAGTTACTACGGTCATACCACCCTTCTTAGGAACAACATGTACGGGACTAACCCATTAACTATCTGAAATCGGGAAAATGATTCCCGCATCTAGCAATTTTTTATCTCTTTCTTGACTACCTCTTTCATAATAGGGTTCAATCTTCTTTGAGGTTCAATTGAAGGTTTATGGTTGTCTTCCATCAAGATTTTATGCATGCACAAGGAAGGTTTAATGTCAACTAAGTCATCAATGGTGTAACCAATACCTCTCCTATGCAATTTCAATTCATTCAAAAATCTATCAAGCTCAGCATCATGCAAAGATGCATTCACAATCACGGGATAAGTAGAATTTGAACCAAGGTAACCATACTTTAAATGAGAAGGGAGAGGTTTGAGATCAAGTTTAAGAGGACCTTTATCGGTTGGATGTGATCCATATAGCTCCACATTAGATGAATCCAAAGCCATTGAAGACTCTCCAAGACTCCTTAAAGCTTGATCAACAACTAGGAGGCTTTTTGGAGAAACCATGGGCAAAACCACGACCTATGGCACAACCACGGGCGTGGTTCTGGAGAAACTGGCACAATTGGACATTATAGAGAGTTCCACTGTCGTGGTTCTGGGTGTCAGGTCGTGGTTTTCTCTGTATTTCAGCACTCCTTCGTGCACTTCAATTTCAGCACTTGTCTCCTTTTCTAATGCATCCAAAGCTCAGATTTCTTCATTGCAAGCTTCCTCAACTCCTTCCTCCATGATGCTCATGCTAAGAACCTTCTCAAGTGGATCCTTGATCAAGATTGAGCTCACAACTTCTCTAGACTCCTCTTCCTCAACAATGTTGAAGACATCTTCACCAAGGGTTGGCCCCTTCATCATTGTTGACAGCTTGAACTTCATATTCTCTTCTCCGATTTTGAAGGAGAGGATCCCATTTTTGCAATCCACTAAGCATCCGGATGTGGCTAAGAATGGCCTCCCTAAAATGATAGAAACCGGGTAGTCCGCCGGGATGTCCAAAACAACAAAATCGATTGGCACATAGAACTTCCCAAGCTGAACCGGTATGTCCTCTAGGATTCCTACGGGGTGAGTGATGGATCGGTCCGCCATGTAGAGGGTCATCTTTATTGGCTTCGGTTCTCCTAGCCCAACCTTATTGCAAAGTGCAAGCGGGATAATGCTTACACTTGCTCCAAGGTCACATAGGGCCTCAACTCGGAAGTTCTCTTTGTCATCCTTACTTCTCCATACTCCTCCAACTTCCTCTTGTTGGAGAGTATCTCCTTCAAAAACTTTCCATAGGCCGGCATACCTAGAATTACATCCATGAACGGAATGTTAATATGTAATTTAGACATGAGTTCAAAGAATTTACTGAAATGTTTATCCAAACGAGCTCTTTCTCGTGATTGTGGGAATGGTAGTGGTGGCTTGTATGGAGGAGGTGCCACATATGTTGGCTCATCATCTTTGCTCTTGCCTCCTTCTTCTTGCAATGGTTCTACCTCCACTACTATTTGCTTTCCCTTGTCATTCTCCCTTGGTGAGGGATCTTTCATGCTCAGTCCACTCCTTGTGGTAATGGCCAGCACTTGGCCTCTTGGATTGTCCTCGGTCCTTCCGGGAAGCTTTCCCGGATCCCTTTGTGCTTCACCCGCCTTTTGGAACAGTTGTGCTTCTAGCACCTTTTGAGCCTTGGAGATGGATGTCACCGTGCTCTCAAGTCAACACAACCTTCCAAGCAATTGTTCAAACATCATTTTGGTCCTATCCTTTGGAGGTTGAGCAAAACCGGGTGGAGGCTCTTGTGAATCCTTAGGTGGTGGTGCTGCGCTTGTGGAAGCGGGAGGGTTCAAGGCATCATCCGGGTTAGAATAGGAGAACCCAGGATGGTTGTGATTAGGCCGGTAATTGTTGTATTGTCGGCTGTTGTTGTTGAAGTTCCTAGGGCCTTGATAATTGTTGAAGTTACCCCTTCCCATGTAGTTAATATCCTCCTCTTTGGAAGCCAAGTTGGCTTGCACTTGCACATGAGGGCTTGCTTGATTCTTTAAGGTTGTGGCACACAACTCCCTCAAAGACTTAAGTTCATTGTTGATTGCATCAAGTTTATAGCTGCTCATGGTGACTTCACTTACTTCATATACTCCCGGTTTCCTCCCATCACTCTTTCCATGGGAGTACTTCTCTATCACCAAGACTTGCTTCTCTACAAAATCCCAAGCCTCATCCACATTCTTCTCCATGAATGTTCCTCTGGAAAGTGATTGGAGCTTGAATTGACTATCCTCATCAAGCCCCTTGAAATAAATCTCCAATAGCTCTATCTTCGGTATCCCATGGTGTGTACAATCTAGGAGGAGGTCTTTGAACCTCTCCCAAGATTTGAATAGGCTCTCCTTGTCCTTCATCATGAAGGCATTGATCTCCCTCTTAGCTCGGTTGTCTTGGAAGGCGGGAAGAACTTTGTTAAGAACTCGGTTGTCATCTCCTCCAAGGTACCCAAACGTCCTAGTCGAATGGATTGGTACCAAGCCAAGGCTTTATCCTTAAGTGAGAAGGAAAAAGCCCTAAGCTTGTGGTTGTTGCTCTCCAATCTAGGTGGTCTTAGAGTCTCCATCAAGATTTCATAATTCATCAAGTGTTTATGAGGAGACTCTCCTTCCATCCCTCCAAATTGATTGTGCCGGATCATTTGTAGCCCTTGAGGGCGGAGCTCATAGTCATAGGCTGTGGGATCTCCTAATTCTTCACCCGGATGGTGCACTCTTTGGGCTTGGTCCAATGTTGTGAGGGCTATCCGAGGTCTCCTTGGAAGTCTCAAAGGGCATGGAAGTGTTGGAAGAAGAATCGAGAATGTTTGTAGAAAGAACGGAATTATCCTCATCATTTTCCAATTCCACGGTGCCACTATTACTTCCACGGCCGTGGAAGGTGTCTTGGGGGCCGTGGTTTTTTATGTCAATTAAATCTTTTCTCTCGACATACTTTTCCACGGGTGAAATGGGTGAAACCACGCCCGTGGAAAAGCACGATTGGCCATGGTTTCTAACGTTTTCCGAGCCATCATACAATTTTTCGAATTCTTCAACTTGCACTTCTTCTTACTCTTCCAAAGCATCAATCTCAGCATTGCAATCCTCTTCCTCTCCTCTTTCCATGATGCTCTTAGTTATAACCTTTTGCAATGATCTTTGAATAAGATCGAACTTAATTCCTCTCTAGATACCTCTTCATCATAGATGTTGAACATATCCTCTCCAAGTGCTGGTTCTTTTCTCAAAGTTTAGAGGACAAATTCAACCTTCTCTTCTCCAATGTCGAAGGCTAATCTAGCGTTCTTGCAATCAACCATACAACTGGAAGTTTTAAGAAAAGGTCTCCCGAGTATGATCGGGACCGGATAATTTGCAGGAATGTCAAGCACAACAAAGTCTATAGGGATATAGAATTTATCGAGCCTAACCGGGACGTCTTCAATGATTCCAACGGGTCGAGTAATGGATCGATCCGCCATATACAACGTCATCTTCACCGGTTTAGGTTCACCTAAACCAACCTTCCTACACAAAGCAAGTGGAATGATGCTCACACTTGCTCCCAAGTCACAAAGTGCATCATATGTGACTTCTCCCACTCCTATTGGTATGCAAAATGACCCCGGATCTCGCAGCTTTGGGTGCATCTTTTCTGTCATCGTTTTAATGAGTTCGGAAGACTCCGAACTCGTCTTGACTTTTCCAAAGTCTTCTAGTTTCCTCTTGTTAGAGAGGATCTCTTTCAAGAACTTCCCATAAGCGGGCATACCTAAAATCGCATCAAGAAAAAGTATGTTAATATGCAGCTTGCTTATGAGATCAACAAACTTACCGAAATGCTTGTCTAGACGCGCTCTCGCTCTAGATTGCGGGAATGGCAAGGGAGATTTATAAGCTGGAGGAGGAACATAGACATCTTCCTTCTCCTTTTCTTTCTCTTTCTCAACGGGAACTTTAACGAATTTGGGCTGCGGGTCGGTGGTTCTTACACCACTTCTAGTCGTAATCGCCATTACCCTTCCTTTCGGACTGTCCTCCGTCTTTCCAGGAAGTTTTCCTTGATCTCTAGGAACTTCTCCAACCTTACTAAATACTTAATTCTCCAAAGCTTTTTGTGCCTTGTCAATCGAAGTAATGTGATTCTCCATTCCTTGGATCTTCTCCAAGATTGTTTCCATCATATCCTTCTCCGGCTTGTTCGAACTATTTTGATCCCTAACTTTTCAAAGGAGTAGATGAAGAAGGGGGTGTTAGTGAATTTTCAGCATGGGAATAAGGATTACCGGAATTTTGTTGGTTGAATCTCCAATTGTTGTTGGCATTCCTGTTGTTGTTGTTGTTCCGGTAGTTGTTCCTATTTTCTTGGTTGTTCTCCCTTCCTAGATAGCCAACATCTTGCTCCTTCTTCGATTGAAGGCTAGATTTTATAACTTCCTTCAGCTCCTTAATCTCATTGTTGAGGGAGAAAATTTGAGCTTGGGCTGTTGGATTTAATTTCGCTCCCGGCTCTCCGGAATCTCGATTCCCACTATCAGTTTTCCTATGGGAATACTTCTCAATCACTTTAGCTTTCTTCTCAATAAAATCTCAAGCATCATCTTCTCTCATATCCATAAAAGTTTCATAAGAAAGGGATTGAAGATTGAATTGCGTTCCCACATCTAATCCCTTGTAGTACATCTCCAATAATTCCAGCTTTGAAATGCCATGGTGCGGGCAATCCAATAGAAGGTCTTGAAACCTTTCCCAAGATTTAAACAAACTTTCGTTAGGTTTCATAGAAAAGGCATTTATTTTACCTCCCAATTCCGCTGTTTTGGATGGCGGAAAGAACTTGGTGAGGAATTCTGAAGCTAAATCCTCCCATGTGTTAAGTCTTCCACTTGGAAGAGCTTGATACCAAGCTAAATCCTCCCTTTGGAGGCTTCAAAGTCTCCATAAGAATCTCATAATTTTGTAACTGTTGATGCAGAGATTCAACTTCCGTTCCACCAAACTGATTTTGGCGGATCATAGTGATGACTTGAGGGTGAAATCCAAAGTCATGTTCATCTTGATCTCCAAGATTCAAACCAAAACGGTGCGGTTGCTGAATTAGATCCATACGTTGCCCAAGAGTTCGTGGTTCAGCCACGACATTAGCGGCTCTCGCATCTCTAGCATGAACGCGAAGATCGACATAGGCTCGAGGATTAAATGGTGGTATTTCCTCCAGCTCCGGTATATCATCATCATCGGATGATTCAGCTTTCTTGCTCTTGGCACTTTTATCTAATTTTATTTGTAAAATCATCGCCTTAAGCTCATCCATTTGAACTTGATTTCGCTCTCTATCAGCACGAGCGACAACTTGTTCCTCAATACGTCTTCTTTTACTTGTATCAAGAAGAGCTCGAGTCTCATCCAACTCCTCTTAGAGACTCTTTTCATTGTGTTCTGACATCTTTTTCTCCCTTAACTTTTTCTTCAAAGTTTTCTCCGGTTAAGGATCAAAAGGAACGAGGTCTTTCGCGGACCTAGACCTTCGCATATACCTAAAGAGAAATCTGAAAATCACTAATGTAGATAGATCAAATAGCAAGAGAAAAGGCTCCCAAGCCCGACAACCGAAAACCGAATTTGGCCTAGACCAAATCTCTAGTAACGGCGCCAAAAACTTGTTCGCTCGAAAGTGTGTGCGTCAAAGTCTTAGATTTATACCAACTGAAATCAAGCAAAGCGAACCCACATTGTACGGATCGGCGTAGTAAATCAAGAATTCCAAAGTATCGAACTCAAGGATTTGGGGGGGGATAAATTCAGTTTATAAAATTGTCAAGCAAGTAACAAAAACTCTTGTAAAGATAATTCGGAAAACAACGATTCTAAAGATTCAGGTATCCAATTGTGGCAATCGATTCAAGATATTATAAAGGTATAAGGACAGAGTTAGGATTGCAAAGGTATAGATCTAAGGTAGGATGTTGTACGGTGAAGTTCCAAAAACCCATATGTCTCACCCAAAGGCTCTCTCTATAAAGGTTGTTGAGGCTGCAATATAGAAAGGATCTAAGGATAAGCTTAAACTCTCAAATACCCATGCCCAAACCCAAGGGAATCAAAGATAATCCAAAAAGGTTAAGGTTGTGACACTCGAAACCGAAGTAGAGGATATTGAGTCTCACTACTACCTAGAAAAGGTAATCCAAGGCTAGGTTAAAGCAAATCTTTAAGTTTGGATCAAAGAAAAAGCAAATAACGTACGGCAAAGGAAAACCACGGTCAGATCTTGAAGAACCACGGTCGTGGAACTCAAGAACAGGTCGTGGAAAGCCTCGACAACGAGGTTACTTACAACTCTCAGGGTCCAATCTGTTTTGGTTCAATCTATCATCATCTATGCCACAACTATCAACCCTTCACCTTAGAATCGCTTAAGGGTTTTAGCCATCAATCGTCATAATGAAATCCAAAATAAAATATAAAAGAGAAAAAGGATAAAATCTTGAAATCTCAATAACAAACACAAAATCAATGTTAATCAAAAACAAAAATTGTAACTTGCGTTCAATGGATGTAGAATAGAATAAGAATCTCTCACAAATCTCAAGGAATAAAGAAGAACGGGATGTCAATCCGCTTTCAAGATGAAACCCTAAGATCTTTTCCGAGTACGCAATCTTCAAGTGCGTACTTCTCCAAATCTTCCCTTCACGCAATAATATCTCCTCGAATTCTCTCTAACTGTAAATGTGGCACTGGATGTGGGTGATAGCCGATGTCCTGATTTCTCTCTTCTTCAGCCTTCTTATAGGAGGAAAGTAGGGTTTACAAAAGCCCATAACCGCTGATGGCGTGGCAAATATGACACGTGGCGACCGTTAGAAGAACCACGGCCAAGAACAACTTTCCACGCCCGTGGAACCACCGTGGAATGACTTCTTTGCTCTCGACATGTTTTTCCACGGCCAAAAATAAATTAAATCCCAAAACCACGGTCGTGGTCCCTTTGTATTTGGCCGTGGAATGTCCAAATTCTTCGTGAAAGCCTTTGTTTCGTAAAGCTTTCTAAACATGCTCCTTCCTTAGCTACTCCAATGTACCCTCTTGATGTCTAGCATGATCAAATACTCCTACATACTCCATTTATACTCCAATCCAAGCCTTTATTCACCTAAAAACACAACAAAGCTTGTGTAGATCTCTATACCGACATAATAGGTGAATGTGCTCATAAATGCTTCAACTCATATCCATATACACAAAAGAAGGGGAAAAACAACCAAACCATGTGCCTAAAATATCGTCATATTTCATGCTATCAATTAGTAGTGATCTACATGCATGCCATCGTATCTTCATCTGGATCTTTCTTTCTTCCTTCCAGCATGGTTCTTGCCTTTCTCCTTGTCCTTCCTAATGCTCCTAAATGTAGCTCCATATCTTCCTTAGCTCCTTATGCTCCATTTTTACCCAAAACGTGTCATATTCTCTACAATTACAATAAAACGTGGTGTAGACCTTGATTCGTGCAAAGTAACCGAATAATAACATAAACACTATAAATACATGTACATGCATGCAGAATTATGATGAGAAAACGACAAAACCATATCTGAAATATAGACAATAATTCATGCTATCAGTGAGCCTCAACAGCCGCTATTGGTTTGAGTGTGCTAGGATCGTTGCCTCAGACTTACCTTTTCCGAGACTTACCCGGTAAGGAGGGGTTTGATCCTTAGGTAGTGGCCGGTTTGTGTAGAATTCCCGACCCTAGGTTCCTTGAGACTTACCCGGTAATACGACTTAGGTTCGAGAATAGAGGAACATGAGACTTACCTGGTAATTGCTCCCATTAGAGAAACACCCAACTCCGAACAACCGCAGCTTATCCTTTGATGTTTTGATTGTATGAGTCCATTGTTATAACCGGAATTCTGAATCCCTAGAATCCGCATTTCTTACCTCTTATCACCTATCTTTGTGTTTCTGTGTTGGCTTGCTTGTTGTCTATATATATATTCTGATCCTTGTTTGATCACCCAAAACAAACCAAAAATACTATGTTTTGCATTTCTTTTTTACTTGTCTTATCTTAGTCTAGATCTACACTATCTGATCATTGAATGACCTAATTTCACCTTAGTCCTTGTGTTCAACCTCGGAATACTTTCCTTTCTACAAAACAATACGTACACTGCGGGTTTCGCTAGGTAGTTTAAGATTTTAGTTCGAGTTTAAAAATGTAAAGCTTTTTGTGCTACTAATCCTAGCGCTAACAAATGGATAGACCTCCCCTTCCTCCTATGGTCCCGAGACGGGGACGAGTAGGTAGATCTCTTAGAATGAGAGGTCGGGGACGTATCCACATAGCGGACCCGCCAGCTGCGGATGTTCCGGCAAAGGAGGTGGCAAAGAGTATTATTCCGGAGGTTAGGGGTGGGCCGCTGCTAGGCCCGAGGCACGGAGATCACCGTCGGACGAGTCATGTCGAGGTTCCATTGGGGTGTTTGTGTTTATGTTGTACGTCCAGCAGGTTCAGGAGGCATTTAGGATGGGAGCACCACCTCCCGCACCCCTCATACCTACGAGATCAGTTGGAGTCTTGCAGAGGGTCTCCGGCCATGGTTGCACCGGGGAGAGTTGCGCATGAGTTAGTTGTTGAGGGCGATAGAGTGAGAGTTGACCCGAGGTCACCGAGACCAGATTCATGGTTAAAAGCTTTCAACCAGCAGCATGTACCCTACTTCGACGCGAAGGTAGGGTTGGAGGTGGAGCATTGGATTGGACACGTGGAGTCCGCCTTAGAGGCGATCCGTTTCCCAAAGGATCGGCAGTTTGAGTTAGTCCAGATATTATTTCGAGATCAGGCCTAGTACTTATGGAGGACGGCTCGGGGCAATGTTACGAGGATGGATCAAATGTTGAGCCTCGTTAGGGAGAGTTTTTGAATGGCATCACTGAGGAGGGATAGAGTGTAGGACTTCTTAGAGGCGGGATTTGAGGATATCCCGGTGATAGAGGCAATCAGGCGGTTCCGGGAGGAGTTGGCCCTGCTGGGTCCCGTCGCGCCTCCGGTGGACCAGCATGTTTATTTGTTTTATCGGAGATTGAGGGAGTCCACCCGCACCTTTGGTATATGAGATGGACCAACCGGGTCCTAGGAGAGCTACTCAATTCGGGGGACAGGACAAGCGACAGAGGACAGGGCCAGCTAGTTCGGGAGCAGGAGCATCAGGGCATGGTCGTAGCCATGTGCAAGGACATCCTAGTTATCAGCCTACTACTCAGTCGTTAGATACGGGATGACAACGTTATAACGGTGGAGGACATGGACATCTTAGGCCCCAGTGTAGGAAGCCGTATGTGACTTGTTTTTCTTGTGACCAGTCGGGTCACCGGGCAGCCTTTTGCTGACAGGGCAAGGTGCCATCAGAGTAGGGTTCTTCGCCTACTAGCATTGTAGGAGGTGGGCAAAGGCCGCCTCAGTATCAGGCCCAAAGTCACCAGCAGAGAGTCTAGGGCCATACTCGTTCATAGGGATTGGCCCAGGGGCAAGGCTGAGGTAGGGGGCGTGGTGGAGGTACCATGGAGTATAAATGCACTCAGGCCAGGTTTTTAAGTTTAGGAGCGTAGTTGAGCTAGTGGCTCCGGCATCCACATGTACTATTCAGATTCACGGATTCCTTGTTAAAGTATTATTTGATATGGGTGCTACGCACTCTATTATCTCCGATGATTATGTAGATAGGTTGGCCTTAGATACGGTAGAGGGGAGACCCTTTGTTATAGGGTTACACAACGGGGGTTAGGTTAATGGTACTAGGGAGGTTCACGGTTGTCCCATTCGTTTGGGAAACCGTGATTGGTTAGCCGACTTCTATGTCATGCACCTAGTGCATGAAGAAGTCATCTTAGAAATGAATTGGATGGACCGACATTGAGCTGTGTTAGACATTAGTAGGAGGACAGTGATAGTTACCTCAAAGGTAGGACACAAGGTGATTTTCTGAGGTCGGGACCTCGGAAAGACTAGTACAGTCATCAGCGCGGTCAGAGCCGCGAGACTTATCGGGCATGGATGTGAGGCCTTTTGGTGTTATTCCATGAAGGAGGAGGTGAGTCCAATCTACACCTTACTCGGTGCACCAAGGCACGAGTAAGATGTATCAAGATATTATGAGATCTTATTGGTGGAGTGACTCAAGTCCGATGTAGCTAGATAAGTGACCCGGTGTGCAACCTGCCAACAAGTCAAGATCGAGCACCAAAGACCTAGAGGAGAGCTTCACCCACTGCCTGTGCTGCAGTGGAAGTGGGAGGACATATCCATGGACTTCGTTACCGGTCGGAGATCAAGCAAGAGTTGTGATGCGATTTGGGTGGTAGAAGACTGATTGATGAACCGTTTTATCCCCATTAGGGAAACGTGACTAGTGAGTCAGCTAGCGGAAGAGTTCACTCGATAGATAGTGAGATTACATGGAGTGCTGAGGACCACCATCTCGGATAGGACCGGACACTTTACCTCGAGGTTCTGGAAGCAAGTACACGCCGCCCTACGTACGAGCCTTCATTTCACGACCGTGTACCATCCTCAAATAGACGGCCAGTTAGAGCGGACCATCAAACCTTAGAGGATATGTTAGGAGTGTGTGTGCTAGATTGGGGGAAGGTATGACCAGACCGTCTTCCTTTGGTGGAGTTTTCTTATAATAACAGTTGGCCCGCGTCAATTGGAATGGTACATACGAGGCATTGCATGGATGGAGATGCCGTAGTCCTTTATGTTGGGATGAGCCAGGGAGTTCTAGCATTGTAGCTCCAAAGCAAGTACAGAACGACATGGCTAGAGTTGCTTTGATCCAAGAGCGGATGTTGGCTGCACAGAGCCACCACAGGTCGTATGTGGATAGGAGGCGTAGGCCTCTAGAGTTCAGAGTGGGAGCCCAGTTCTAGTTGAGGGTATCACCGACACGGGGCATCAGGCGTTTTGGCATTAAGGGGAAGTTGAGCCCCCGATATGTCGGACCGTTCGAGATCTTGAAAAGAGTCGGAGAGGTGGCGTACAAGTTAGCATTGCCACCGAGAACTTGACGGTATTCACCTGGTGTTTCATGTATCTTAGCTGAGAGAGTACATTCATGACCCAAGGCACACCATCAGTCACAAGGATCTAGTGGTCGAGTCGGACAACACATTTGTTGAGCATCTGGTAGTAGTTTTGGAGCGTAGTACGAGAGGCCTTCGGTCAAAGGATATACCGATGATGAGGGTATAGTGGTCGAGACGATGAGCCAACGAGGCTATCTGGGAGACGGAGGATAGTGTCCGGAGGAACAATCTAGAGTTTTACATGGATCTAGCGGCGTCAATAGGACCGTCGGGTTAGTCCCGAGTTCTTTCCATGACTATGTTTATGTGATTGTGTGATGTTATATGTTATATGTGTTTCTTGCGAGTATGTGTGTATGCCTTGCGAGGTCTTTATGTGTGGATGGGATTAGGCATTGGATTAGAGAGTCGTTAGTTGACACTTTTATGTTTTCTGAGTGGTTACCGAGGAGTGTTTGACCGAGAGTTCCGCGTTTAGCAAGTTTCGGGACAAAACTTGTTTTTAGGGGGATCTGTTGTAATGTCTGGAATTCGTAGTTCTAGTAGGTGAGCGGTTTAGTAACCTTTAGCAGCAGCCACCGCCCCTGCGGCCTAGGAGAGGCGCGGTCGCGGCTTCCCGCGGGTGCGGCTCAGTCTTCCCCCAAGCGCGGCGTGTTGAGTGACGGGATTTTAATCCCGTTTCCTTGCCGACCTTTTGCTCCCCTCTTTTAACGTGTGACCCCTCGTTCTATGGCGTAGAGTGACCTTTGGGGGCTGCTTGACCCTTTGATTCCCTAGAAGAGCAGCTTTCCCCTCTTTTCACTCTTTCACGTAACTTATTTCCCTCTTCTCCTTTGCTTCCTCTCTTCTCTCCCTTCTCTTTTGGTGTTCTTGCTTGTGAGCTGTCCAGCAAAGGAGGTTGTGCAAATCCAACTGAGTAGGTATTTCTTCTTCTCCCTTTCTTCTTCTTCCTTGTTCCTTTCCCCTCTCTTCTTCTCTTTCCTCCATTGTTGTGGATGAAGCTTTAGAGGAAGACTCTTAGATGGTCTTCTTTCGGTTTCACGTGTGCCTAGCTTGCTAAGGATGTGGAGGAGGGTTTTGAACTTCTGGAAGAAGTTTTGAGACGACCCATCCAGAGGAGGAAGCCGTAGAAGCTCAGCTGCACAATCGAAGAACCGAGGAAATCGCCATTTCTAGAGTTCGACCGCAGGGGCGCCTGCACAAAGCTGCGGGGGCGGTTCCCGCACAGAGCCGCAAGGGCGGCCCAGTGAGCTGCGGGGCAGCCAAGCTAGCCGCAAGGGCGGCGCCAGGGATCCGCAAGGGCGGCTAGCCTCCTTCCGCAGTCGCGCCTTCTGAGTCTGCGGTTGCGTTTCTTCAGCAGTAGGCCCTTTTCTCCTGTCTTCACCTTTCCTTCCTTCATATTAGAGTTGATTCATGGTAGTATCATGCCTAGGCTGGACCTAGGATAGTCTTGTGAATGCCACCTAGTGGTTGTGAACCTTAGGAGACCTTAGAGGCTTGGATGTTGCCTTACGATGATCTTGAGTGTGTTGACCTTGTTGTACCTCCAAGGCTAGTGGTGTTATAGCATGGATGTTGAGTTGACCTTGTAGGAGAGTGGGTTGGTGTGGTGTCCTTGCATGTGCTTGATGAATTATAGTATCTTTAAGTCTAGGAACGTATCCAAGCTTATGAGTTTGTAGGGTCTTGTGATACATCTTTAGAATTAGAAATTTAAGGCTTCTAGCTTATGGGAGTGATGTTGATGCGTGCCTTATTTTGATCAGGCTTTGATTATATTCCTACAGGAAGTGAGATCGGTTATTATCGGTTAGCTTTGAGACAAGGTAAGTCCCCGGACTTACTTAGCTCGCTTTTACGTATTAGTTGGATGTGTGACGGTGGTAAGTGTTTAGTTTGTTATAACCATCAAAACGGACTTAACGACTTATATATATATATATATATATATATATATATATTGTTGGCCCAAGTATATGTTTTATCGAGCGATGACACCATTGTCTAGCTCATGAGGGAGACTGGGAGGTTTTCTACGACAAGGCCATACACGGCATACAAGCACTACACCACTACATATGGTATACGGGAGGTGCGCCGCATCACTCTTGTTGGTTACACGGGTAACAGGAGTGAGAGTCATAACACTTCTTGTGTCACAATCTTAATAAATGGAACTAGTAATGGAATGACGTAAAGAGAATATAATAACTGCCTTGTGTGTATGAGCATGATATGTATTTATGTTTGCCTATGTGTGTATGTGCCTTTACCTTTTGTCTAATTCTTACAATGTGAGCTAACGGTTTTAAACTGATTGTTGTAGATGCCCTGCGTGTTAGAGATGCCGCCGAGTGACTCGAAGGAGTGGACAACCGGGGTCCCCGTACATTATAGGACGGGGATGGGATTTATATTATGTGTTGTGGGCGTTTGTACTTTTGTTATGGATTTTTGTTATTTTGAGGACTCGGCTAGAGTTTCCACTTTGTATTGTAATTTCTGAATTCTTGCACTTGCATTAAAACGTTTTCGGATTTGCCTTTATTTGTGCCTTGTTGGAAAGATCTGGTGAAATTGTTGTCAAGCTAAGAGTCGGAACCCATTGTGAGGTCTCCGCCCGTAGCATCCCGAGTCCCGCGGATTCGGGGTGTTACATATCATTTATATTTTCATTTTATCATCTTCTTATCTTTCCATATCATTCCTTATTCCGCGTTCTGATTTCTGATAAATCTTGGTATGTTCTTCATTAAAATATCGCCCAAGATTTCATTGATTCATCTGAGATTTCCTTATATTGTTCGATTTAAGGACTTTCAATCTAGATCGGGAAACTACGGCTTTCACCCTGCATCAAAGTAGTATCAAAGCTAACTGATTGAAGTCCGTTCCAAGTTTGAGTCAATTTTTATTTTGAATCTTCTTTTAGTCATATAAAAGTTGAGTCTTTTTTAGTTTGCCATATTTGTGAGATTATTTGGGATTAACGTGAGTTGATTTTTGTATGTTTTGGAAGAGAGAAACACCACAACAAAACACAAGCCAGCCATTGACTTTGAAAACCTCGCCCAATCCTACGGAAAGAGCGAACAAAGTTTGCGCTAACGTTAAGATATTTTCTAGTAGTTAAAATCTTATCCGTCCTTGTCAGAAGCAACATTATAAACATGTCTCCAACAACTAAAGACCGCAAGGCAACCAAGGAGTAGCAACCCGAAGGTGATTACTGAACGTCGAATTAAAAGAGTCGATTTTTCAACAAATTTCGGTCAACCCTCAGGAAAATCGGCCGAGATTTCACCCGAGTTTTGCTCTTGTTGTCAATTTTCGAAACATTTTTTAGGCATAATTTGAAGAATCCAAGTGCACCCTGTGCAAGAGTACAACAAAGGAAGAATTTCAGTACCAACCTTGAAGCAATTAAGAGTCCCAGCCATACCTAAAACCAATCCCGGCTATATCTGTTTTTAAACTTCACGAACTCAAGGTACGTTATTTCTCTCTTCTTAATCCCTTGTGTGCCATTCTTTAGCCTCTTTTCTACTCTAAACACATTGAGTCTTTTCTTTAGGTGTGTTAGTTAGTATACATACTTTCTATCATACTAGTGCGTCATACTAGCAATATTTTTCTATCCTTGTATTGTGTGAAGAGACGTGCACCAGGAATCCTTTCACTATCATTCAACACAAGAACCTTTCTTCCGAACACAATTTGACTACTTGAGGCATCCAAGGAAATTCTAGTGGAAGCTAGTGCAATGATTGGTAAAAGATCATAAATCCATCCAAGGCAACTACATCAAATAAGCTTGTGATACACAATAGAGCGTGAGTGCGAGAGAAAAGAAGTAAGGAACCCTCGTTTTCACCAACTTCACGCGTTTGTTGTTACTTTGTATAATTGTGTAGGATGTCTAAAAGTCCACCAGGTTCACAACGGGGTGGTGTAACGAGTCTCGAAAACAATGATCAAATGTCACAACTCATGAAGATGTTTTCGGCAATGATTGAATGGATGGAACGACTGGAAACTCGTTCCAAAGAACAAAACTCGGCCCAAAATCTTGACCCCGACCCGAGATTTCACCTGAGATTTGCCTCTAGAATAGGTGAAAGCTCAAGAAACCCTCCCATGCCTCCAACCCTAGACCCAAGACACCCTCAAGGGTCAGGCACTCGTTATCCAAATTTCATTGCACCTAACACTACAAATGTTATTTATGAGTTTCAGGACATGGAGGAGGAGAATGATGACGATAGATGGAGAGGTTACCGCAATCCTCGTCCTATGAGAGGTCAAGACTTTGAACCTTATAGACCTTACCAAGACAACGATGGAATGGGAAAAGTGAAGGTCAAGATTCCAAGTTTTGAGGGCAAAGTAGATCCGGACGTTTACATGGAATGGGAGACTAAAATTTAACAAATTTGGTCTAGCCATACTTTTAGTGAGCAAAGGAAGATCCAACTTGTTGCGTTGGAATTCCAAGGATACGCCCTAGTTTGGTGGGATCACCTCCTCAAAGATAGGAGAAGAACACTAGAGCCGGAGATCCATATTTGGGAACACATGAATGCATTGATGAGAGCAAGATACATAGCTCCATACTATGCTAGGGAAGCAAGGCAAAGGCTGGAAAACTTTAAGCAAGGCACCCGAAGAGTAGAAGAGGCCTACACCACCATGCAAATGGCGATGATCAAGGCCAATGTCCACGAGGATGAGGAGTCCACTATGGCTTGATTTTTACGAATTTTGCATCCATCTTTAGCTAATGAAATTGATCTATATCCTTATGATAATAGAATTAACTTACTCGCATTTGGCTATTAAGGTGGAAAAGAAGCTCCAAGGACGGAACCAAGAGATGAACTCATGGAATCAGAATAATTCTCGGTCCAATCAAGGAAATTTCGATCGAGATTAAGACCGAGTTTCTTCCCAGAAAGAGCCTCAAAGAAGGAACGATAACCAAAGAGTATTGAGATCTTCATCATCTAATCCCTCACAGTCTAAACCTTTGAATGAGCCTTCAAAGGAACCTAAAGGGAGCACTTCTAACTCTACTTTACGTTCTAGAGACATTGTGTGTTTTAAATGTCAAGGTAGAGGTCATTATAAAAAGGATTGTCCTAATAACAAGATTTTATTCATTAATCAACAAGTGGATTATAAAAGTGAAAAAGACCATAAAAGTGCTAGTGAAAGTGATGAGAGTTGTGAATTAGAGCATGGTGAATCTTTGATTGCTAGAAGGACCTTGCATGTTAATTTTTTTCTTAGTGAAAATACCCAACGAGAAAATCTCTTTCATACTAGATGTCTTGTTAAGGGAAAGGTGTGCAATATGATCATTGATGGAGGTACTTGTTGTAATATTGCTAGTGTCGAAATGGTTACTAAATTGCAACTTCCTACATTTTATCACCCTAGGCCCTATAAACTAACATGGATGAATGATTGTGGTACTTTGAAGGTCAATAGGCAAGTTAAAGTGCCTATCACATTAGGCCATTATACTGATGAGATTATGTGTAATGTAGTACCTATGCAGGCTTGCCATATTTTCCTAGGTCATCCGTGGAAATATGATCGGAAAGTGAAGCATGATGGTCATACCAACAAGTCCATGTTTACATTCAATGGTAAATCGATAAAATTAAAGCTCGTGACTCCATTACAAATCATCGAAACCTATGAGAAGCAGAAGATAAAAGGCAAGGATCGAGCATTAGACAAAGAAGTGGTCGAAGAATATTCCAATGAAGATTCTCGGCCTGTTCTTGAAGAAAACTCAGCCAGGTTCTTGAGACTCACCCGAGTTTTTCTGAAATTCTACCCACTGCAGCCACCAATGCATCACCTGCAAGATCTCTTTTGGTGCAATAAGAACCACTATATATAGATTGAGCACAACCCCATGGATTTTTAGGTTATATCATTCATGTCTTTGAGTAAATTCATTGAGTGGTGTATGCTTAAGAAAGCTATGATTTATCACTCTTCTCTATCTTTCTGTTGTAATGACTACACGGTTACATTATTTTCCTTAACTTATTTTTATCATATACCGTTGTCTTTTGGGAAGCGATTAAGTGTTATTGCAGGAAAGTTACTAGAGGACAAAGGAGATCAAATGGACAAGACATTGGTTCTTGATCCTATAGATCCTAAAGGATCACCAACAGGAGAGGATAGAATTGCAGTCCACCCTATGTTAGCATCATCAACGGCGATGTACAGATACTTAGTAGATATTTCGGCCATTTCTGAAGCAAAATCTTGCCCTATATTTATGTTTGATGACCGAGATTCTTTAGTGTTGAGTGTTGCACAACTCGTCTTCAAGGCACGAGTTTTACAAACCTCCAGGGATCCTCCAAGAGAAGGGATATTACAGTCGTTGCCACCATAAGACTTGAGTTCCAGTGTGACTAGTGATGATCAAGATGGAGATTCGAGAACAAATCCTTTTCAAGAAGGGAAGTGTGATGCGGGACCATCCCGACACCAATTATACAAGGACCAGTCACTAGATAGATAAAGGTATAAAAGGATCCGAGAGGAGACACCATCAAGGAAGATCAAGGAGAATTGGAGATGAAGAACCTCGATCCACCTCCAGGAAAATTGGCCGAGATTTTCACCCAGGAAAATCGGCCGAGATTTTCACCCAAGAAAATCGGCCGAGATTTCCACCCGAGTTTTCATCTCTCACACGCGTTGAAGATCCGGCCAAAGATATTTTAAATTTGGCAACTATCTTTTATATTTTATTTCCTTAAAGCTCTCAAACAATCTTAAGGAATTTGTTAGTTTTGATCCTATTTTTGGGATAGTTATGTTTGAATCTTTAAAAGATATCTTTCCTAGATTATCTTTTAAAAGATATATTTTCTTAGTTTGGATAGAGGATCTCCCTTATAAATAGCCTTAGAGGGGGAGATTGTTAGTTAGCTTGGTTGTGAATATTGATTTCCACATTATTGTGAGATACTTGTGACCTCGTTCATGGGGTTTGCATTTTATCATTTCTATTCAATCAAAAGGAGAGTTTTTGGTTGAAAAATTCAGAGTTTTTGCTAGGTTGTTCTTGTATGTATTAATCTTTTTGAAGGTTGGTGCTACAAGTCAAGCTAGTCCCTCCTTGTGCTTGTCTTATCTAGAAGGCTTGTGTAAGGTTAAAGAAGGAAGGGTGAAAGATAGTTATTTGTATCGGGTTTTGACAAATAATTGTCAAGGTTCTGTGCAAGTCTTATAATAGTCCTATCTTCCTATATTTATCATTTATCATTCCATATTAGCTTCTTCTTATCTTTTCATATCATTCATTAGTCCGCAACTTGATTTCTGATAAATCTCGGTTTGTTCTTCATTAAACTCTCGCCCGAGATTTCATTATTTCATCTGAGATTTCCTTCTATTGTTTGATTTAAGGACTTTCAATCTAGATCAGAAAACTGCGGCTTTTACCCCGTATCAAAATGTCCATTGAGTTGCAAGAAGCTAGCTAGTGAACTACTTGATGCGCAAAGCTAGTTTGAGCTAAGCTCATGTGTATTTGTTGACCTTGGAGCTTCATCTAGATATAATGAGTTAGTTCAAGCTCATTGATGAGAAAAAAGTCGGGCCGAAAAAGCTAGCTTAAATTTGGACTTTTTAATGGCCCAATTGAGTTGGGATTGGGCCAAAAAGTGGTTATAAAACCCTAACTTCTCTCAATCATCAGTAACCATTTGTAACCGCTCTCAACCGCCAGTAATCGTTTGTAACCGCTCTCAACGGCTTTTGTGGCGGTTATTCTCCCCAAAAACGTGTCCCCCCCTTTCCTATACAAGGGAGAGTCATTTGCACTTGAAAGACAATCCATTTTTCATGAAAAATTTAAGCCATTAGTTCTCAAGTTTTGACAAGGGATAAGAATTCTCTCTTTGGGTGATTTGTGCAACTTGGAAGACCAAAATACTTCATTAATATTGAAGAAAGATAGGCATCCATTCTAGAAGGATCAAGTTTCGACAAGATCTGAAAGAACTCTTTTACAAACTTAAGACAAGGTATGTTTCTATACTTTAGTCTTTGTGACTTGTTGGTCTTATCCTACTAAAGTATTTGGATCCCGGTGTAGGGAAAATACACTTAGAAGGAAAACTTTATATTTGAGTGATTTCAACATTATCCAAGTCAAGTACATACAACATCCTAATAACCTGTTTTTACATGCAATTGAATCTAACTATATAAGGATGTTCGTCTACTCCTTTTAGAGACTATAACTCCTTTTAATTTTGGACATTGACTTAAAGAATATATATAGTTCTTGTTTGATAATTTAAGGCTACTTTTCTACTCACTTAGGAGATTACAACACTAAGTTGTTATTCTACTCCTTAACGGATATTACAAAACTTGTAAAGTCGCTTGTCTACTTTCTTGCGAGATTTCGGTGCCTTTACCTAATTAAGTTGGTAGTCTACTCTCGGTCAAACACTCCTCGATAACCGCTCAGAAAACAAAAACGTGTCAACTAACGGCTCTCTAATCCAAATCCTACTCACGTCCACACATAAAGACCTTGCAAGGCATACACACATACTCCAAGGCTCGTCCCAACATAAAAACAATTCGTTTTATTCCATTCAGTTTCAGTAACATTTTTTTAGTTTCAATTTCATTCAGTTTTAGTTTCAGTATACCAAACACACTCTAAGTTACACACTCATGATGTCCTTAACATTGTTAAGCATCCCGTGAACGCTCCAACTCATCAACCATCTCTTGAGTAAACATAGGAGGAAAAACAAGCAAGGATCCAAGCATGAAGCCAATAAAGTTAAGGAAAACTCTAAAGAGAACCCTCGAGTGTCTCACAACCCGGACTAAGAAGACAAGCAAACTTCGAGTAAGAAGCCACAATTGGGAAGTGTTCAACGTCTCTTGAGTTGGCTCACAACTTGAGCAAATAAGATAGAGAAACTCTAGAGAAGAAGGCACTCCACTCGAGAGAAGAAGCCTTAGGAGCAAAATATTCAACAATTCTCAATTTAAGCCAACAATTCGAACAAAGAATACATTATAACTCGAGAGAAGAAGATAAAACTGTGTAGAAAAGAACAACTTCCTCCGAGTTCTACATCGAATGACCTCCCATTCAAGCAACATTGAAACAACTAAGTCTATGGGAAAACTTGAGGATGGTTGAGGAAAACTCAAGAAAGGTATACTCTCTACTCCGAGTTGTTGTCCTGAGTTTCTGGATAACTAACTTTGCAAGTTGATCCACTTGCTCCTTAAGGGGGATCATGTCTTTTGAACCCTATATAAGCACATTGGTTGAATGTAATTGGATCATCTCATCCTACACTTCTCAAACTACTCCCACAGTTAGTATTTTTAGAATTAGAAACTTATTTTGGAGCTACTTTGGACAAAACTTTGGATCAAATCAAGAGAAAGTTTGGTGTTCTTTATATTTTCAACTTGTTCTTCATTCCTTCAACTCGTTTTGCTCATAACTTTTGATTATTAAAGTCAAATTCGTCTATGTTTCTTCCTAAATCTCTATTTTGTTGTCTACTTTCTTCTCATGACATTTATTTCTACGTGACATTTATTTCTATTTTTATTGATGCATGAGCATCTCCGAACCTAGTTTGCTTCAAGGCCATGATTAGAAAAGTTGGGAGGCAAGGAATGAAGAACACTTTAAGGAGGAGAAGACGAATGATCAAAATCATTTCTAGGAGACAAATAAAAAGATATCTCTGGTATAGAAACAAATACCATTCTAGAAGGCATATTAAGATCATTTCTTGGACCACCTCTCGGAAGGAAATGATGATCATCCTTGAGGAAGAACTAAAGATCATCTCTAATGAAGAAGTGAATACCATTTATTGGATATGGAAGATATCAAGATCCACGTATGCATGGAAGTCAGTTGTCCCATGCAAGGACACGTGTGGACGGAAGAGAGGATGGATTGATCCTATGATAAAGCCAATAGATCATACAAGTACACGTTTGGCCCATACACATGCATGTGGGAGATGGAGATCAAAACCACGAAGGGAAAAGCTCTCCGTTGTACGTGTACATTTGAAGTCACGGGATAGTCCATACAACCATGCTAACATCAGAACGGGCCAACCATGCATAAAAGATATGTTGGACGAACTCCAAGGTTGATTTTCGATCCTTATGTTATTATTTTCCAACCCATAACAACATCTTTAATTATGGGTTAATCTTGCGGGCTTTTAAATATTAGTTTTCAGCCCATGTTTTTATTTTAATTATTTTGCATATAATTTAAGTATTCTAATAGGGAATCTTAAAGATAATTGAGAGAATCATATTTTCTAGAGATATTATATGATCAATCCTAAAAGATCAAATCTTATTAGAAGATTGATCTTATTTCATTATATTTCTAGCATAAGATCATATCTTATCCTCGATAAGATATGATTCTTTGGGCCGGATTACTTGAAGCCCAAACTCGAGTCACTCTCTATATATGCGGATCTCGAGCCTCTTGTTTTCTTAACCTAAAATTGAACAAACACTTTGTTTTTCGCTACTTGCTAGTTGGAATCAATTTTGTGGCCTTCCGCGCAGGAAGTTGAGAGTGAGAGACGACTTGTTCGACTTTTACTTTCGACTTGTTTGAGTGTGTTCTACTTGCACGCGACAAGTAGGATGCTTCAACTTTTCATAGGCATACCTCCTAGTGCTCTAGGGATCATCTCTCCCTTTAGTGTCTGGTTGTACGGAAGGGTTCTACAAAATGATTGTTGGTTGTGTAATAAAGTCCATCGCATGTCATAGTGCTTTTGAGTTGTTGCTTAGGGTTTGACCTCGATCTACCTATCTCCATCACTAGATCACCTTCTATTCCATATCTCTTTCATTTAGCTTCGTTTATCGAGTCTTTAGTGTCGAAAGATTGGGTCATCTAATTACGGTTAATCCCCGTATTATTGTCAAAATTTACGATGAGCGAGTAGTTTTCCATCTAGGTTTTGGGGTGAAAGTCTCCAAATCATGCTAGATTAGTATTGCTTTTGTGTTTATTCTTGATTGAAGGGAACTCAAGCATGATTAGTAGCATATAAGAGCGAATAAATATGGATTTATCATTCATTCATGTTGGATTTACCTCAATGTTGGTTGTTTAGACTTTCAATAGCTTAAATCTATCTTGTTAAAATATTTTATTCTTCCAAGGATGAATGAATGATTGCTACATTTATCATCCAAGTTGAGACTTACAAGATAATATGAGGATGATTATGCATTGTTTAGATCTCTATCATGCTATAGTAGAATTGATTGGGGACGAAAGGATGTTGAATCTACTAGTGATAATTTATCCAAGTTGTGATTGTACTAGATAATGTATGCAAATAGCAAACACCATGTGATGCTTATGTTGTTTAGTTTGATCATGATTGTGACTTAGTCAATTGAGTTGTGACTTGACTACAACATAACTTGGTTGACATAAGTTATCATGTGAGCATGAAAAAAGGATTATGATGCTTTGATAACCTCACCTAATTATATGCCATTACCTTTCATTGATTGAATATTATTTTTTATACATGAACTAGTTATGGTTTGGTGGGATTAACCCCAAATCTAGTGTTTTTAAATATATTTGATACTTGTTTGTTACTCAATTCACCTAAATCTTTGATCCAATGATCACCCCCTTTTCCCTTTATTTTACACACTTGAACTTACTTTGAAATTGATCTCAATCAAGCTATATAGAATCCTTGTGGAATTCGACCTTGATGAATGCATCATACTACTACATTGATAATCACCGTGCACTTGCGGTTTGTGTCATATTTGAGCATATCATGTGCCCACAAAACTAACCTTAATGTAATACCTCCAAAATAGAGACGAAAAACAAAAAACACCAAATGACAGAGATCAAACTTTAACTTTATCAAAATTAAAATTGAAGCATCTAAAAATTCAAACGGTCAATGTGCATTTGACTTTATTATTCGCGATCATAACATCATATATCACTTGCTACTATAATGAGAAGACGTGTAGCTGAAACTTATCTTTGAAACGGAGGCATACACTCTACAAGAAGGCCTCAATTCCTCTAAGATGATGTAAAAAAAGTTTAGTATATTTGTTTTAATATATGTAAAACAAATTAAAACAAATATATAAAATAGGCGATTTAAATAGAGAAGGTACGGCGGCTGGAATGATGAGGTCAGGTAAGGAATGAAAATCTGACCTCCATTTCACAGCTGCTGACCAGACATCTTCCCTTCTCTCCGTCGTCGTCGTGGCCCTCCATTTTCTCTGTAAGAAAATTATTCCCACCTCCTTTGAAATAAGAAAAGTCTCTCATTATCAAACCCTCACTTTCTCGTCCTTTATTTATTTATTTATTTTTCTTTTTCATTTCCCCTTAAAATTTTCAAACCTAATTTCAATTTCTCCATACTTTCCCCTCCTCTCTCTCTCATCTGAATCCCCGCTCCGACATTCTTCTGATTTCTTATTAGTTTCCTGCTATATTCAAGTAACCATTCCCTATTTCCTCCAATTGTTTTCTTTATCCTGATTTTCTGCTGACTGATTTCATCTCATATTCAAGGTTTGCTCTATTGGGGACAAGGTGGAGGAGGGAGGAGGAGATCCACTTCATCCGATTCTATTTGCTTTCTCTGCATCGTCCACTTGCTGATTCTCCCCCCTTCCATCGTTCTTCATCGATCTTTCTTGCCGATTCGAGCTTGCTTGCCGGTTAGGTTCAATTTTCTTATTTTCACTTAAATCCCTAATCTTTGATCTCGTTTGGGGCTCAATTTGGGGCTAGTTGCATCCTGCTCTCGATCTCCCTTTTGTAGATTGCAATTAGTTCCGTTTGCGCATTTTAATAGTTCGTTGATTTGGCGATCCTTTTGCATTACTTCAAATGTGCTGAATGTTTCGTGTTTGTAAATGGATTATGTCGGTTGGCTTATTGTGATGCCCTCCTCCCCTTGGATCTTCGAATAAGAACCGGATCTGGACAAGTAGCACGCTCCTTCTTTAATTGTTGATGTAATGTTCCTCAAGTAAATTTGGTTTTAATGTTTCCTTATATGGGCAGGTATTTACACTGTAAACATTGATTTTGTGGTGGAATAGAAGTTCCTGGTTCAATGAGGGGTTTTGATAATGGAAGGAACTTTACTCTTGAGTTTTGAAGGGGGGTCTTTCAGTTGTCATTGTGTTAGTCTGCGAAGCCGTAGAAGTGCAGAGACAGCATTCGATTGTGTGTAGAAATCTGGTTTACAACCATGGGAGAGTGGGTTATTGGAGCGTTCATTAATCTCTTTGGAAGCATTGCTATTAATTTTGGTACCAACCTGCTCAAGTTAGGGCACACTGAGGTATGCTCATGAAGCACCTTCTATCCATCTATTAATTTGGTACTTTTGAATTGTTCAGGAACTTGTACTTTTTGTGTGTTCTGTTCTATAGTGTTTCTATACTTTAGAACTTCTCTTTTATGTTTCATGGCCTGAAGTTATTCAGCTTGATCTGATGTAATTATGTATATCCTTTTCTCCAAGTGTTTGTTCTCCTTGATTGCGGATAGTAAATGGAGATGCTAGCAGCTAGGGGAGTCCCTCCAAAGTTACCACTATTGAAAATTTGAAACAAAAATCATATCCTGCTTGAACTGAAAACCTTGAAGATCAGTAACGCTTTTTTTACCACTTCTGATATCTTGCTCATGTCTCTCGTAGAATGACCCATTTTGGCTGCACCTTTTTCCATTCTGGAACCTGAGTACCTGACTAACCAGTAACCACAACACCACATACAACAAACTATACTTGGTCCTATCAAGTTAGTACGTTAGAGAATCGTGTGTATTGGTTTGCAAGAACCAAGAGGAGAGTTCTTTCTACTATTGAACTCTCTTCCATAACATCACATACGACAAACTGTACTCTCTTTCCCTTTCTACTTGAATTAAACTCTCACCTTTACATCTTTTTCTTTTTATTTCTTATGGCTGGAATCCCATCTCCCCCTTTTTTCCATCTGTTTCATCGTGTTTGTGACTTTGTGTGCATGATATTCATTTATGTCAATACATTTCCTTCTTGAGGCGTGTGTCATTCTCTCTTTCTCTATGTCTAGGTGATACATCTCCCCTTGCTTTTTATGATACAACTACGTTTAAAGTCATGATTAAGACTGCAAATGGGAAATCCTCCCACATGGCGTTTCCAAAATTAACACATTGCCATAATATAGGACATATATGAATAATTTACAATATATCTGTAAGCACAAAAGTTTCGTGGATAAAAGAGGAATCTGCTGGTCTAAACCAATTGTCGATAACAAATTATTTGTCTGGGATCTTCTCGTTCCTTTGCTAAACTAGTGGAGAGGATGGTTATTGAAGCGGAAATATTCCATGTGTTCACACTTTGCAGTTTTTGACATGCCATTATATTTGTGAACATTTTTGTTTCCATTTTTTTCTCTTTGATTGTATGCTGTAATTCTGTTATATCTTGAAGTGTGAACCGCACTGCTTCATTTTGATGAAGGTTTATGAATGACTTGTAGAGGGAAAAATCTGTACTAGATAGTAGCGGGAATGGTGGGAAGCTTGTTGCAAAGCCCATCATACACTTTCATACATGGAGAGTAGGTAAATGTTTTTCCACATGAGGGTTTTTATTCATTTCTGCCGGTTCTTATGTAACGGATCTCTTTTTTATTGACCTGTAGGTGTTCTGTTTTTCGCTTTTGGAAATTGTCTGAATTTTCTTTCATTTGGATATGCTGCCCAGGTGCGTGTCTATTTTGTTGTCTGTTTATGTAAAGCTTGACATCTATCTGTGAACTCGATAATTTATGTTAATTCCTGTTTCTAATAATGACATTCTTGCAGACTTGTATGATTTATCACTGTCTTTCTTATCCTTTGTATTTGTCTCTTTACAGTCTCTTCTTGCCGCACTGGGATCCGTTCAATTTGTTTCTAACATTGCATTTGCATACTTCGTGTTGGGCAAAAGGGTCACTGTGAAGTATGTTAAATTCTAATTGTGCAGCTTCTCTCTACATAATGTGCTCTCTCTTTAACTAATTTTGATATTGTCTATGTTGTTTTCCTTTTCTCAGGGTATTGGTTGCTACAGCTTTTATCGTCCTCGGAAATGTATTCCTTGTTGCTTTTGGCAATCACCAATCTCCTGGTATATAATATTAGTTTCTCATAAGATCTCTTTTACATTATACAGTAATGCTGATTATGTTCGGCTATTTGTCATTTTGTTCATACCAATTAATGATTCTATTATAGCTAAGGAAATTGTATTGTGTATAAGACACGGCAATCTTATCAATCTTTGATGTGACTTTATTCTTTACAGTCTACACGCCAGAGGAATTGGCAGATAAGTACAGCAATATAACATTCCTACTATACTGCTTTATCTTGGTTCTAGTTGTTGCTGTGCATCACTCAGTCTACAGGTCAGTTTTATTATCCTGTTGATAGATTCATAAAACAGCTACTCTAATACTTAATTGGCTATAAATTAGAATAATCAATTGTGTTTACCCTCACCCAGCCTTAGTTACATTCATGTACTAAATTTTTGCAGGAGAGGAGAACTTCTTGCTGTTTCAGGACATGAGCATGATCGATATTGGCGAATGCTACTCCCATTTTCCTATGCTGTTGTTTCGGGTGCAGTTGGATCTTGTTCTGTATTGTTTGCAAAATCTTTGTAAGCTATCCTATCTACTTTTATGCTCCCTTATTAGTCTTACTTACCTTTCTCAGAATGTTTATACCGAATCACTAAAATCCTCCCTCTCTCTCTCAGATCCAATCTTTTGAGATTAGCCATGTCAAGTGCCTATCAGTTGCATACTTGGTTCACATACTCGATGCTTTTATTATTCCTTAGTACTGCTGGTTTCTGGGTAGGTATTTACATGATTGAACATTTTATCTTTTTAGCATTTGGAGATATTCTTCCTCCTAAATATTTTCTGCATTTCACTTTGTTCCAGATGGCAAGGTTGAATGAAGGGTTGGCATTGTACGATGCAATTCTCATAGTTCCTATGTTTCAGATTGCTTGGACATTTTTCTCCATTTGTACAGGATTTGTATACTTCCAAGAGTATCAGGTTATCTCTCCCTTCTTGTGATTGCTGAAAGATATTAAGATATCAGCTGTTGAGTGTTTGTCTGGGTAATGTGTCATATTTAATTGTCTTGTTAGGTGTCTTTACTTTTAGTGTTTTCTTGCTTTTATCAGATCTGATTCTTTTTCTAGAAGCGTTAAATTTGTGTGTATGCAAGGATTGACCAAATGCTTTGCGAATCTGTGGAAAACCAAGAACAGGCTACATTTGGAATTATAAGCTTCGCTGTTATTAATACTTTTTACTACTTTCCACAATGAAGTGTCATACCATTTGACGAACTACCATTTACTACTTTCCTGTTCTGACTAAAAAACGATCCTATTCATGGGATTTGCTGACTGAGGAAATGCAGATTTAACTGCATTGGAGCTTTTCCTTTTTATTCTTGTATGGATATATTTCGAGTTTGAGAGGTTAATTTTACTTTCACGGCCAGGTATTTAATACCCTGAGAACAACAATGTTCATTTTGGGAATGGTATCCGTGTTCATAGGCATTTCTTTGCTGGCTCCAGAAGAACCCAAAGGTACGTTCATGGAGATGTTATATAAGATAATCAAAGTTCTCAGAGGCTCCTTCAAGCAACTGACTTTGGGCGGTTTTAGGTGGTGAAGTAAAAGATAGCTCTTCTGTGGACTCTATTAAATCATCAAGCATG
This sequence comes from Fagopyrum esculentum, assembly GCA_033239045.1. Lineage (NCBI taxonomy): Eukaryota > Viridiplantae > Streptophyta > Magnoliopsida > Caryophyllales > Polygonaceae > Fagopyrum > Fagopyrum esculentum. Next base: position 75,310,458 of record BSUD01000005.1, on the reverse strand, counting down.
TCAACCGATACAGAGAGGTATGCTGATTCATAATCTAGCTGTTTTTATTACTACCCAAACCAGGAAGGATTTGGCTATGCAGCTTGCATCATGTTCACTTGATGAAAGTATTATCTCAGCTGATTGTACAAGTAACTTTTGTAGGCTGATGAAACCATCAGAGGATAAACAAGCTAATGAAGTACATTCACTTGTGCATAAAATGGTGCTGAAGGCCACCGACATCATGGTCAAAGCAAAGGTTCTACATTCAGCCTTCATATGCAGGTTTTCCAAATCAAATTCTAATCATTACTAAACTCACAAGGAAACGGTTGTGTTTTGCGCAGACTGCTTGTCTGTTGTCAGTCGGGTTGGGAGAGGATTCAATTAGCGCATCTTCAGTTCTTGTGATGCCTATGGTGTCCTCAAAAATCACGGGATTTAGAGGGAACGTTGCAGAACGAGCCAAGGTGTTGGGTGTGAGAGGCGGTCCTGGTTGGAGCAGAGTCCCAACAGACAACGATGGCACCAAAATGCTAGAGACAAGCCCAATGCTGTCTCAGATTGTTTGATGCATACTGTAGCTCTTGTACAAGATGACCAGGTATGTCTGCATTGATGCCTTTCCGATTCTTTTTGGAATCTATAGGCCAGCAGCGGATCAAGTTGTTGTAGTGTAGTATGAAGAATCTTGATGTAATTATATGGGTTTTTTTGTTTGTATATACTTGGTCGCTGGATCAAATTCAAAGGCTCTAGCTCTTGCTTACCACTCTTCTGTAAGTTGAACATGTTGAAGATCATTGGGTATCTGTTGCCTCATGTATGAATGTGAAATTTATTATCCCCAATTTAATGGGGAGTGAGTGTAAAACAGAACAAGTTCTCCCCAAACTGCTGCACAACAAGTTTTACCATGTTTACTAATATTTATTTATTTTTCCATATCTTGGATTGTATGATCCACATGACCTTTGTAACACGTGGAAGAACTACATAAACAAGGAGAAAAATATTGGTTTTCTTAAATGATACGGAATAATCGGGGTATACTCTTTGAACAATCTTAATTGTTTAGCTTTTTCCTTGAATAAGGTAGATTGTTTAATGCTCCTGGGAACAATATTGAAATGGATGTTCTCTCTTAAAATTTTTTTTTAGAACTTTAACCATAATTATTTAACTCCAAAATTAATTTTTTTTTGAAACTTCAAACAAAATCTTGTTACTCCAAAATTTTGTTGTTGTGTACAACATATGTTAGGACAATTATCTAAAAATAAATTTACTGCATGTGTACTTCTATCCATGCGTCCTTCTTCAATCGTGGTAACTGACAATGTGCTAAAGATTTGGGTTTACTTAACCTGTTGAACCCATTCTTATTAAATAATTCATGAATTATTCATAATCAAACGTTTGCGCTTTGAACAAGTCTTCAAAGACACTCCTGGAAAAACATGCGCTCCGTAAATGTCTTCTTATGAGGAATTAAGTAAACTATATACAAATTAGTTGGGATGATGTTTATAACCTTGCTTAGATGAGATGACTTTCCTTTAGAAGACGTTTCTCGAGTGTGGTCTAAACGAATGTTTTGAAAGAAGCTGTAGAGATGCAAGAGAAAGGAGAAAGGAGGACATGAACAAATGGACTCCAACATCTAGGAGAAGAAGAAAGGACATGATCAACAAGAAGAGACTAAGCCAGTTGAGATCTCTTCACACTAGAAGATCAAGGATGCATGAATGCCTACTCAACCATGCACATATCTAGAGAAGGAGAAGATTCATTGATCACATACATAATGGACTTACCTTGATGCAAAAGTTTTAAACCAAATAGTTCTAAACAACCTCACCTGCAAGGATAACGGGATTGGATGTAGTATATTCGGGTATCAAATCACAAAGACCGTGTCTGTTTGGATTTAAATGATAGTAATACGCTAAGTAAAGGGAGTAGAGAAAGGGATAGGAAAATTTGTCTTTGAAGGTATAAGAAAACAAGAAAGCAATGATTACGAATAAAGAGGGTAGCGATCTAAGGAAATATATATCACCACTATGATAGATGAAATATAAACATGTATATGAATATAGTTGAACATTGGTCATGCGAATATGCAGGTAACCATCAAATATAGCATTTGATATAGACAAACAAAGACCGTGCTCTCCAACTTGACTACGCCCTCAAACCGGCGGTTGTGTCAAGTATATAGCAAAACACATTAAAAACTTAGAAATTCAGAAAAGACCAAGAAAACCATCGCTTTTGACGCATGAGGTAGAAATGGTAAAAATACCGGAACTTTCTATGATAGATAGAATTTCCCATGGTAAAGATAAAACATTACTCTCCAAACCAAGTTCCTTTCAATAAATCCAATAAAACAACCTCGTTTTTGCCACAAGCTCTTCTATCTAAATTTTTTTAAACGCCATTCTTTCCGAAGGTAAATAAAAGATGAAAACGAAGTACCTTTGAAAAGAAGCAAATCTACATATCTCAATTCAACAATTCATATAAACAACATAAATCACCAAGCATATGGATCAATCATCCCTTAGATCAACAGGATTTAGCTAGACATAATTAAAGAGTCTTTTGTAAATATCAAAGTTGAAATGTACTTACAAAACGAAGGAAAGAGGAATCTAACTCTACTGAGCAGTGGCACGGACTTCAAACCCTAGAACTTGGCCGAACTCATCACGCGGCTTTAATTGCCGAACACCCCTAATTTGACCTAGAAAGTTCTATTTATAATGTTTAGATCAAACCCTAGGGAGGACATAAGAAGCCCAACCCATACACATAAGATAAGATATGATAGAATTTGATTTCGGCATCTCAAGAGACAAATACGGTTTGTAGAGCATAAATGCGGTTTAAGGCTAAAAGATATATGGTTGGCAAGGCATAAAATGGTAACACATAAACCCTATTTCTCATATGTACATAAACCGTATTTATCCTTTGTACATTATTGACAACTTTTCGACAATTTAGTAAAACTGACTTTCCCGGTGCTCTGCCCTGCGAGACCCATGAGTACTACTTTGGAAGCTATTTCGAATATATACAAATTTTTAAATGGTCGAAAATAGGCATCTCTCAGGCACAGTAAAGAATCTCGCTCCAACACCAATGATCTTCACATTACTTCTTTAATTCTTCTTTCAATAAAGATCTATCTTGAAACTTCGATCCATAGTAAATATATATTTCTTCTACGATATGAAATGCATGCATATGAAATGGGATATGAAATAAACCAAAGTAGACACCACACTTTGCAGTAGGAAGGATCTATGCTTTATATGAACATAAATAATCCTAAATGGGATATGAAATGCATGCATATAATGACTCAAAAGATGTATGTTTTGGATTTTATCAAAATACCTCATACATAAACCTTACTCATCCCGAGTAAGATCAAGACATACGGAACACTACATGAAAACAAAAACAAGCCTCAACTAGGAAGAAGAATAACTTTTCAAACCATGTCATCATAACAAAAATCACTATCAAAGGAAGAAAGATGAATCACAACTCGACCGCTTATAGCATAATGTGTTTCACTCAATCTCACATGATGTGTTTAGGCATATAAAAATAATCACTCAAAAGATCTTACCATAGGCATGTCAAAGCGTTCTTAATCTTCACCACCTATCAAATGAAACAAAATTACAAGATGTGAATCACGAGGTCTTTTCATAGGGTGTAACAGGGTTATGGGACAAAGGAAAAACAACATAGGTAAGGTAAAAAATCAAGTTAAATAAGGTGTCAAATCTGGCCAAATTCGAACCACTTCAACATTTCACCACTAACGATCAAACACACACTAGATTGGCTATACCATTCCAAGATCTCATAATACTTAATTTTTGAGCTCTTTAAAACCACGCTTCATGGATAAACACTATAAACATTACTTTCAACCCAATGCTTACTTATTTGCAGCAACAAGGATGGCGGGAACTCTTTTTATTCCTTTCACCAACCAAGAAAAGATCTTCATAAGCATAATACTTTCCAAACTCGCGCATTAACTCTTGCAAACCTTCATACTTCTTCAGGGGAATACCCCCTATTTGATTCTTAATTCATTGCTTCCATCACAACCCAAGATAAGGTCATATGAGGCTATATCATAGCTGTAAGGCATTTTTGAGGGGCACCAAAGAAGGGATCATAAAGCCAAGAAGTGGATAATAGAAGGAAACATATATAAGGGTAGGAGATGTCACATAAACTTATCAAAGAGGCCTCAATCATCTTCACAGCAAATATATAGTATCAAATGAATGTGTAGTTTTGCAAAAGAGTCAATCATAAGTTCTAGAAGAAACTAAGCATGTTGTGGATCAAACAAAAGTATGAAATAAAGGACACATGAAAATGCATGTCCAAAGGTCAAGAGCGCTCATAGGGTTATGTTTGGAAAAATTATTCATTAAAAATTCATTCAAAAACTCACGTGGATAAACAATAGAAAACAAATATAATCTAATGCATAGTAGGCACATCAATTATCAAATAGCATTTTCCAGTATATCAATATTCAGAAGGTAATACAAACTCTATCCTCAACTATACTAAATGCAAGAAAAAGACTCAACAAAAACAAAAAACTCAGGAAAGGGAAATGTGTGATAGGAAAGGGAAACATGAATGCTTGAGTGAGTACATACATCCCATATACTTAAACTCCACACTTTCCCCAATGTGGCAGACAACTAAGTAAATAAAGAACGATACTCAAAGCATGACATGCAACAAATGATGGTGGTGGAAATAGAAGAAAGAAGATCAGTCATCAAAATCATCAAGCTCGAAATCATCCTCTCCACCCTTCGGAGAAGAGGAACTAGTTGCATCGCCATTACCAAGATCAAAACGTCTAAACTCAGCCAAAAGATCAGTGTGAATGATGTGAAGTTCATCTTGACGAGTAGACATATGGCGCATCTACGTGCTAAGCTCAGCCACAACAACATTGAAGGACGTGATGTGATCTTGCTACTCCTCGCAAAAAGTGATGAAGTTAGAGGCAAGTGTCTCTATACGGGAGTAGCAATAAAGAGATGGCATGTTGGATGTATCTAAAAAAAGGCTCATCATGCATAATGTCATCTTTAACCTCTCTAGCCTGAGCTTGTTGAGTTGGACGGAGTTTGTATTACAAACAACATCAAGACGGGGAGACAGACGGCTTGATAAGCCGTCTCATGAAGAAATTCCTTTTCAAAATTAAATTTTAGAATTAAAAATGACGTAAGAAAAAAAAATTTGAGACGACATCGAGACGGGATGAGACGAGCAGTGAGACATCATGCCAAGCTGTCTCGAAGCCGTCTTTATGCCATCTCAAACACGGAATTAGGTTTAAATGTCTTCTTCTTCTTCTTCTTCTTCTTCTTCTTCTTCTCATTCTTCCATGCGCCGAACTAGTGTAGTATTCCCCTTATACCTAAATTCTTTATTTCCCGACCATTTTTCACAATCCAGGTATGAAATCGAACCTCTTTCTGTGTATATTGTTCGCTCTCAGACGTGTGTGTAATCGTGACCAAAATAGCTTTAAATTTATAACCTAAAATATAAGCCTGAAACGATATGCGAACCCGCAGTGCACAAATCATTTGTAATAACAACAAATACTCTAGGGTCGAACACAAGGACTATGGTGAAACAAAGCACGGTATATCAGGTTGTCAATCAAACCCAGCAAAACAAAGATAACAAAGATGATGTAATAAATAAAGGAATGCAAATTCTAGAGGTCAAAATATCCAGTTGTGGATCCAACTCAAGATCTTAAAGGATAACGTGAACAAAGCTGAGATTTGCAAGGGAAGGTATTTCTAAGGTGGGAATAGATCACCGGGTAAGTCTCACTACTCACTATCCCAAACCAAAGATCCTCTCACCGGGTAAGTCTCAAGGAACTAAGGAAAGGAACTATGATCTCAAACCAACACACCACCTAAGGGGATAGAACTAACCTTTACCGGGTAAGTCTCAAGCTAACTCACAAAGGTAGGATGAAGACACACTCAAACCCTAATAAAGGATAAACTTTTATTACCTAACACTCATCATCATAGGTATACAAGCAAAGGAATCACCGGGTAAGTCTCATCCTAGGCTTACGTATGGACCAGGAAAGGTGCAACAAGGATGGGATTTGGCAAACTAAAACCTAAACTCAGGTATGGATCATATAAGGTCACGCCTCACTCAGTTCATATCCGATCTCGGTCGAGATGTTTAATGAACCGACCGAGGTGAGGTTCGGTTAAGGTTTGGCTCGAGGTTTCAGGGTCCACTAAGGTAAAGGCTCATTCTTTCACCGTCTTTCCCACAACCTTCAACTAATCACCCTAGAATCGCACAAGAATTTAGCCAATAATATCATCATAATAACAATGAAATATATATGAAAAGAAGCAATATCCAAACAAGAAAACCTTTACACAAAGGTCTCAATAATCACTCAATCAAACAATCCAAACAATTAGCAAACTGTGTTCCTGAGTAACAAGCCAAAAGACAACAAACAAGGATCCTAAGAAAACCTTACAACTTCCTTGAAAAGCCTTCAACTTTCACTTCAAAGCTATCTTCCTTCAACTTCCTTCCTTCCTTGGAATATCTTCCATCTTCCAAACTAATCAGTTTACCAGCCCTCCTTCCATCCAGAATATATCTTCCAATTTATAGGAGAATCACTTGCCAAAATAAAAGATCTTATGGGCCATGGGCTGTGCGTCTCAATCCAGGCCCAACGAAGCATCTCGGTCGAGGTGATCTTTAGGTCAACCGAGGTGAACCTCAGCTTCGTGCAAAACTCTCAAAATTAGTCCAAAATCAAATTTATATCCAACTTCCATGGTTCTTATGCTTTTCTTGTAGCTCCTCAATGCTCCATAATGTAGCTCCAATGACTCCTTAGATCCCTTAGCTTCATATCGCTCTAAAACGTGCCATTTTCCCTACAATTACAACAAAACTAGGTGTAGACCTCCATTCTTGCAAATGTAAACAAAACAACATAATGATCAAGAATATACACCTATGATTGCAAATTTATGAAGATAAAACGTCCAAACCAATCCCAAAATATAGATTATAATACATGCTATCAAAATACCCTATACTTGTCCCTTGTTTGTCCCCAAGAAAGATTCAAATCTTAGATACAAGATAGAATGGATTATAAGTCATCAAAAAGATCAATGAAAAACATTTTACAAAATCTTTTGGTGGTGCACTCCATTCATAGATCACCTTAAGGGAATGCTTCATAGCAAATAAAATCAACATATGGTCAAAACATTTTATGAATATAAGAAAGCTGATCATCGTTGCATAAAATCATAGAATGCATATTAAATCATATTTATCGAAATCAATCATGTATAATCTAGTTTAAACCACAAAGTCAATCAACATACTCAAGGTCTCAAGGGCTTTCAAAAGAGGTCAAGAAACGTGCTAGGGTGGAATGTATATAAGGTAATGTGGTGCTGGAATCCGGGAATAGGATCTTTACTTCACTTCTTTGAATCTCAAACATCTTCCACCAATAAGCTTTGCTTATTTCACTTTTTTTACTTTATTTTTGAGAACATGGACAGAGGTGCACAATAACCGAAGCCTAGGAAATCAGCAATCATCAATTTCTCGAGATGCCTCAAACCCTTGATGCACTTACCATGACCCGTTAGGACTATCGATCAATCTGACTTTGGCAAGACACAAACACCCGGCTATGTGAATGGTGCCGAGTTACTCATCATCAAGATCAAAGTCCCCAAACCTATTTTTTCTAACACTTTCAGCCACAATCTCAACTTCACTTCACACACTTTTCATCAACTACATCCAAATTCCAAGATAGTTAAAGGGAGACAAATATATATATGAGGGGGTAAAGCATGATCAAGAAGAAGAAGAAGATAATGAAGTGCCTTAATCATCCCATGAAGAATGTAAGAGAACTCATAATGTGGTGTCAACCTTTAAATCCAACATAATTTTGATAAAAACAAAATATTAAACATGCTAGAATTTCAAACAACACATTTAGCAACTTCAAAATATCATAAAACCTTTCGAGCATATAAAGATTTCAAAGCTAATCTGCAAGCAAATATCATCATCGAGGTCATATCTGGAATAGAAGCACAAAACGTTTCGAAATTTTCTTCAGTTTTAAACCCATCTCCGTCGAGGTGATTTGACGGAACCCGAGGTGTTCAACCGAGATGAATATCAGTTATCACGACCTCGTTTGGTCAAAAACGTCTCGGTCGGGCCAAATTTTTTTTCAAATCGGTTTCCGACGTTTTTCTCAAACAGAAACCTGTATGCAATGCATGTAAATGACATATACGCACATGTAAGCCAAATAAGATCAAATCAAGGTCAAGTAGAGTTATAAAAACCATAAGCAAGTAAGTCAAATAGGATATAAATACCCCATACTTAGGACACGTTGTTCCAATAGGTCAAATAAGAGTCAGAAGAAACAAAGTACTCACCGGACAAAAGCAGAACTGCATAAAAAAAAGAAAATGCTCCATAATATGATCAATCCTCATCAGCTGGCGGTGGTGGTGGTGGAATGTAGGGGTACTGGGAAGGATCAAAAGGATATCCCATCGTTTGTTGAAACTACAACATCATCATCATCATTTGTCCCTGATAGTGCTGGCTCTCCTCCATGCGCTGAGTCCATCCCTCAATAGATCTGCACTATGCATCGAAGCGCTGGGTGATGTCAATCCGCAGAGCCTGGTATGAATCCGTCATTTGTCTCTTCAGGTCATCAATCCTGCTATGTGCCTCAAGATCACACGACGGTGGGCTCTTTGCTGGGGTGGCTAGGGAATGTCAACTGGAGGTGCAGGTACCTCTCTCTCGTCCTCCGTGGCCTCGTTATCGAGATCAACGGTGGGAATCCTAGGTCCATCGGTATCAGTAGCGATATCCATGGTTGCAGCTCCTCCAATGCCCTCACCATCTATGTATCCTCCCGCTGCCTCTCTAGCAACATCCTCCTTCATAATCGGGAACCAGACAGCAGACCAATTCTCGTGGTCATAGACCGAGAACTGGGAAGACCAGACAATACCTCTCGGGAACTTCGTTTCCCACGGCATGGCTACACAGGGAGTGCCAAGACCGCGGGGAACGAGGATACGGCGTGTGATGAACTCTTGTAAACCCAGCGGCTTCGCCGCCACCACTAAGGTGCATCCAAAAAGGTCCAACCCCATATACGTAGCAATGTGAGTCACTAGGCCGCCACAGCAGATATATCCCTTCGCCTTCCCCTTCACTCTGTGGAGATCTTCTGCAAACATAGCAGCAAAATCCGGGATACCTCCAGTTACCATACAAAACATGATGAAGAGCTCACCCTGTCGGACCTTCTGGGGCGTCTCTGTACACGGAAAAAGCATCTCACTAAAAATATGGTGAGCAATGCGGAAGGCCAGATGGTAGATAATACGATCCTGAGAGTCCCCGAGCTACCATTTGTCACGGTTAGAGGTGATGTGAGCAATACCCTCCCAGCAACTACGAGCCTGCGCTCGAGAAGCAAAGTCCGTAGCTGTAGGGGTGGGAAAGCCAAAGATCTCCCCAAACTTTTCAAGGGGGACGATATAGTTCTTGTTCAGCAACCGGTACTTGATCCCTCTGTTCTCCGACATGTGAATCATTGAGCTCAGAAACTTGAACATCGGCTCCGGATAAGCCGGCGTTCGGATAGCCATGAAATCCTCCAAACCAACCATGGAGACCATCTTCCTCAGGTCCTCCACCATGCGCAGGCACTCAAAATCAGCAATATCAACATATCTAGGGGCGACAATCGGCCGGCCACAAATCCGGTAAAAGTCCCTCTGAAACCGCTCATGAATCACCGGGACAGTAGGCTATGGAGGAGGGGAAGGAGAGGAATGTCGGGAACTACTAGGAATGTCCCTAAGGGCTAATTGGAGTTCAGATCTTCTCAAATTATCCATTGTTGAGGATCACCTCAGTTGCCCCAAGAACACCTCGGTTGTGACACAGAAAAAGCAACCGAGGCGAAGTACTGCTCGATCGAGGCTCGAAAAATCGCAAGCTTTTCCCTCAAATTTCACTACTACTTGCTTCCTTTTGGGTACTTATACTCTTCTCAACAATATTCAACAGCAAACAATGCCAAATCCGTGCAGAATCGAGAGAAATGAACCAAGTTAGGGTTTGGAGCGATATTCCCAAAATGATTGTAGCGAATTTTTGTGCTGTTTGATGCTTGAAAACTGTTTCTCGTGCTTCCCTCGATGATTTGGAGCCAAGAATCGTAACAAACGAGCAAGATTTGAGAATTTTGGAGTAAGGTGCTGCCGCGGTCAAAGTGAGAGTAAAGAGAGAGTAGGGTTGTGAGGAGAGAGAAAGTTGATCTCCTTTTATAACCCTGGAAGAATTTAAATTTCACCTCGGTTGAGGTGTTTTTGGACGGACTAAGGTGTCAGAACGAGGTGGTTGTCAGATAGCGGCACCTCGGTTGGTGAAAAACATCTCGGTCGAAGCACTCTGACAGCACCCGAGATGTGTCTCGGTCAAACTCCGTTTTCTCAATTTTCTCGAACATCAGTCCTTCCATGTTGCTCATGATTTGTAATTTCTTCTTAGAGAACACTTGATTCCTGTCTAAGAGGACACACAAAACACAAGCAAACTATCTAAATAAACTACAAAAGGGAAAAGAAAACAATACCTTTGGTTGCCTCCCAAGAAGCGCTTGGTTTAAGGTCGCTAGCTGGACCGTACGTGACACTCAAGTGAGATAGGTGGCAGCCTCACCCCATACTTCAACTGCACCATGGGGAAAGACAAAAGGTTTCGTCCAATGCTCCACAAAATGCAAATGCTCATCAGAGAATGAATCATCAATGGGTAGATCGTCCTTCTCAAGCGAGATAAGTGGTAGCCGGCTGAGGTGATCCGCCACAATATTCTTGGACCCCTTCTTATCGCGAATCTCTAGGTCAAACTCTTAAAGCAAGAGAATCCAACGAATATGGCGCGGCTTTGCATCTTTCTTAGCTAGCAAGTATCGAATGACTACATGGTCAGTATAAACAATAACTTTCGCTCCCACTAAGTAAGAGTGAAATTTCTCAAATGCATAAACAACTACCAAGAGCTCCTTCTCGGTGGTGGCGTAGTTCAATTGAGCTTCATCTAGCGTCTTGCTATCATAATAAATGGCGTTGGTCCGGCCATCCTTCCTTTGTCCAAGTACCGCTCCGACGGCCACATCACTAGCATCACACATGATCTCAAAGGGCAAGGTCCAATCAGGAGGTTGAATGATGGGAGCGGTGATCAATGCTTCCTTTATCCTATAAAAAGCATCAAGGCATTCTTGCTAAAACTCAAAAACATCATCCTTATTCAAAATATTAGTAAGCGGTTTAGAGATTTTAGAGAAATCCATCATGAACCTCCTGTAGAAACCTGCATACCCAAGAAAACTCCGCACACTTTTAATGGAACAAGATGGCGGAAGTTTCTTAATAGTCTCGATCTTCGATCGACCTCTATACCTCGGTTGGAAACGAGGTGTCCTAGAACAATTCCTTCGCTAACCATAAAGTGACACTTCTCCCAATTCAAAACGAGATTAGTGTGTTCACAACGATGTAACACTAGAGAAAGGTTAGCCAAACAATTATCAAAAGAGGAACCATATACCGAAAAATCATCCATAATTATCTCCATGATCTCCTCAATATACTCGGAGAAGATGGCCATCATACAACGCTGAAAAGTAGCGGGGGTGTTACACAATCCGAATGGCATCCTTCGATAAGCGAATGTCCCCCATGGACAAGTGAAGGTGGTCTTCTCTTGATCATCCGGATGGATAGGAATATGGAAGAAGCCACTATAACCATCTAGATAGCAGAAATAGGAGTGTTGTGCCAACCGTTCAAGCATTTGATCAATGAATGGAAGAGGGAAATGGTTCTTTGTTGTGGAAAAATTCAGCTTCCTATAGTCAATGCACATCCTCCAGCCCGTAACGGTCATTGTGGGAATCAACTCGTTGTTCTTGTTGGTTATAACGGTCATCCCACCTTTCTTGGGAACTACATGCACCGGACTCACCTCATTGCTATCCGATATGGGAAATATGATACATGCATAAAGCAATTTAAGAATCTCCTTCTTTACAACCTCTTTCATGATTGGATTTAACCGACTTTGAGGTTCCCTTGAAGTCTTGTGATCATATTCCATTAGTATCTTGTGCATACAAAGAGAAGACTTAATACCAACAAGATCATCAATAGTATAACCCAAAGCCTTTCTATGTTTCCTCAAGACATGCATCAACTTAGACAACTCATCTTCAGAAAGAGAATCACTAACAATGACAAGATATGTAGAATCCGGACCAAGGAAAGCGTACCTCAAGTGAGTTGGGAGTGGCTTAACCTCTAAGATAGGAGGTGCTTTAAGTGGTGGATCCGCACTTCCTTCCGCAGGTGAACCTTGGTCGAGACATCTATGGTTGGGCTGAGGTGGTGACCGAAGTGAACTTCAGTTGGCACCATCTCGCTTGCTTTGGAAACTGTCTCGGTCATGGACCGAGGTGATGGACCAAGGAACTCTCCAGAGAAGGTCATCTCGCTCTCTTCGGGAACCATTTCGGTCGAGGTACTGGAAGGGTGACCGAATCCTAATGTTCTTTTCATCTCCTCAATGAGTTTGTCGATTCCAGCTCCTGGATCTGCTTCAAATGCTTCCAAGCTGCGTACATCTGCATCACACAAAACATCTACACCTTCCTCCATCATACTAAAACTCAAAACTTTCTCAAGAGGATCTTTAACCAGGATAGAGCTCACCAATTCTCGAGAATCTTCTTTATCATAGATGTTAAAGATATCATCTTCCAAGGGCTCTCCCTTCATTGTAGCTAAGAGTGCAAACTCCAGATGATCGTAACCAATATTGAATGACAACTTGGCGTTCTTACAATCAACATTGCAACCCCATGTTGCAAGAAATGATCATCCAAGAATGATGGGAATAGGATAATTTGCAGGAATGTCCAACACAACAAAGTCTATAGGTATGTAGAAATTACCTAGCTTGACGGGAACGTCTTCTAAGATTCCAACGGGACGAGTGATGGAACGATCCTCCATGTATAAAGTCATCTTCACGGGCATGGGATTTACAAGACCGATCTTCTCACAAAGTGCTAGAGGAATGATGCTCACACTAGCTCCTAGATCACAAAGTGCATCATAAGTGACATCTCCAACTTCGATGGGAATGCAAAATGAACCAGGATCTCTCAACTTTGGCGGCATATTTTCTTTCATGATTTGAATGAGCTCCGAAGATCTAGAGGTCATCCGCACTTCTCCAAAGTCTTCCAGTTTTCTCTTCCTTGACAAGATCTCTTTCAGAAATTTCCCATAGGCGGGCATCCCTAGGATATAATCAATGAAAGGGATGTTAATATACAGCTTATTCATAAGGTCAAGAAATTTAACAAAGTGCTTGTCTAGATGTGCTCGTGCCCTAGGTTGAGGAAATGGGAGAGGAGGTTTGTAAGCAGGAGTTAGAACATAAACATCAGACTTGTCTTTCGCTTTCTAGGGCTCCATCTCGGTTGGCACCTCGACCGAGGTGTTCTTTATCTAGTCGTTGTCCGACCGAGGTACTGGATCAACTGTCTTCATTCCACTTCGTGTGGTGATTTCCATGACCTGCCCTTTTGGGTTGTTCTCTGTCCTACTTGGAAGTTTACCAGGATCTTTTGGTGCTTCATTAGCCTTGTTCAAGACTTGGTGTTCTAAGGCTTTTTGTGCCTTCGAAAGTGTGTTCATAGAACTCTTCATAGTATTGAGCTTGGTCATGGTAGCTTCCAGCATAGCATCTGTCTTCTCCTTAGGCTGTTGTGATGAGCTTGATGATGGCTCTTGACTCTTCAATGAAATAGAAGAAGATGGTGGATTTAAGGCATTTTCAGCAGGAGAATAAGGGTTACCGGGATTTTGTTGATTTGATCTCCAATTGTTGTTGTTGTTGTTGTTGTTGTTGTTGTTGTTGTTGTTGTTGTTGTTGTTGTTGTTGTTGTTGTTGTTGTTGTTGTTGTTGTTGTTGTTGTTGTTGTTGTTGTTGTTGTTGTTGTTGTTGTTGTTGTTGTTGTTGTTGTTGTTGTTGTTGTTTTTGTAATTGTTGTTCCTCTACCCTTGATAGTTTCCTCTTCCCAAATATCCGGCATCTTGCTCCTTGGATGCTGCCTTAGTTTGAACTAATAAAAGCTCCTTCAAAGCCTTGACTTCATTGTTTAGCGTAGTGAGTTGAGCAACACTTGAATTAGTAAGATTCAGATCCGGAAAGCCAACTCGCTTCGCTCCATCTTCAGCTCTTCGATGGGATTACTTCTCCATGTGTAAAGCTTGCTTCTCAAAAAACTCCCAAGCTTCATCAATTGGTGTATCCATAAAAGTGCCAACAGAAAGTGATTAGACTTTGAATTGAGTTTCCTCATCCAACCCCTTGAAGTAGATCTCTAGCAACTCAATCTTTGGAATCCTATGGTGAGGGCAATCCCACAAAAGGTCTTTGAACCTTTCCCATGACTCGATCAAACTTTCCCTATCCTTCATGACAAAGCATTAATCTTACCCCTTCACTCCGCAGTTTTTGATGGGGGAAAGAACTTAGTAAGAAACTCCGTAACCATCTCTTCCCATGTGTTAACTCTTCCAGATGGAAGAGATTGATACCAAGCAAGCGCCTTGTCTTTCAAAAAGAAGTAGAAAGGCCTTATCTTGTAGTTGTTGTTCTCCACTCTTAATGGTCTCAAAGTCTCCATAAGAATCTCATAGTTTTGCAAGTGTTGATGTGGAGATTCTTTTTCCATGCCTCCAAATTGACATTGTCGAATCATTGTGAGGACTTGAGGTCGAAGCTCATAGTCATGCTCAGCTGGATCTCCTAGATTAACTCCGGGATGCCGCACTTGTTGATTCGGGTCCATCCTTTGACCGAGGGTCTGCGGTGCTTCAGCGAACAGGTTACCTTGGTTAACCATAGCTGGCAACTGAGGTGGTGGATGTATCTCGGCCGGTGCAACTAGGATCCGGCCTCGGTCCATCAACTGGGTTCGGTCGAGGTCGTATATGGGCCTGCAGTTCGGCCATGTCAGCTCGGATCTCTTCTATTCTTGCACGAGCCTCTCTCTCTCTCTCTCTCTCTCTTTGTAAAGCTTCGTTACTCAGCCAAAGTTGTTCTAATGCGTCCTTCAATTCAGCTTCAAGATCTCGATTATCTTGGTCAGCCATCTTAACTTCTTTCAATCTCCTTTTGTATGTCTTTTCTGGTTTGGGATCGTAGAAAACAATTTCTTTCCCAACACGAGTTCTTCGCATAAACCTAAAGAAAGATCCTGCGAAAGCACTCAAGTAAAGTAGTCAATAGCAACAAGGGTAGCACCCCTAAAAGAAAAACAAATACCGGACTTGTTCTTGACCAAGTCCCCGGAAACGGCGCCAAAAACTTGTTCGCTCTCACATGTGTGTAATCGTGAACGAAATATCTTTAAATTTTTAACCTAAAATATAAGTTTAAAATAATATGCGAACCCGCAGTGTACGGATCAATTGTAATAACAACAAATACTCTAGGGTCGAACACATGGACTATGGTGAAACAAAGCACGGTATATCAGGTTGTCAATCAAAAGCAACAAAACAAAGATAACAAAGATGATGTAATAATCAGATAAAGGAATGGAGATTCTAGAGGTCAAAACATCCAGTTGGGGTTCCGACCAAGATCTCAAAGGATAACGTGGACAAAGCTGAGATTTACAAGGGAAGGTAATTCTAAGGTGGGAATAGATCACCGGGTAAGTCTCACTACTCACTATCCCAAACCAAAGATGCGCTTACCGGGTAAGTCTCAAGGAACTAAGGAAAGAAACTATAATATCAAACCAATACACCACCTAAGGGGATAGAACTAACCTTTACAGGGTAAGTCTTAGGCGAACTCACAAAGGTAGGATGAAGGCACACTTAAACCCTAATAATGGATAAACCTTTATGACATGACACTCATCATCATAGGTATACAAGCAAAGGAATCACCGGGTAAGTCTCATCCTAGGCTTGCGTATGGACCAAGAAAGGTGCAACAAGGATAGAATTTGGAACACTAAAACCCAAACTCAGGTATGGATCAGATAATGTCACGCCTCGCTTATTTCATATCCGATCTCGGTCGAGATGTTCTATTAACCGACCGATGTGAGGTTCGGTTAAGGTTTGGCTCGAGCTTTCAGGGTCCACTAAAGTAAAGGCTCATTCTTTCATCGTCTTTCCTACAACCTTCAACCAATCACCCTAGAATCGCACAAGAATTTAGCCAATAATCATCATGATAATAAAAATCAAATATATATGAAAAGAAGCAATATCCAAACAAAAAAACCTTAACACAAAGGTCTCAATAATCATTTAATCAAACAATCAAACAATCCAAACAATCAGCAAACTGTGTTCCTCAATAACAAACCAAAAGACAACAAACAAGGATCCTAAGAAAACCTTACAACTTCTTTCAAAAGCCTTCAACTTTCACTTCAAAGATATCTTTCTTCAACTTTCTTCCTTCCTTGGAATATCTTCAATCTTCCAAACTAATCAGTTAACCAGCCCTCATTCCATCCAAAAAATATCTTCCAATTTATAGAAGAATCACTTGCCAAAGGCCGTGCGTCTCGATCCAGGCCCAGCAAAGCATCTCGGTCGAGGTGATCTTTAGGTCAAACGAGGTGAACCTCAGCTTCGTGCAAATCTCTCAAAACTGGTCCAAAATCAAATTTCTATCCAACTTTCATTGTTCCTATGCTTTTCTTGTAGCTCCGCAATGCTCCATAATGTAGCTCCAATGACTCCTTAGATCCCTTAGCTTCATATCGCTCTAAAACATTTCAGTTTTCCTACAATTACAACAAAACTATGTGTAGACCTCGATTCTTGCAAATGTAAACAAAATAACATAGTGATCAAGAATATACACCCATGCAAGCAGATTTGTGAAGATAAAACGTCCAAACAATCCCAAAACATAGACTATAATATATGCTATCATATCTTTACATATTCCATGCTTATTTCATCAAACTTGGTTTGTTTCTGAAGATTTTTGACCCCTCTTGCTATTATGCCTTAAAATAGTATTGTTTTGGAACATAATTATGATTGTTCTTTCTATTGTTGTAATTGGCTGATTTTATTTGATCTTTTACTTCGATTCTTGATCGTTATTTTCCATGATTATGATTGTTTGTTGCTTTTTTTGGATTTTTCTATCCCTAGAAATGCCTTTATGATATTCGCAATGAAGAATTTTACATTTAGGTTATTTTATTGTTCTACACAATTGATCTTGGATGATGTTGATTGTTGAAATTGTCTTTGATTGACATTGTTCGATATTGAAACTACGAGGAAATTATAGCAACATTTTGAGTTCAAATAAATTCACGTCCCCTTGCTTGCTCTAATCACGATATGCACGTTATTGATTATAAAAATTGTTTTGTGCATATCATGTTTCCTCAAAGAGCTCACGCCAGAGCACATGAGGCATGTGTTATCCATCCCACCTATAAATGAGTTTGGGTCACATTCAAGGCTCTCCCAATGAAGGCGATACGCAGCATAGATTTGTTTATGATCGGTGAGATTGAGGCCCGTGCTGATCTTGAGTGGTTAGACAATAACGGCGGGTTCTTAAATTATATGGAGACGTCGATTGTGAGTTATGTGGAGCTTACCAGGGAGTTTATTTTTTCGTTTCACATTGATGTTGTGGTCCACATACCAAACAAGAAGGTCACCTATAAGCTCCTCGGCCAACACTACGAGACCACCGTGGATGAGTGTAAAAGCTAGGGTTTTCGAATCTTAATTAATGAAGATTAAGGGTGATTAACTTAATCATTGATAGTAGTTGACCCATAACTCGCAAATAGTGCGTAGATGACGAGTATGGATTTCACCCGTTATGTTCTTGGCGTAAATTTTGACTTATGAGGAGATTTTAAATTTTTCCTCAAGGGAATTAGTTTGTACCCTCCGGTGTTATTTGGAGCATTTGAGGGCTCCAATTAATAAAATTACAGTTGAGAGAAATGATCAGGACATCGGATATGTCCTAGATGTATAATAACAAGAAAAGACAAAACGGCCAAAAGAGTCGATATTTTGTTTCTTAGCGGCCAAGATGATGTCTTAGGAATACGCGTTTTCCAAGGATGTTCAGGAATAATTATCCATACAATATTTCATATTTATTATTTCAATTTTGAGAAGTTTGGAGAAGGAGTTTAAACTGCCTTCGGATCGATAAAAGGAGAATGATCAACTCTGTTAAAGGATAATTATTGTTTTTCGCAATAAATAGCGGAAATTTATTTATTAATTCATTTCCTTTCACATCTCCTTGTAAAACATCTGATTTTTTCAACCTTCAATTTCAAATCTACTCTTCGTTTCTAATACGATTTCAAATCCGTTTTGAGTTTTCGGATTTCTCTCTTTGTTCTCTTCGTTTCGATACCAATGTTTTGCATTTCCGAGGAAAGTAAGCTCAGGTCGAGCATATATGTTACTTTTCCAATTCAGTCTCTCTGATTTTGGTGAATTTGGAGGTGTCCGAGCGTATCCTTCGTCGTTGTGATTCTGAATCTTCTTTCGATTTGTCAATCGGGTTAGTAACAGATAAGTTACGAATTTCCTAGTTTTTTGTATTGATATTTGGCCTAAATTGACCTTAGGCTTGTCAAAATGGAAGTTTCATTATGTTTGTTTAATTATTCTGATGACCTTAGGCTACTTGAATGTCAATATCTGATAACATGTGGTTTCAAAATTGACTTCGGGCATAATTATGTTCAAGCATTAGAATCAAGGTGATGCCACAAACACACGTAAGTCATCATAAACACACAACAACTCTAAATCACACAAATCCGGTTTATTATCTTTTTATTATTAAGTCATATCCCGTTCTAATTTAACTTCTTTTGTGACACGAGAATCTCCTGAAACTCGCCTCGGTCCCGACTTACCGGCATTGAATGGTACTGATGTATCCGACTGTCTACCTGCACGGGCTAGTCGCCAAGAACCTCCTATCTCTACGCAAGAGCTAGACAAGTTGTCACCACCCGTTATCATACACTTAGGCCAAATAATATAAAGGTCGGTGATCCTATTTCCGATTTAGTTGTTATAACGTAAAAAATAAACACACACCACCAAACATGCATCGAAACTAATATGAAGAATATGAGCTAAGTAAGTCCGGAGACTTACCTCGTCCCAAACGCTAATTCACGCAACACTCTCGCTTACCATGGGAAGAAGTCTACACCTGCTCACAACAAGATATCTATATCAACAACTCGCTCAAGTCAAGAAGTCTTAGACTTCTACACAAATCATCTACGCAAGATCATTTGACTCTCATTCTTGGACCGCATCCTAAAATCCCTCATGCTCACATCACACTCAATACGAGCTAGAGGTCCTTAGACTTCTAGACCCTATGATCTCGCAAGATCATGACCCATAACACATACTAGGATAAACATGCCTAGTCCAAACAAACTCAACGGTAACAACACCATGCTAGCATAAGTCAATCCTAAGCTCCAAAATCCCACAAGATCATTCAACCCCAACATCGAGCCTCATAACGCTCACTAGATCAACGATATGACTTAAAACCTTATAACAACCTCACAAGCTAACAATACCACCCCAAGCTCGTAATAACATCAATCCATCAAACAATATCAAAACCTTAAAACTCACCTAAGGATCCACAACCACTACTTGGCATTCTCACTAGGTTATGCTAGATCCAACCTAGCATGATACTAATACTAAACATAACAAGATCGAGGTAAGATCATAAGCTCGGGGGAGAGGGTACTCACGTGACGTCAAAAGTCGGAAGATGATCTATGGATGTCGAATATGGGTTCGTTGGGCCTTTATCGGGGCGCTTCCAAACCTAACAACAAAACTAAACAAATTTAGCTTATATGCTAAATTTGTTAGTAATATATAATATATATAAATTTAAGGTAAAAATCATTTTCAAAGCCAATGTTAAAAACCCGCAATTAAATCTTTGAGTCATAAACCGAAACAATCCAACAAGGGCATAATTCATAATTTGTAAAACTGTATCAATATATGTAACTAAATTCCTATAGCGGGCATAAATGCAAACTTCCAAAAATGTGGGTCAAAACTGCAATTACAAAAATATGGGTACATTCTACAATTATACCAAAACTAGGGGGGCAATTTAAAAGTTTGCCAAGGGGGATAGTGATGGAGGAGGGAGAACAACAGGAGAGGCGGCGGCAAGGAGGCAGCGCAAGGGAGGCTTCTCCGGTGGCAGTACTCAGTGAGGTTGACGGCAGGACAGGGCACATCCGGCGTCGTCTACCGGCATCAAGGCATATCTCCCTGGTGTTGGGCGACCTCTTCTTTTTATCCACTGAGCTAAAGACGAGGAGTGTTGGCGGCGGCTGCTGCAAGAGTTTTGTCCGGCTTCGACGACAAGACTCTCCCAGGCGCGGCGGTGGTGAGCGAGAAGTGGCTCCATCAGGGCTTCTTAGCCATGTTGTTGCTTGCTCCGATCTCTGGCGAAGAAGGACACCATGAGGAGAGGATTCAACTTTCCGATTGGGGCTGAGAGAGTTGGTTGTTAGAGGCTGCTTGTAAGGTTTGAGTGATATGGCCGGAAAGAGAGAGGTCGCAACGAGAGTTCGATAGTGCTCGTCAAGGGGAAGAAGAAGATATTAGGTGAGATGAGGAGTGTTGTTGAGAGTTATAGGTTGTTGTAGGGGAAGAACAGATGAGTTTGTTCCAGTCTAGAGAGCAGAGGAAGAAGAATGAAGATTAGGGGAGACGACTGGCTCGGGAAGGGGAGTAGAAGGTATAGGCTGGGCGGGGATGAATCAAAGCAGGGCAAGGGACTAGGTCAGAGAAGAGTCGGCTAGGAAAGCTAGGAAGCTAGCGTAGGCGGTGCTGGCAAGCAATCCAGAGCAGGGGGTGTCTCATGGCGTGAGGAGTCTGCTGGCTTCGAGGAGAAGAACACCAAGCAAAGGAGGAGGGGAAGAAAGGGAAGGAGAAATAAAATAAAATAATATAAATAAATAAATAGATAAAAGGTTGGGAATAAAATAACCCGATCGAAATTAATCGGAACGGGATTTCTGGATCGGCAAGTTTTTCTGAACTTCTCGGAAAATTAAAATTACCGAATAAATGAATACATATAAATTACAAAAAAACTCGTAAAATATTTAAGCTAATAAAATATCGATAAAAGTCGGAATAATAAATATCGCAAACGCGCCAAAAATTTGGGTAGTTACAAACCCAAGGGTTGGTTGAACTTCTTTTAAAAACTAATCGCTTGCAAGCGAATATTTTGTTTCATGTTTGTTGGTTTCAGGCTGATGTTTCAAGACAAATGTTTAGTTGTCATGTTTTGAAGTGTCATTTTTGGATATACATACTAATTGCATGCATGGTTCTTATGCAAATGTTTTCTAAGTGACAGATTGTATGTTTTCATTACTTTTTCGTGCTTCTTGTTGCAAGGTCCTATTTGTCAGGCTAACTGATGAGACCCATTGTGTTGTCCTTAGCCTAGTGACATCTTGGGTTACTTAAAACCCGGGTCTTTACAGATTGTTATCAAAGCTTAGGTTGATAACAAGGGCACATGTGACTGGAGATGAGACATGATAGTTCAACCTAACTACAACCTAGTTCGGGTTGATTTTGAAAGATGATTTAAGTTTTGAAAATATTTTGGGAATTAGTAACATATGATTTTAATGGATTTAAATTCATATGCATAATCAGGATTGTGGAAAAAGACAATGCCTTCCACTCCTCAGAGTGACTCATTGTAAGTGTAGTTCTCTCTCTCTAACTTGTTAAAATTATAGTATTCTGATAGTACCACTACTACTCTAACTAGTGGATATATTTGATGAGAGAACGATCTTGAATGTTCCGGTTTGTCGAAGCTTGAAAAGGGCAACCGTGAACATTTTGATTAAAAGACAAGAAAGTGGAAGCTTCATTGTGAGTGTGTAAGTAGATACACACCGTTTATGTATGCCATCTATAGTTCCATGTGCTAGAAGAGCACGAGAAGATAATGCCGATAGTATGAGTCGAGGTCAAGTGTCTCAACCAATTAAGTTGCATGTGATGAGCGTAAGCAACGGATGCTTGCTACTACCATGGAAAGAGCTCTAGCCGGAATAATGTAGGAGAAAATTGTTGTAGCAATGAGTAACATATTACGAAGAGGAATGGAGCCACGGGAGACTAAAACTATTGTACCCCAACACCTGTGAATCATTATGTAAAACACGAGGGACATGAACTGAGTCTGTAGAAGTGTTTCAAAGTAATACGAAGAAGGGCGGTTCCCAACTTCAAAGGAAGATATGGCATGGAAGTTGATTGGTGGTCGAACCACATAGACATGAATTTTGGGAACATTGGAGTACCAAAAAAGTATAAGGTGAAACTTGCTGCAACCTTCCTGCATAACGTTGATGCATGTTCGCTCCAAAAGGTATGTGTGCAAAAAACTTCAAATTTATATCCAAGAATAATGACTAACGATAGAGAACCTGCAGTGTACGGATCAATCGTAGTATGAGCTGATATTCCGGAGTCGATATCAGGGATTTAGTGAGAACAAAGCAGTAAAACAATCTAACTGGTAAAGCAAGCAAAGCAATGATCAAGGTAATGAATATAGATGTAAGAATAATTGGGAATGCGAATTCTAAAGATCCAAGTATCTGATTGTGGCATTTAATTCAAGATGTGTAACAGACAGAGTTGGATAACAAAGGCATATGATCTAAGGTAGGATATCGTACGGTGAAGTTGCAACACCCTTTTTGTCTCACCCAAAGGATTCTACTTAACGGATGTTGAGTCTCGTTAAGAAGAGGTTCTAAGGATAGGATTACACTCTCAATGCCAAACCATATCCAAGGAAGTCAAAAGGAAACACAAGGTAAAGGTTATGACACTCTCCACCTTAATAGAGGGGTTTGAATCCTCTATTACCTAGAACTCGTAAAAGCTTACAACCAAGCAAGGCTATGGGTAAGAATGGTTCAACAAGGCTAGGATTTAGGCAATCTTTAACTTTGGGTAAAGGCAAAAGCGAAACGTGCAAACAGAGGAAACCACAGCTGGATCTTGGGAAACCACGGGCGTGGTTCTTGAAGAATAGACTATGAAGACTCTTCTGCGAGGGTTTCGACTCACAACTCTCAGGGTCCGATCTGTTAAGGCTCAATCTATCATCATCTATACCACAACCATCAACCCTTCACCCTAGAATCACAGGGGTTTTTAGCCAACAATCATCATCATATTCAATTCAAGATTAAGGGAAGAAATCAAGAATAGCATGCAACCAAGAATCACGAGAAGAACAATGGTTTTCCTAAGCAATGAATCAAACTGTATAAAACTGAATAATCAACAATCAACAATCCCGTTCTTGTGTTCTCAAAGATCAAAATCAAAGACTAAGAAAGATCTCGCAAATATCTCTCAAATCTCCAAAGTATCCGAAAGTATGAATCCAAAGCTATCGATCTCCGTCTTCCAAGAATATGTCGTCTCTTGCTTCTCCTAAGCGGTCATAAGCGAGAGACGTCTTTTCCCCACGAACCCTTCTTTTATAAGATAAATTTAGGGTTAGAATAAGATCTTCTTTACGTTACTGACGTGACAATAACGGAACGGAATTTCCTGAAGAAAACCACGGGTGACATCGTCAAAACCACGGCCGTGGTTTCTCCCGTGGTGACTCTCGACCTTCCTTTCCACATGTGAAAATCAAAGAATTACCAAAACCTCGGCCACGGAAGTTCCTCCTTTGGCCGTGGTTCTTCATTTTCGATTCTTTCTCCTTTGCTTCATTTCATACTCCTTCCTAGACTTCTCCAATGGACTCCACATCGATCAATGCTCCATTTCCACTCCAATTTAGCGCCAATTCACCTAAAATCACAACAAAGCTCGTGTAGATCTCTATTCCGGCACAATAGGTGCATATGCTCAATAAATGAAATGAAAACATGTCCATGTACTCAAAAGAAAGGGGAAAAACTACCTATATGCTGTAACACCCCGAATTCTCAGAACTCGGAGTATTACTGGTTAGGACCTCACAATGGGTCCCGACCTCAGTTTGACAACAACATTACTAGGATCTTGCAACAAGACACAAATAAAGAAACCGAAATTCATAAAAACCATGTTTTTAGAGTAATGAATGCAACACTGTCTAGCAGCCTAAAGTACTTAAACAAAGAAACGAACAACTGTCTTAACCAAAAGAAAGGAAAGACAAACACAACCCCCAACCCCCACTCTAAGGAGTACGGAGACCTGGCTGACCACTACTTCCGGATCACTCAGCTGCTGGTCTAACCTGCGGTAAATCTATTAACACAACAAGAGGAACCGTTAGCTAGTTATCCAAATATTAGCAAAATCATAGTAGCACACACACACACATAAAATATAAACACCCAACATGCTTTCAAACAAGTCCGTTTTATTATCTTGAGTTAAGTTACTCTTTCACGCTAATGATACTTATTTTGTGACACGAGGGATTCCCAAACCTCGCCTCCGCCCCCGTGTAACCATCAGGAATGGATCCGATGCATCTCACCTTGTACCTGCCTGGTCTGGGTATAGAGAACCTCCCAGTCTCCTGTCAGAGCTGGGCAGTGATGTCACGGCCCGTTATACATACACTTGGGCCCTAAACATAATAATAACAGTCGTCCTAGCAAGTTATTATTATTAAAACACGCACATAGCACACACAACCACTATCACTCAACTAATATCCAGAAACTGGCTAAGTAAGTCGCAAGGACTTACTAGAGTCAAAACACACTCTAACACGTCTCAAAACAGTTCGTACTCGTAGTAACTCCAACGCCTGTCAAATAAGGCATGTGTATCAATATCACATCCAGATGTCCAACCTCATGCTAAGGAATTACGGAACAAGTTCTTACGGTAAAAGACCATTTTACCCTCAGCCGAAGGCTTCTCAAATTTATTCTTAAACTTTCTTATTCCTTTTAAAACTTGTTTCCAAACTTTGTGTCACTCGGTTAGCTACTTATAGGTCACCCGTTCAAACTTGAATCTACTCGAAAAGAACAACACTCTTCCTCCTTCCCGGTTACCATCTATTACATATATTATCCGTATTATATACTTTAACCTTTCTCCTCAACTCACTTATTTAATTGTGTAATTATTCGGTACTCATATATATATCTACATATTTTATTTCCCATCTTGTACGGATTTAGGTACACTTACGTCATGGGTATATACATATTCTTATGTTTCTTTATATATATAAATCCTGAAATCCCAACTTATTTATATATATATTCATATCTCTTTTACATAATTTCATAATTCCAACTCGTACTTATATATATATATATATACTCGCATTTTATATATTCTATATTTATGCTTATAAATATACTCTTGTATAAAGATTATATATCCATTAAATTCCAAGCTTCTATAAACATTAATAGACTTTAAAACACTTATATGTACACTTTTTATTTCATATTATTTATATATATATATATATATATATATATATATATATATATATATATATATATATATATATATATATATATATATATATATATATATATATATATACGTATATGTACATACTCGGCATACCCAACTCCTATACTCAACCTGTATATTCTTATATAATTAATATTCTTATACATTCAATATTCCTATACGTAAATATACACATGTGTATGCTCAGCACACTTATACTCTTATAATTCCAACTATAACCATACAACAGTGCACCGAAACTGGACTCACCGCTCGCAGGCTGCAGATGGTCCGAAACAGCGACGGGTGGGGTGTAGCTGGGTGTGACCGGGCGTCCTGGACCGGGGCTCGTATGCTGGCTCGACTGGACCCACCACCGTGCACCACCCTCCTTGGCTAGTCCCTGCAGATCCGAGACCAGGCGTGCCAGTTGATTAACACGCGCAGAACGATGAGAAGGAGAGGGAAGAAGAGGGAAAGAGGAGGGGAAGAGGACACCCGACCCACCTACTGCAGACCAGTTCCGGCGGCGACGGTCCTAACGGCGACAGAGGGTGGCGGTGGCGTCGGCACAGGGGGAGGATCACTGGCGCGACTCGCAACTGCCCAGGTCCGACCATGCTGCTCTTCGAACCAGGATAGAGGAACAGAGAGAGATAGACAAACAGGTGGCCCCCTGGTGGTTCCCGGCGGTCGACGAGAAGGTCGCAGGGCTCCGGTGGCTGTTGGTGTCGCTGCGAGGCCTCCAGTCGGTTGCAACTCGTCCCAGATCAGACGCGGAGTAGGAGGGCTTCAGTGATTCATACCTTGGCGATGCAGTCCTGGTTGGTTGATGGGTGTAGAAGCCATGTGTGGTCTCCTGGTTTCTCGGTGGAGGCGGAGCGGCGTACTCGCTAGTCTCCGGTGCGGCGTGCGGCGGTGATCCAAGAGTGCCGAAAGCGGCCGGTTGTGCAGAAAGTAGCGGACAAGGTGAATGTGTGAGGTTAATTAGGTTTAGATCATTTCATTAGGTTAAAACAAGGGTTAGGGATAAATGAGGGAGTGGGCCGGCAGGAGACACACTGGGCCGAAAGAGAATGGGCCGATCTGCTCATTAAATAAAATAGATGGGCTGAAAGAAGGTTCGTTATTTGCCCGGAATCGTTAGAAATTACGGAACTTAATTTCGGAATTACTTACGGAATTATTTACTGCATTATGTAACTTATCATTTTATTTTATTAAAGGTACAGAATTATTTCCGGTTACATAATTTATCATTTTATGTGAATTAAGGTCACATAAAATGATATAAATTAAATCTCGTTTCATATTTATTTAAAGGTTAAAGTTGGCGGATCGGAATTCGGTTAAATTCAGCATTAAACGGAGTTTAAAAATTTCCGTTTATTACATATGCGCATCTAAACTACGTCATATTTCATGCTATCAAAATACCCCATACTTGCCTCTTGCTTGTCCCCAAGCAAGTTTCAAATCTAGAAAACAAAGATGTTTGAAATATGAATGCAAAGACAAGGAAAAACACAACATTTTTGGATTCGTGCTTCTACTCAAGGATTACTCTCTACACTTGTTTCATAGTTTTTCGAAAACCTTTATGTGAGCAAAAAGTTTCATGTCCTGAAAAGAATCATCACATCTTGCAAAAATTTTCAAAACAAGCATCATAACCTAGAGCAAAATCAAAATCAATCATGGGAAAATCCAATTTAGACCACAAAGCCAAACAACAATCTCAAAGATCTTAAGGTCTTTCAAATGAAGGTCGAGAAATGTGTTAGGGTGGGGTATTTATAGGATATGTGGAGCAAAATCCGGGAAAGAGGACAATAACATCAGAACTTCTTTAAGCGCACTGCAACACCCACCAACAAGCTCTTTTGCTCTTCTTTTTCAGCAAAATTTTTTTACTTTACTTTTTGAGATCAAGCACAGAGGTGCACAATAACCGAAGCCTAGGAAATCAGCATTAAGTCTATTTTTTCGAGTTGCCTCAAACTGTAATGCACATACAGTGACTCGTTAGGAATATCGCTCAATCCGACTTTGGCAAGACACAAACACCCGGCTATGTGAATGGTGCCGAGTTACTCATCGTCATGATTGATTTCCCCAAACCTATTTTTCTAACACACTTCACCACTTTCAACTTCAAACTTCACAACTTTTACGCAATTGCATCCAAATTCCCGGATAGGTATAAAGGAGGCAAGATATATACACGAGGAGCTAGAAGGTGAATCAAGAAGAAGAAAGGAATGAAAATCAAAGTGCCTTAATCATATGAATAAGAAGTGCAAGAACTTATAAAGCGGTTTCAACCTTCAGTTTCTCAACATGATTTAGATCAAATTCCAAATTATCAAACTCGCAATAAAATTCAGCAAAACATTCAAATCCTTCACAATTCACAATTCAGTTCAAATACATAAAAATCATCAAAAAACCATTCCACAAGTAATTTTCTTGATTGAGGTCATTTCCAATCCTAGAAGCACAATTTTTTTAAAATTTTAAAAAAAAATTTCCTGATTTTTTAAAGCTATAAAACGCAAAGCAATATCGAAACATATGACAAAAATAACGAAAATGAAAAGTATGATGGACATAGAGCAAATCAAGTATCAAAGAGTTAATACATACCATGTTTCTCAATCACCCCATACTTGAATCACACATTGTCCCCAATGCGCAATAAAAGAAAAGAAAAGTACTAGAAACTCACAAAGTCTGAATAAGCTGCTAGAGGTGGAATGTCATCAACCGAGTGGCGGTGGGAACGGGTACCTTGGGGGGTCGTAGGGACGAGCAAACTGAGCCAGGTAGAGGTCTTGCATTAACCTCTGATCCTCCTCTATGACTCTGAGACGGCTATCCATGCGCTCCATGGTAGACGTGATGCCGTCCATTTGTGACTGCAACCCGAAAACTCATGGAGGTGTCTCATCGAACAAATAGGGCGCTTGGATGTGCTGGCGCAGCGTTGGGAAGGGCTAGCTCGGGGTCAGCAAGCAGTAGACCTCCTAGGAGGGTCATGATACTCTCACTAGGACCGGCATCCGTCCTAGTGCCCAAATCCTCTAGGCCATGTCCTCCATCCGCCTCAGCTACGGTATCATCCTCATCAACATCGGGACCTTCCTCGCCAGCATGCATCAGCTCAAAGGTCAATTTCTAGTTATGGGGGTTCAAAATGGAATAATCTGACCTCAACGGAATCCCTCTCTTGCCCTCCCAAGGCATAGCAGCATGTGGTGGACCTCTATGACGGGGAATAAGAATACCCCTAGCAATAAAGGAACTAAGGAACTCCATGGTAACCTCCTTGTATGCATTCTCTCTTATGTTTTTGAATGTCCTAATTCCAACTCTATCAATCATCATGTTCAAATCATTGAGGACATTCATAAACTCAAGCTCCTCAAGCACTAAGTACCTAGGTGCTACTATGGTGCGAGGTTGGATGGTGTTGTAAGCATCCTTAAAGTCCTCTAAGATGTGAGGAAGTCTAGGAGAGGGTGGTGCTTGCCGTGGGGGTGGTTGTGGAGGTTGGGAGAAGAGCCTTTTCCCTTTCCAAACAGATTCCGGCCACTACGACGAAGACCGTCCATATTTGGCAAAACCACGGGTGGATTTTCAGAAACCACGGCCGTGGTCAAGAACATGCCATGGAAATCGTTGATTTCCCTCAAATCACCAAAATCAACAATTTCTTTCACACAGAACAGTCGTAGACTATTTCTAAGTTTCAAATTGTCAGCTCTCTAGCAAAATCTTTAGCAAAACGGAAGAAATCAACCCAAGATCAAGGGAGAAGCGAAAACCTAGGGCTTGGATTGAAAAATCCAAATTTCCGTCGATTCTCTGCAATTCCGTGTTGTTTGAGCACTGAATCTTCAAGATGATTGGATTTGCTTGCGTTTTGGTGAAAGAATCGCTCGAAACGATCAACGAACGCGAAGTTGGGCACCGGGGAACCGAATTCCCTGTTTACGGTGGAGGTCGTGATTTTGGAGAAGAGAATTATGCAGCTTGGATGTGAAATGTTCCTTATATACTCTAGCATAATTTTTGAAAACCACGGGCGTGGTTTCGACCGTGGAATTTGGGTTGGCCGTGGTTCTTTTTATTTTTGCTCTCGACTTGGTTCTCCACGGGCAAAAATAGCAAACCACAGGCGTGGTTTCCTATTTTTTCCCGTGGAATCTCTTTTTACGTCCTTAATTGACAATTCCGACTTCGTTCTTGCATGCCTTGAATCTTTTTGGAGATTTCCTAATTCTTGACATCCAAAGATAGACGAAAACCGGGAACGAACCAACGAAAACTATAATGCCCAGTTCTTTTGGATGCGTTCCGAGTTTTATTTTCTCCCTACTTTCGATTCGTTTGTAGCACGAGATTTCTTTTAATTGTTATTTAAAAATATTATTCGATATAAAAATAACTTCCCGGGTATTTTATTGTTTTGGTATACATATACGTATTTCCGTATTTTATTTTTATTCGGAAAAGTTTTTCCGATTCGGGGATCCCGTTTCGAATGTTTAATCGAGTTCATTATTGTTAATACACTCCTCTATACTTATTTATTTCTTTTTTTTCCCCCTTTTTCTCCATTTTGCTTCTTTTCTTTTCTATTTCTTGTTTCCCCTCCCTGCGTTTGGAGTTACGCTCAGCAAAGGAAGGTCAACACTTCACCCCACGCCAGCGTCTTCTCGTTTTCCCCGTCTCCAAACTGCGATCCGGCCGTCCCCTACCCTAGCCTGCAGTTCGACCATTCACTCCTCCCTTTCTCTGCCTCCTACTGCTTCCCTTCCTATCCCACTCTTGTCTCAACCTCTCACTATTTCTCTCAACTCACCTCCTTCCCTCTATTCTCTTCTTTCCTCCGGATCTGTGCGATAGCAACCAAACGCCGCCACTGGATCCGCCGGGAGCGCTTCAACCGCCTATTCCTCCGCCTCAAGCCACCTGGAATGCCGGCGAAGTGAGTCGCCGCCACTCCTCCCTCTCTTTTCCTCCCTTGATCATTCTCTTTGTCTAATGCCGGCCGGCTCCCCTCTGTTCTGTGCAGTAACCGATGGAAGAGTTGGAGCCACCACCTCCCCGCTCTGCTGCCGGAGACGCCGCCAGTGGAGCCGCCCGCCTGCACCGACGCCGGCCTTAATCCCTCCTCCGCCTGCGCGAACCGCCAAGAGCCTCCCCCTTTCTTCCTGTGCCGTTGTTGATAGGTTGAAGAAGGCTTTTAGCCAAATTTCATTTTGGCCCCCTTATTTGTGGATATTACAAATTGTGCCCACTGTTTTGTATTTACAGTTTTAGACCCAGTTTTTAGATGTGAATAATATACCCTCCTGCAGAGTTAATTATATAAATGGTAGAATCATGCTAGGTTGGATTTAGCATTATTTAGGGCAAATGCCAAGTAGTGGCTTGAAACCTTTAGGTGAGTGTTTGAGGTTATTGATGTTCTATGTCACGTGGTGTGTTGATCTCGAGTTGTTATACAATTGTGAGCCTCGTGGTTGATTTTGTGAGACTTGAGGTGGCATTTATATGTTGGTTGAGATTGTAGAGTTTAGGATGAGAGTATCCTAGCACTTGGGGCTATAGTTGAGATCTCGTGAATTTATGAGGGCTAGGAGTGTATCCTAGATTATGAGAGTGTATGACCTAGTAAGATGATATAGGACTAGAACTCTTAGGACTTCTAGCTTGTGAGTAGTTATTGATTATCGTGCCTTGTCTTGAACAAGCTTTGGTTATATTCATTCGGAGAGTGATATCGGTTTCGTTTAGCTTTGAGGCGAGCTAAGTCCTCGGACTTACTTAGCCGATTTTATGCATTATTTGGATACATTATGGTGCTGTGTGTTCTATCTCTTTTGCTCATGAAACCGGATTAGGATTTATTGACTATATATATTTGGCCCATTGTTATTATTATTATGTGGCTGTGACATCACTGCCCAGCTCCCAAGGGAGACTTAGAGGTTCTCTGCGACTAGGCCATACATGGGGCACGGGCGGGCTTCTTCACCTCTCCACATGGTATACGGGTGGAGCTCCGCCATATTCATGTTGGTTACACGGGAACAGAGACGAGAGTTATAAGACTCTCGTGTCACACTTGAAACGAATGGAATTAGAAATGGAATAACCTAAAAAGAGAAGAAGAACCGCATGTGTATGTATATGAGCATGTTGTGTGTTATGTGTTCTTATGTGTGTGTTTGTGGCATATTATGTTTATAATTCCTAGAATGTGAGCTAACGGTTTTAAACCGTTTACGTAGATGCCTTGTAGGTAAGGGATGCCGCCGAGTGAGGTGGAGGAGTGTGCAGCCGAGGGGTCTCCGTACATTATAGGACGGGGACGTTTATGGGTTTTCTCTGTATTTGTTGGATTATGTTATGTTGTATGGTTTTGGATCTCTATATTGTTTTGCATCGTTTTGAGGACTCGGCTGAGTTTCCACCTTGTATCCCTTATTTTCTTTTCTCGCATACATCATAAACTATTTGAGTTTTACGCCTTTATTTGTTCCATGTTCGAAAGGTCCAGTGATATTGTTGTCAAGCTAAGGGTCGGGACCCATTGTGAGGTCTCGCCCGTAGCATCCCGATATCCTGCGGATTTGGGGTGTTACAAAGTGGTATCAGAGCCCTAGGTTGACAACAATGGCAGTCACAACCTTGTAAAGGCCGAATGAGGAATAAATAGAACCCCGAGGGTTCTGACTTTTTGTTTTCAATATTCATATGCATGAGTCGGGATTGGGATAGAATGTATGGGACCACCATTCCTCACGCAAACCTCGGCGACGTAGATTTCTAGACTTGATGTATGTATTATATATATATATATATATATATATATATATATATATATATATATAGTATAGATCATATGTGAACAGGCTTATCGTGTAATCATGAGAACAGATTCGTAATTATTATTAGTTTTGTTACGAAGGTGTCATATCGTTTAATGTATTATTCGTAGTTATTGTTGGTTGAGTGGATTATTCGTAATTATTGTTGGTTGAATGGATAATTCCTAATTATTATTATTCGTAGTTATTATTAATTATGATTTCTACTTTAAAACTAGACCCTTAATACTCACCATCCGACGGTCTAAGATTGTTTTCATGAATACACGATAAGCGTGTTCTCCGAGGGTTCTGACTTTTCGTTTTCAATATTCATATGCATGAGTCGGGATTGGGATAGAATGTACGGGACCACCATTCCTCACGCAAACCTCGACGACGTTGATTTCTAGACTTGATGTATGTATTATATATATATATATATATATATATATATATATATATATATATGGCCTTAGGATGTTTTGGAACCTGTATGTACCTAGATATGCATGTGATCTTAGGATGATTAGGTTTGCATGCCTTGGTTGTATACTTGGATTTTTGCTTATCTTTTTATGCTTTTGTAAGTTTCCTTGATTTTTGATACTGTAAGTATTACATACGTGTATATATATATATATATATATATATATATATATATATATATATATATATATATATAAACGTAAACCGCTATTAGATGGCATGTACGAGAGCTACCACATACATAGGACCCGCTAGGGGTAGACCCCCTCTTACTCCTACTGTTCCGAGACTGGGACGAGTAGGGAGACCTCCAGGCACGAGAGGTCGGGGACGTATCCCCATTGCGGACCCACCAATTTTGGATCCGCTAGCAGCTGAGGATTTCGTAGAGGACATCTCAGAGAGCATCATTCCCAAGGCTAGAGATAGGATAATTGTGAGGTCTAGGGCGTGTAGTTCCCCATCTGCTAGGACCGAGGGAGCATCTATTGGAGCTGATGTGTTTGAGGACTATGTATGTTGAGTTGAGGAGGCGTTTAGGATGGGAGCACCACCTCCCGCACCACTAGTACATGTACCTCCACCAGCAAGATTAGTTGAGGTCTCACAGAGGGTGACTCCGGTTAGGGTTGCACCAAAGGTAGTTGCACCAGCAGTAGTTGCACCCGAGCCAGTTTTGAATGATGTTAGGATGAGAGACGAGCTAAGGTCTCCAAGACCTGATTCATGGTTAAAGGCTTTCAACCAGCAGCATGTACCCTACTTTGATGGGAGCGTAGGATTAGAGGTCGAGCACTGGATTGGGCATGTGGAGTCGGCTTTAGAGGCGATCCGTTGCCCATAGGAGAGGCAGGTCGAGGTAGTCCAGACGCTATTCTGGGATCAGGCCCAGTATTGGTGGAGGACAGTTAGAGGAGGTGTTACCAGGATGGACCAACTGTTGAGCCTCGTCCGGGAGAGTTTTTGCCCGGATTCACTAAGGAGAGACCGGGTCCAAGATTTTTTGGAGGTAGGATTCGAGGACGTCCCGGTCGTCGAGGCGATTAGACGGTTTCGGGCGGAGTTAGCTTGATTGGTTCCCGTTGCACCTCCGGCGGACCAACACGTTTGTCTATTTTCACGGAGATTGCAGGAGTCCACCCGTGCTTACCTTGCGGGATTTTGTTGTGCCTCCTTGACGGAGTACCAGGACCGAGCTTCATCATACGAGAGGGACCGACCGCGCCCTAGGAGAGCTACTCAGTCTGGAGGGCCGGACAAACGACAGAGGATGGGACCTTCTAGTATTGGAGCAGGAGCCTCAGGACAGGGGTGCTCTAGTTACCCACTTGCTACTCCGACGTTAGAGAGATGGAGGCAGTGTTATAACTACAGAGGACATGGACATCTTAGGCCCGATTGTAGGAAGCCTCTTGTGACTTGTTTCTCTTGTGGTCAGACGGGTCATAGGGTATTTTATTGCCGATGGGGCGGGGCGCCGTCCCAATAGGGGTCTTCGCCTGCTAGCGGGGCAGGTGGGGGACAGAGGCCGCCTCAGTTTCCAGCTCAGGGTTTTCAGTAGAGAGGTCAGAGTCAGACTCATACACAAGTATCAGCCCAGGGACAGGGCCGAGGTAGAGGTCATGGTGGAGGCACCCAAGAGTCTAGAGGCACTCAAGCCAGGGTTTTTGAGTTGAGGAGCGTCGTTGATCCTGTAGCGCCGGAAGCTACAGGTAATATTCGGACTCTTGGCTTCCCTTTCAGGGTATTATATCATACAAATGCTATGCACTTCTTTATATCGATGACTTTGTAGCTAGGTTGTCCTTAGTTACGGTAGAGGAGAGACCCTTCATTATAGGGTTACCCGATAGGGGGTATGGGTAGTGGTACCCGAAAGGTACCTGGTTGTCCCATTTGTTTGGGAAACTGTATTAGGGTAGCCGACTTCTATGTCATGCACTTGTTGCATGACATAGAAGTCATCTTAGGGATAGATGGGAAAGACTGCCATCAAGCTATTTTGGACGTCAAACGGAGGACCGCAACTATCTCCACGGGAACGAGACACGAGGTGATTTTCCGGGACGGGACCAAAAGGAAATGAGGCTTCTATTATTGTAGCACAAGAAAGAATACATAAGGAGGGAGTATGGTATGCTGGAACCGTTGTGGGACTATTCGTGGAATACCAAGAGATGCACAAGGTGAGCAACAAGAGTGGAGAAGACCGAAGTTGTGAAGCCGGATGTCGACTTGAGATATCCGGGGGAGTTATGAAGGATTAAAATTTGAACATTATGGTCGGACTGACGTTTTACCTACTTGAAGGAATGATACAAGTGTATGAAGAATACGAAGAACTCCCCCAATGTGTTGGGATGTCATGGAAAAACAAAGAAGACAAGGTCAATTGTTTGGAAGCACTGTTAAATCCTGTAGTTGGACCCTTCTGGTTGCACATCAGTGAGAAAGCTTAGAAGATTGTCCTTATCACCATTCCTTCAAAAAGGGAAACAGAGGGATTAAGGGGACATATTACTTAACCGAGGCTCCAAAAGTCAAAAGAGTCGAGTAAGTCTCTCGAGTTCAGGGGATGAAGGATCTTTGAAAGAGGACGGTCAACATTGTAGCTAAAGATGGATCAATACACGTGTACGAGGGACGTCACCTCAATAGAGCGGGGTAGATCTTTGGTATCATGACCACCCGTCAAGTGTTAAGGCAAGGTTGTGACAATTATTACATTGTGTGACGGCAGAAGAAAAGGCGAAACCCGAGATACCTCGGAGTCCGAATACGTCACAATGTGGATTTTTCCACTAAGTTTAAGCTCGACTCAATTCCGAGATCTAAGGCGCCGTATGGAATGACACTTATGAAGAGTTATGAGTTGGGATGCAAATGAAGGAGCAATTGGAAGAACTTATTGAAAAAGAGTTCATTAGAATTAGTGAAATACTATGGAGAACTCCGAATGTTATCTTGAACTCTTGATTTGAAGTTCATATTGGAATATATCTTAAACTCTTGATTTGAAGTTGTTATGAAGAACACCAATTTGCGGAAGGAGAGACAATTATCTCCGTTTAAACATTGATTTCTATAAGTTGAGCAAGATGACGATGAAGGACCAATATCCCTTACAACGAGTGGGAGATCTACTCGATCAGCTTCAAGGGTCGTAGTCCCTTCTAAGATTAAGTTAAGATTTGATTGCCACCAATTGAGAATTCGAGACTCAGATGTCGCAAATACGGCATTCCGGACTAACCAGGGTCACTACGAGTTGTAGTCACTCCATATGAGCTTATTGATGCCCGGAGGAGATATTTTGGGGTCTACTCTTGAAAAAGAGAGAAGATGTTTGACAAGTTTTCCCGGGATGGCAAACCCCGAAAGATGTGAAAGAAGTTACAGGTTTTCTAGGATGTGTTGGTCATTACCGGATTTGTGAAGACATTCTCCAAGACAGGGTCCTGATTGAGTATTGAGGAACGATGTAAAAGTAATATCATACGTATCTCGTTACTAGAAGCAGGGTGAAGTGAAGTACTTCCTTCATCACTTGGAACTTGTAACAAGATTGAGGAAATACAACAACAAAGATTGGTTTAACAAGAACCAAAGCCAACGGTGTAAATTGGAAGTACGATCGCCCTTGTTAGAGACAAGCAAAGAAGAAACATAGTGGAAAAGTTACATTAAGAATGACCCGAGAGTAGTGAGTGTTCACCCGGTGTTTCATGTGTATCAATCTAGGAAGTACAAGTATGACTCGAGAAGTTTTGCCGGTCTTGATGGGTTAGTGCCGTCGTAGAACCAATGAGGCTAATAGGAAGTCGGAGGATAGTATCTTTGGTTGAGTTTTACGCTAAGCTAGAAGCGTTGATAAATCGAAGGGTTAGACCTAGTTCTTTCCTTAGTGTGTGATGACATGAATTATGACCTATTTTTAGGCATGTATTTATATAGATTTTCCCTTTATTTTGCATGCATAGACATACATTCATTCCATTTATGGTTATATTCACCTACTTTGCAAGAATAGAGGTCTACACAGAGTTTTATTGCATTTGTAGGTAATTTGACGAATTATGGAGCAAAAATGACACATTTAAGGATTAAGCCTTGAAGCGGGACAAAAAGGAGTATAAAAGAAATTTAGGACGCGCCAAAGTATCTTCTGATACCGTCTGACGCGCCAAAGTATTTTCTGATACCGTCGGACGCGGCCCAAAGTATTCTCTGATACCGCCTGACGCGCCAAAGTATTTTCTGATACCTTATGACGCGGCCCAGAGTATCTTCTGATAACAGCGGATTCGACTTCTTTTTCAGCCCAAATATTTAGGGTTTATCTTTAAACCCTAGATAGATCCCTACATATATTCGATAGCCTTCAACATTGAAAGGCGGACGGTGACAGCCCCGGGACTTGGAGTCAAATTCTCCAAAGGGAGATTAGAGGCCGCAGCGGGAAATCTTTACACGTTTGAGAAAGATTGGAGATTCTTGGAGAAGGATTGAAGAACTTTTGCCGGGAAGCCAATCTTGATTCTTGTTTGTGAGATTTCTTTATCCATTGAAGTGATTGTGGTTTTTGAACACGTAATTGAGTTACTTAAGAGATACATTGATCAGTTTTGACGATTATTTACAGATTTGAAGGTTATTGAGTTTTTATTCAAGAATCGGGTTTATTTGCATTATTTCACTCAATCCTTGAATTGATTTGATTATAAAAATGGTTGGCTAAAACCCTTGTGATTCTGGGGAGAATAGTTGATGATTAAGGCTTAGATGATGATAGACTGAACTCATTCAAACATTAAGACCCTGAGAGTTTAGATTTTAGTTTTGCGACAACAGCAAAATCGGACTGTTCTTGGGTAAATCGGCCGATTTCCTTATGAACAGCACGATTTATTCTTCTGTCGAGCTTTAATTGAATTAATCTTTAATCAAAACTAATCCTTGCCTAAATCCCAACCTTGTTTAACCTTTTTAACCTCTAATTGAGTGTATGAAGAGACTTCAAACTTAATTCTACATTTAATAGATTAAGGTTACAAGATTTGGGTAATAGAGAGACTCAACATCCTTTATTAAAATTTTAAATGTGCTTTCTAATCTTTACTTTGGAGAGTCATATCCTGGAATTTTAGATAGTTAGTTTGAACAATATTCTTGTCTTTAGATCTTTCTATATTGCAGCCTCAACAACCCTTATAGAGAGAACCTTTAGATTAGTTATATAGGTTTCGGAACTTCACCGTACGATATCTACCTTTGAACATTTAATCTTGGCAATATAAACTCTGTCCTATATCTATAGAAGTGTCTTGAATCGAAAGCCGAAATCGGATACTTGAATCCTTGGAATCATTTTACCCTTATTTGATCATAAAAGCTTTTCGCATTTTTCGCTTGACAATTGAAATTGAATTTACTCTCACCAAATCCCTGAGTTCGACTCTGGAATTCTTACCTCACTACAGCCGATCCGTACACTG
Source organism: Fagopyrum esculentum (assembly GCA_033239045.1). NCBI lineage: Eukaryota > Viridiplantae > Streptophyta > Magnoliopsida > Caryophyllales > Polygonaceae > Fagopyrum > Fagopyrum esculentum. The sequence continues at coordinate 75,271,791 of BSUD01000005.1, read as the reverse complement.
CGGGTTCGCTTTGCTTTGAGTTCTAGATACAAATTTAAGACTTTGACGCACACACTTTTCGAGCGAACAAGTTTTTGGCGCCGTTGCCGGGGATTTGGTCTAGACCAATTTCGGTTTTCGGTTGTCTGGCTTGGGAGCTTTTGTTTTTGCTTTTAATCTTTTCGGTATGAGTTTTTGAGTTTTCAGGTTCACCAATGGCTGCATGTAGCTATAAACCTGCATTTGATCCAGCATGGTTTGCATGGCAAGGTGCTAGGGCGGACCATTATGAATACTTGGAAGAAAAATACGCCTTTCATTGGTTCGACAGTGAAAGAGAAAGAGATGAAGTTATTGAGGATGAGCTTGCCTGTTGGGATGAGCTCAATCCCCCTCATAACTTTTATGAGCAACCTCCTCAAGTGCAGCCTCCACAACAACCATCCGAGGATGGGACACAAACAATGTTGGAAAAGATGTTAAAAGTGTTGGACAAGATGGAAGACAAAATGAAGGCTATTTCTGAAGCTCAAAAATCCTTGGAAAATCAATTATCCTGCGAGGAAGAATTCCAAGTCTTAAGCCTTCCTCCTATTGAGCTTGAAACCCTTCTTGAAGTCCTCATTGAAGAAGAGGAAGAAGTGGAGAACCTTGGCCAAATCACTGAAACTGTGGCCAAGGTTGAAGAGGATCCAACTGAGTTGGGAGATATTTCATGTGTGGATCATCATCCCAACATGAAACTTGTCCCAAGCCTTGATGAACTTTACAAGGTACATTCTCTTACTTGTTTTGAAATTCCTATTAAAATTTCTAATTTTTTCAGGAATGCACTAGAGAGTTGGAGGTCTCTTCCAAAAGAACCTCCTAAGGTGAAGATGAAACCTCCATTAAAACTGCTGGAAGTAGATGCTCCTTGGACTACAAGGAGTGGAGTTAGCAAGCACTTCACCGTTAAGGCGATGAAGTGTCTTTTGTTCAAGTATGGGGTCATTCACATGACGAACACCATACATCATCCCCAATCTGGAGATGGGGAAGCTAGGAGGATTCTCGAGAAACTGATTTCTCGATCCAGGAAAGGATGGGACGCAAGGCTGAATAATATCCCATTAGAGCATAGGAAAGCTAGGAGAATCCCGGTAAGAATCAAACCGTACAAGCTTGTACATGGGAGATCTTACCATTTGCCGGTGAAATTAGGAACCGGAATTTTTTTTGAGGAATTTTATGATGAGTTTGATGAGAAATCCAAGATGTTCAAGGTGCATTGAATCATCTATGGAGATAGGTCCAGCTAACGACCTTAAACAAAGCGCTTCTTGGGAGGCAACCCAAGGTAATGCATTCATGTTTTTCTTTTTCTTTTTCTTAGGATAGTTTAGTGTAGTTTGCTTTGTTTTTGTTTTTCTCGATGCGCTCTCGGTTTGTTTTTGTCATGGATCGCAGGAACTAGGTATAATCTTGAGGAATTGATGGAAAAAGGCAATACAAATGTGCCTAAGGACGTTTTCAAGGAACAAAGGCAAGAAATCGACTTACCAAAAGAAGATCGGTCGATTTAGGCTTCAGAACAAGTCGATTTTTGACAACAGAAAGAAAAATCGACCCAGAGATCGACCCCCTCAGGAAAAATCGGGCCGACGAAAAAATCGGGCAGAAAACTCGGCCGATTTTTTGAAAAATAGGTCGATTTTTTCAAAAAAAAAAAAAAAAAATTTTTTTTTTTTCGGAAAAAAATTTTTCGGCCAAAAGTCGCTCCCCTTCTTCATTCTTCGACACCGATTGGAATATCCGGAGTTCCCTATTGAGCTTATATAGAATCCCACCATCACCACTCAATGAATGATTCGCCATGCCTGATTCGCCATCTTACATTGTGAGTATCCTTTTCTTCCTTTTCTTTTCTTCACATTGGGGACAATGTGAGTTTTAAGTATAAGGTGGAGGTATTTGCAATACCATTTGCATGTTTTATGTCTTGCATCATATGATTTGAAAATTTTAAAAAAAATTTTGTGCTTCTAGGATGAATATGATCTCTATGATAACATTTGTTTTGTGGAATAGCTATGATGATTTTGATATGCTTGAATTGATTTATGACATATGTGGGATTTGAATACTTTGTTAGAATTTCATGCATGTTTTATAATTTGCTTTCATTCTAAATCATGTTGAGTATTGAAGGTTGAAACCGCATGATAAGTTCTTACACTTCTTATTGATATGATTAAGACACCTCGATTTTCCTTGCTTCTTTCCTTATTCATTTAGCCCCTCAATAAAATAATTGTCTTCCCTACCTATCCGGGAACTAGGAAGAGTTGAGTTTTGGCATGTTTGATGTGGGAGGGCCATGAAAGCAAATGCTTGCATTCACAAGTATAGAAAATTGTAGGTTTGGGGAAGTCAATCTTGATGATGAGTAACTCGGCACCATTCACATAGCCGGGTGTTTGTGTCTTGCCAAAGTCGGATTGAGCGATATTCCTAACGGATTATGGTATGTGCATCAAGGGTTTCAGACATCTCAAAATTGAGAAACGCCGATCTCTTAGGCTTCGGTTTTTGTGCACCGCTGTCCATATTTCCAAAAAGTAAAGTCGAAAAAGAATTTTGTGTTGAAAAGGGAGAGCAAAGCTCTCAATGGTGGTTAGTTCAAATAGTAAAAAGAAAAAGAGTTTGTGTTGTTCCTTTTTCCCGGATTCATACACCACATTCCTTTATAAGTTTCCCACCTATTCACGTTTCTTGACCTTTGCTTGAAAGACCTTAAGATCTTTGAGTATGTTGTTTGGCTTCGTGGTCTAAACTAGATTCCTCATGATTGATTTTGATATATTGCAAGTTATGATGCATGTTATGATTTTCTTTCAAAGTGTGATTATCCTTTTCATGATATAATTCATTTTGATCATATGATGATTTTCATTAGCTATGAAGCAACCATTTGAGGGTGATCTATGAATAGAAGCACAACCAAAATATTGTGGTTTTTCTTTATTTTTGCATATTCATAATCCATATCATCTTGTATCTTAAGTTTAAACCTTGCTTGGGGAAAAGCAAGAGACAAGTATGGGGTATTTTGATGACATGAATTATGACCTATTTTTAGGCATGTATTTATATAGATTTTCCCTTTATTTTGCATGCATAGACATACATTCATGCCATTTATGGTCATATTCACCTACTTTGCAAGAATAGAGGTCTACACAGAGTTTTATTGCATTTGTAGGTAATTTGACGAATTATGGAGCAAAAATGGCACATTTAAGGATTAAGCCTTGAAGCGGGACAAAAAGGAGCATAAAAGGAATTTAGGACGCGCCAAAGTATCTTCTGATACCGTCTGACGCGCCAAAGTATTTTCTGATACCGTCGGACGCGGCCCAAAGTATTCTCTGATACCGCCTGACGCGCCAAAGTATTTTCTGATACCTTATGACGCGGCCCAGAGTATCTTCTGATAACAGCGGATTCGACTTCTTTTTCAGCCCAAATATTTAGGGTTTTATCTTTAAACCCTAGATAGATCCCTACATATATTCGATAGCCTTCAACATTGGAGTCAAATTCTCCAAAGGGAGATTAGAGGCCGCAACGGGAAATCTTTACACGTTTGAGAAAGATTGGAGATTCTTGGAGAAGGATTGAAGGACTTTTGCCGGGAAGCCAATCTTGATTCTTGTTTGTGAGATTTCTTTATCCATTGAAGTGATTGTGGTTTTTGAACACGTAATTGAGTTACTTAAGAGATACATTGATCAGTTTTGACGATTATTTACAGATTTGAAGGTTATTGAGTTTTTATTCAAGAATCGGGTTTATTTGCATTATTTCACTCAATCCTTGAATTGATTTGATTATGAAAATGGTTGGCTAAAACCCTTGTGATTCTGGGGAGAATAGTTGATGATTAAGGCTTAGATGATGATAGACTGAACTCATTCAAACATTAAGACCCTGAGAGTTTAGATTTTAGTTTTGCGACAACAGGAAAATCGGACTGTTCTTGGGTAAATCGGCCGATTTCCTTATGAACAGCACGATTTATTCTTCTGTCGAGCTTTAATTGAATTAATCTTTAATCAAAACTAATCCTTGCCTAAATCCCAACCTTGTTTAACCTTTTTAACCTCTAATTGAGTGAATGAAGAGACTTCAAACTTAATTCTACATTTAATAGATTAAGGTTACAAGATTTGGGTAATAGAGAGACTCAACATCCTTTATTAAGATTTTAAATGTGCTTTCTACTCTTTACTTTGGAGAGTCATATCCTGGAGTTTTAGATAGTTAGTTTGAACAATATTCTTGTCTTTAGATCTTTCTATATTGCAGCCTCAACAACCCTTATAGAGAGAACCTTTAGATTAATTATATAGGTTTCGGAACTTCACCGTACGATATCTACCTTTGAACATTTAATCTTGGCAATATAAACTCTGTCCTATATCTATAGAAGTGTCTTGAATCGAAAGCCGAAATCGGATACTTGAATCCTTGGAATCATTTTACCCTTATTTGATCACAAAAGCTTTTCGCATTTTTCGCTAGACAATTGAAATTGAATTTACTGTCACCAAATCCCTGAGTTCGACTCTGGAATTCTTACCTCACTACAGCCGATCCGTACACTGTGGGTTCGCTTTGCTTTGAGTTCTAGATACAAATTTAAGACTTTGACGCACACACTTTTTGAGCGAACAGTGTGTATATGTGTGATAATATATGTTGTGTGTGCCCCGTGCTGGAATGTGCTTTATGACATGATGTATCTTACGGTAGTAGTTCGGGTAGATCGTGTGTATATAGTAGAGGGTTTAAGCTTTCCTAGTTTTGAGAGTTTATACCTCCACCTGAGGTACCGAGAAGTTTGGTGTATGGAAAGTTTCGGGCCAAAACTTGTTTTTAGGGGGACCTGATGTAATGCCCCGTTCTTTTGGATGCGTTCCGATTTTGATTTTCTCCCTACTTTCGATTCGTTTGTAGCACGAGATTTCTTTTTATTATTATTTAAAAATAATATTCGACATAAAAATAGCTTCCCGGGTATTTTATTGTTTTGGTGTACATATACGTATTTCCGTATTTTATTTTTAGTCGGAAAAGTTGGAAATTCCCGATTCGGGGATCCCTTTTCGAATGTTTAATCGAGTTCATTATTGTTAATACACTCCTCTATATTTATTTATTTCTCCCCCCCTTTCTCCTTTTTGCTTCTTTTCTTTTCTATTTCTTTTTCCCCTCTCCCTGTGTTTGGAGTTGCGCTCACCCCACGCCAACGTCTTCTCGTTTTCCCCGTCTGTAGACTGCGATCCGGCCGTCCCCTACCCTTAGCCTGCAGTTCGACCATTCACTTCTCCCTTTTTCTGCCTCCTACTGCTTCCCTTCCTATCCCACTCTTCTCTCAACCTCTCACCATTTCTCTCAACTCACCTCCTTCCCTCTATTCTATTCTTTCCTCCGGATCTGTGCGATAGCAACCAAACGCCGCCACTGGATCCGCCGGGAGCGCTGCAGCCGCCTATTCCTCCGCCTCAAGCCACTTGGAACGCCGGCGTAGTGAGTTGCCGCCACTCCTCCCTCTCTTTTCCTCCCTTGCTCATTCTCTTTGTCTAATGCCGGCCGGCTCCCCTCTGTTCTGTGCAGTAACCGTCGGAAGAGTTGGAGCCACCGCCTCCCCGCTCTGCTGCCGGAGACGCCGCCAGTGGAGCCGCCCGCCTGCACCAACGCCGGCCTTAATCCCTCCTCCGCCTGCGCGAACCGCCAAGAGCCTCCCCCTTTCTTCTTGTGCCGTTGTCGATAGGTTGAAGAAGGCTTTTAGCCAAATTTCATTTTGGCCCCCTTATTTGTGTATATTAAAGATTGTGCCCACTGTTTTGTATTTACAGTTTTAGACCCAGTTTTTAGATGTGAATAATATTCTCTCCTGCAGAGTTAATTATATAAATGGACCCAAATTGTTTTATCGCAGTCATGGCCCTATTTTCAGGAAATGTGCGGTTTTTTCCCTTGTCTAAAAACATAGTTTTGACCCAAAGAGTATTTCGGAAATATGGCCCGAGTTTGGTGAGTTTCATAGTTGCCCGGAAAAGTCGATTTCGGATTTTGACCCATGTTAATAAAATGGTATAAGTCACTCCGGGAAATGTTTTGCGGGTTTTTAACCTCGTTTCCAAAGCAGATTTTCCTTAGAATATTACACGTTATATTCCGTTCAAATTTAGCATACAAGCTAAATTTCCTTAACTTTGGTTTAGGTCCGGAAAAGGCCGTTATAGACCAACGAATCCAATCTCGACGTCCGTAGATCATCTTCAACCTTGGATCGTGTGTGAGTCCCTTCTTCCTCGATCTAGTTATGTTTAGTGGTAGAATCATGCTAGTTTGGATTTAGCGTAACTTAGGGCAAATGCCAAGTAGTGGCTTGGAACCTTAGGTGAGTGTTTGAGGTTATTGATGTTCTATGTCATGTGGTGTGTTGATCTCGAGTTGTTATACAGTTGTGAGCCTCGTGGTTGATTTTGTAAGACTTGAGGTGGTATTTATATGTTGGTTGAGATTGCGGAGTTTAGGATGAGAGTATCCTAGCACTTGGGGCTATAGTTGAGATCTCGTGAATTTATGAGGGCTAGGAGTGTATCCTAAATTATGAGAGTGTATGACCTAGTAAGATGATATAAGACTAGAACTCTTAGGACTTCTAGCTTTTGAGTAGTTGTTAATTATCGTGCCTTGTCTTGAACAAACTTTGGTTATATTCCTTCGGAGAGTGATATCGGTTTCGTTTAGCTTTGAGACGAGGTAAGTCCTCGGACTTACTTAGCCGCTTTTATGCATTATTTGGATACATTATGGTGATGTGTGTTTTATTCCTGTTGATCATGAAACCGGATTAGGATTTCTTGACTATATATATTTGGCCCATTGTTATTATTATCAGGCGGTGACATCACTGCCCAGCTCCCAAGGGAGACTTGGAGGTTCTATGCGACCAGACCATACATGGTATACGGGCGGGCTTCTTCGCCACTCCACATGGTATACAGGTTGAGCTCCGCCACACTCATGTTGGTTACACGGGGACAAAGACGAGAGGTATAAGACTCTCGTGTCACACTTGAAACGAATGGAATTAGAAATGGAATAACCTAAAAAGAGAATAAGAACCGGATGTGTATCTATATAAGCATGCTGTGTGTTATGTGTTCTTATGTGTGTTTTTGTGCCATATTATCTTTATAATGCCAAGAATGAGCTAACGGTTTTAAACCGTTTATGTAGATGCCTTGCAGGTTAGGGATGCCGCCGAGTGAGGTGGAGGAGTGGGCAGCCGAGGAGTCTCCGTACATTATAGGATGGGGACGTTTATGGGTTTTCTTTGTATTGTTGGATTATGTTATGTTGTATGGTTTTGGATCTCTATATTGTTTTGCGTCGTTTTGAGGACTCGGCTGAGTTTCCACCTTGTATCCCTTCTTTTCTCTTCTCGCATTCATCATAAACTATTTTAGTTTTACGCCTTTATTTGTGCCATGTTGGAAAGGTTCAGTGAGATTGTTGTCAGGCTAAGGGTCGGGCCCATTGTGAGGTCTCGCCCGCAACATCACGATATCCCGCGGATTTGGGGTGTTACAAAAACGACAAAACAAACTATCTACTCTAATCTATGGAAAAAGGGAAAAAAAGCAAAACTTTGGGTTGCCTTCCAAGAAGCGATTTGTTTAAGGTCTGTAGCTAGACCTATCATTTTTCTGCTCATGTGAGGAGGATAGGTGCAATCCCCTCAATCTGATTCTCCGGTGTGTATTTCTTGAGTCGTTGGCCATTGACCATGAAAGCTCTGCTTTCTTCACCCCATACTTCAACTGCACCATGGGGAAAAACATGTTTAATTACAAATGGTCCAGTCCAACGAGACTTCAACTTGCCGGGAAATAGACGAAGTAGGGAATTAAAGAGAAGGACAATATCACCTTCTTTCAAATCCTTCGGAATGATGTGCTTGTCATGCCTGTTCTTCGTCCTTTCATTGTAGATCCGCGAATTCTCATATGCATTCAAGGGGATCTCTTCCAACTCATTCATGTCAAGAAGGCGTTTCTCTCCAGCCTCCTCGGTGTCAAAATTCAGCCACTTAGTTGCTTAGTAAGCCTTGTGCTCTAGCTCAACGGGGAGATGAAAAGAATTCCCATACACAAGATTGTATGGTGTAGTGCCAATGGGAGTCTTGAAAGCTGTCATGTACGCTCAAAGTGCATCGTCCAACTTTTGTGACCAATCTTTCCTCGTTCTAGAGACAATTTTCTCTAGAATGGCCTTGATCTCTCTGTTGGATATCTCCCCTGCCCGCTAGTTTGAGGATGATAGGGAGTGGCGATCTTGTGAGTCACCCCATATTTGGCTAGTAGAGCTTCAAACTTACGGGCTGTGAAGTGCGTTCCTCCATCACTAATGATGGTTCGGGACGTCCCAAACCTTGGGAAGATTGTTCTATTAACAAACTTCACTAACACCATAACATCATTAGTGGGAGAAGCTATCGCTTAAACCCATCTTGAAACACAGTCTACAACCAGAGGTATGTATTATTTCTCACAATAATATGGGAATGGTCCCATAATGTCCACACCCCATACGTCAAAGTTCTCCACTTCTTGTATGTTGTTGAGCGGCATCTCATTTCTCCTAGAAATGTTCCATGTTCTTTGACAAGCATCGCAACAAGAAACAAAACGTTGCACGTCCTTAAATAAAGTAGGGCAAGAGAATCCAAACTACAATACCATAGCACAAGTCGTGTGAGAAACAACATATCCTCCACAAGGTAGAGAATGGCAATGGCTGATGACGCTTTCAACTTCGTCTTCCGGTATACACCTCCTAATGAAGCCATTTGGACCTCGCTTGAAGAGTAGAGGTTCATTCCTAAAGTAGTGCCGGACATCCTTGAAAAAATTCTTCTTTTGAGTGTAGGATAGTCCGGGAGGTATTTCCTAACTAACCAAATAAGTTACAAGATCAGCAAACCATGGTTCGCTACCTCTAGAAATATGACGAAGGCATTCTTCCATCATGTGCAGCTCCTCGTCAGGGAATGAGTTATCAATGGGAAAGTCATCCTTTGTGATGTGGGGAAGGCGACTTAGGTGGTCTGCCACGGAGTTCTCATATCCTTTCATATCTTGGATCTCCATATCGAAGTCTTGGAGGAGAAGAATCCACCTAAACGGCCGCGGTTTTGCATCCTTCTTGGTGAGAAAATACCGTATGGTTGCATGGTCAGTGTAGACAATCACGTTCGCTTCTACAAGATAAGAACATAATTTCTCAAAAGCATATACAACTGCAAGTAATTCCTTCTCGATTGTGGCGTAGTTCAGTTGAGATTCATCTAGCGTCTTGCTAGCATAATAGATGGTGTGAGTATGCCCATCCTTCTTCTGTCCGAGCACCGCTCCTACAACTACGTCACTAGCGTCGCACATCACCTCGAATGGAAGATTCCAATCCGGAGGTTGAATGATGTGTGCTTAGAGTAATGCTTCTTTGATATTGTAAAAGGCATCTAGACATTCCTTCGAAAGTTCAAAGACTATATCCTTCATTAGTAGGTTAGTCAATGGCTTAGAAATATTAGAAAAGTCTTTTATTAACCTTCAATAAAATCCAGCATGGCCAAGGAAGCTCCTTATCCCCTTTACCGACGATGGTGGAGGTAACTTGTCAATCGTCTCAGTCTTGGCTCTATCAACCTCAATGCCAAAATTAGAGACCAAGTGACCTAAAACAATTCCTTCAGTCACCATCCAATGACACTTTTCCCTGTTTAACACAAGGTTAGTGTCTTCATATCACTGCAGAACTAAGGAAAGGTTAGCAAGGAAACTATAAAAAGAAGAACCATAAACGGAGAAGTCGTCCATGAAAACCTCCATGATGTTTTCGATATACTCAGAAAATATCGCCATCATACACCTTTGAGAGGTGGTTGGAGCATTGCACAATCCGAACAATATTCTCCTATAACCAAACGTACCCCAAGGGTACATGAATGTGGTCTTCTCCTTGTCGTCTAGGTGGATGGGAATCTGAAAGAAACCATTGTAGCCATCTAGATAATAGAAATGAGAATTATGCGCTAACATCTCAAGCATTTGATCAATGAAAGGAAGAGGAAAGTGATCCTTCCTAGTGGCAACATCCAACTACTTGTAGTCGATGCATACATGCCATCCCGTAATGGTTCTTGTGGGGATTAACTTGTTGTTCTTGTTAGTAACACCAGTCATTCCCCCTTTCTTCAGACGGGGCTCACCCACTTGCTGTCGGAAATAGGAAAGATGATACTTACATCAAGAACTTTGAGGACTTCCTTCTTCACAAGCTCTTTCATGATCGGATTTAACCGTTGTCGAGGTTCACATGAAGGTTTATGGTCATCCTCCATCAATATTTTTATGCATGCACAAAGAGGGTTTGATACCCACTAGATCATCAGTTGTTTATCCTATGGCTTTATTATGCAATTTCAACACATTCATAAGTCTAGCATGCTCATCATTAGTTAAAATAGCACTAACTATGACCAGATATGTAGAGTTTGGTCCTAGAAAAACGTACCTTAAGTGTGTAGGAAGAGGCTTTAACTCCAATGTTGGCGGTGCCTTTGTTGGTGTGTTGATGCCTTCCGAAGTGTCCTTGGATCTTCCCAAGGGTGTAGAAGAGGTAGAAGAATGTCCAACAGTGTTTTCAAGAAGAGGGGAAGAAGTCTCGGGATTTCCAAATTCCACGGCCACACCTGTGGCCGTTATATCAAGAAATCCCGAGACGTTGGAGAGGTCACATATGATGCTCTTTGTGATCTAGGAGCAAGTGTGAGCATTATCCACTTGCATTGTGTGATAAGGTTGGTTTAGGGGAGCCTAAACCGGTGAAGATGACGTTATACTTGGCGGATCGATCTATCACTCGATCCGTTGGCATTCTTGATGATGTCCCCGTAAAGGTTGGTAAGTGAAACGTTCCCATTGATTTTGTAGTTTTGGACATTCCTGTAGATTATCCGATCCCAATCATACTTGGGAGGCCGTTTCTAGCATCGTTCGGTTGCTTGGTGGATTGCAAGAACGCCAAACTGCAATTCAATATTGGAGAGGAGAAAGTTGAGTTCATACTTTCAGCTTTGATCAAGGAACCAACTCTAGGAGAAGAAGTCTTCAATATATATGATGAAGAAGACTCGAGAGAGATGGTAAGTTCAATTTTGCTCAAAGATCCTTTGCAGAAAGTCATTAGTATGAGCATAATGGAATGAGGAGTCGAAGAAGAGCCAATCGAAGCCTTTGAAGTATTGCACGTTGGCTCGGAAACTGGCCAATACCATGGCCAAAATTAAGATTTCACGGGTGTGGAAATAATTAATTTAATTAAAATCCCCTTGGCTTTCACACTAAGTTATGCTAGATCCAACCTAACATGATATACTACCACTAATCATAACTAGACAAGGGAAAAGGTACTCACACAAGGTCCAAGGCGGAAGACTATCTACGGATGTCGAGTATGGATTCGTTGGCCTTTATCGGGGCGCTTCCGAACCTAGCACCAAACTAAACAAATTTAGTATAACGCTAAATTTGGGTATAGTATATAATATAAGAATAAACCACGTAATAAAAATCCAAGTTAAAATCTTAAAATCACTTTCCGAGTAATTTATACAATTTTAGAAACTTGGTCACAATCTGCAATTAAATCTCCGGGCCATAAATCCAAAATAAATCCAACAAAGGACACAATTGATCATTGTTAAACGACTAGTCACAAACTGCAATATAAAAATATGGGTCCATTTATGTAAATTAATTTTGCAGGAGGGTAAAGTTGTTACATCAAAAACTTGGGTACAAATCTACAATTGTAAAAAATTTAGGGAACAAATGTAAAGAAACATAAAGAGAGGCGCCGGATTTAAAATAAGAGAAAAAGGGTCTGAACGCACAGTAGGAGGGTGGCGGCTCCAAGGACCTCCGGCAAGGCTCGTGCAGGCGGGGTGGGTTCACCAGCATCGCTCTCGGCGGTAGAGCATGGAGGTGGGTGGCTCCAGTCCGCCGGAATCCACTGAAACAGGGGGCGACGGCAAAGAGAGGAAAACGGGAACAACGCAGAGGCTGCAGATCCGGCTTCGACCTTCGGTAGGGCGATGCTACAGTGATTTCGGTGTTGCTTGTGTGTCTTTGCCAGCGGTGGAGAGACGGCGGCAGCGTGAGTCGGGAGGAAGTGGTTGGTAAGAAACAAAGGGGGAGAGGGGAGCTGTCTTGGACACTGGGGAAGAAAGCAAGAAAGAGAGAAGGTTGGGGCTGGATCAGGTGATAGGGGTAGAGGAGGGGCGAGGGGTCAAATTCAGGGTAGCCGAGGGGTCGGGAGTGAAGGGTCGGGTTGCAGCTATAGGTCGGGAAGAGCGAAGGGTTGGCGAGAGGGAAAGGTCGGGCACAATGAAAGGTTTGTTCACCATTCGGGACGAGAGAGAGAAAAAAGAAAGAAGAAGAATAAGAAAGAAAAGGGAAAAAGGAAATAAAGTAAAAGGGAGTAAGAGTGACTCCGATCCAAAAGAGTTCGGTACGGGGTTTTCGAATCGAAAAAAACTTCCCGACTTTTTTCCAAAAGTAATAATACGGAAATACGTGAACGTATCCAAAATATAATTATACTCGCGAAAGATATTTTAAGCCGTTAAATACTTTTAATAAAATATTTAATAAAATATCGATTAAAGTAAGAAATATATATCGAAAATGCACCCAATAAACGGGTCGTCACATCGGTTCCCCCTAAAAACAAGTTTTGTCCCGAAACTTGCTATACATCGAACTTCTTGGTCCCTAAGGCCGAGGTATGAACTCGCAAACTAAGGAGGCTTAAACCTTATAATCTATACACAAAAATTACTCGAACTACCATTGCAAGATATATAAGATCATATAACACATTCCGTTACTGGGTACATAAAACAAAATAATAACACATAACATCACACATGCACAACTCAACAAAGGGAAGAACTAGGTCTAACCCATCGATTCTATTGGTGCTACTAGCTCAGTGTAAAACTCAACCAAAGATACTATCCACCGTCTTCTAGTTAGCCTCATCGGTTCCTCGTCTGTCACTAGATTCTAATGACTGACAACATGACTCGAGTCATGTATGTGCTCACATGAAACACCCGGTGAACACCCTCCCCTCTTGGTTGCAACGCCAATCTGTACAACTCTTCCTACTTGATCTCATCTCTCAAAAAGGTCCGTAATATCGGGGACCCAACTCCCTTCTAATGACCAACACGTATGACGCCTCGCGTAAGTGATACCTTTAACTAGACTCGTCTCGTATCTGAACCCTTGAGGTTCGTATCTCTTATCTATACACGCCTTCTGACGACTTAGCTCGGCTAGCATCCGCCCTTGGACCACCGCCACTCGAGTGAGGTCGTCCCTTATTTGCTCAAGGTTATCCCCTCATATACTATCCAAATTCTAACACCACGGGGTACCACATTTTCGTCCATAAAATACCTCACAAAGGCCATCACAAACGATACATCTCAACTATCATAATACGTGAACTCAATCACGGAAATGTCCGAGTCACACTTGTTCTCACTCTAGAACAAAGGCTCCCAACACATCCTTTAAGGCATGAAAATCCCTCTCTAACTGACCATATGTTTGAGAACGATAAATTGTCATGAAATGCAACTAGTACTCGATGCGGCATGATCTTGCTGCCCAAAATCCCGACATGAATCGCTCATCTCGATCCGAGCTAACGATACTCGGTATTCCCAGTAATCTCACTATTACTTAGTAAACTCCACAACTAGTCGACTCATCGGCCCTGTTTCCCCACAAAGGGTATAAAATGCGTTGTCTCCGTCGGTCGGTTCATAATGACCCAAACACGTCACAACTGTTACTTGGTCTCAAACCGGTAATAACCTCTATGGAGGTATCCTCCCACTCCCACTGCGTAACTAGCGGTGGACGGAGTCCTCTTCCCGTCTTATGGTGCTCAAGCTTGACCTGGTGATGGGTCACATACTAGCTATGCACTTAGCCGCATCGGCCATAAGGACGCCTCACCAATGTGAACATCAACAGTCCGGATACCTCTTACCAACACCAGGGTGAACTAGTAAGGGTAGTGTGAGCCTCATGGAGGCTCTATCTCATCTCTCCGTTATAATTACACATAGACGCTCTTGGCATCTCAAAAACCGTCAACCCATGAAGGTAACTATGGTGTCCCTCCTCGGAACCTTCTATCCCGGATCTTCCTCAAAGTCATACCAATCCCACGCTTCTGTCGGGTCTCTTCATAGATAATCTATGTTAATAAACTGAGGCTGAACCGTCAATTAAGTTATTGCTTCCCCTTGAAGCTATAGCACCCCGAATCCGCGGGATTCGGGGTGTCACATTGGGCTAGGATCTCACAGTGGATCCTGACCTAGCCTGACATCAAGTTCACTGGACCTTACAACATGACACTGACAGATATAAAACAAATGCATAAAACTGTATAAACCGTACAACCAAAAGGTAACAACAACATAGCCGAGTATAAACAACAACATCCTCACACAGGAGGTAACAAAAGAACATCCTCACGTAGGAGGGAAAAGTAAACAACCCCAAAAGACCACAACCATCCTATGTACGAGAGGTCCTCGGCCTGCCATTCTGCTAGATCACCCAGCAACACGCCTATCCTGTAGGGCATCTACAACATGGTAATAAACCATTAGCTAACCATACATATATAGAGTAATGCATAAGCACATACACAATCATAGAAAGATAAACATATCAGCATGATATCACACAATTACCCATTTTAACATCTTTATATAGTAGTTATTCACTCAAATCGTCTATATATAGATAAATGAAAGTATGTGACACGAAGACCGATACATTCTCGCCTCTGAGCCTGATAGCCAACTATACGAGTATCGGTCACACAATCCGTGTACCCTATGGGTTGGACTGCGCCATTCCTGTAAACCAGCCTGGCCTGACATCAGAGAACCTCCCAGACTCCACGGCAAGATGAAAGGGAAAGGTTATCACAACTACGCAATGGGGCAGTCAATAAAACATAGGTCGGTATAAAAGACATCTCATGCTATCATAGCAAACATATAAAGCACACACCACTCATGCAAACACCCAATATAAGGATGGTAGCTAAGTAAGTCCTACGGACTTACCTCATCCTCGTATACAACTCAACCAGAACTCGATCACCTCAACACTGTAGGGAAAACACAACTTATAGACAAGGCAAAAAGAGATATATCAAACTCCTATCAACACAAGGCTCACTCCTCGACCCAAAGGGATCCATAGGATCATCCTCAACCTAACCTCACAACCTAATAAACCTCAAAAGCCATACAAGGCAGATATCGATCATAACCTCATCCAAGCACATCCTCACACATCTAGCATGATCCTATACACTCACACTAGGAAAGGAGGGAACAAAGACATCCTAAAGCAAGCCTAGAAGCAACACACACCTGCAGAAAGAAGTGCAGAACTTAGGTGATGCAGGTAGCCGCAGGGGTGGATCTCAAGTAGCGTAGATGCAGCTCTGGCCGGCGCTGGGGCGGCTGCAAGGTGGCACAGGGGCGGTTGGATAGCAGAGGACGCCACTTCATCCCTTTCTTCACTTCTTCCTTCGATTCCTTCACTCCTTCTTCACTCCAACACCATACATACAAAAATATACATATATATATATACATCAACACAAGCCAATCATGGCTGAAACAAGATCCAAACCTAAGGAATCTAAGCTAGCCTAAGGGAAGAAAAGAAAAGAAGAAGGAAAGGAGAAAGATAGGTGGAGATGGAAGAGAGCAAACCAACTGAACCTCTGCAGAAGCAAAATACCTCACCAAGATCTCCAAGTTGGCTCAACAAGGAACATCAACATCATCATCAACAATCAGCAACAAGCCAAGCATAAAAGCTTCCAAACTCACACAAAACTAAACCAAGCTCAAGAAAAGATTCAAAGAAAGAAGAGAGGAGAAGATGAATGCAGGGAGAGAGATGAAGTTGTGGAGAGTGATAACCCTCATTAGAAAGAAGAAGAAGCTTGAGCGTACTCATATCTAATCCTCCTCTTCGACATCCTCTTAACGAGTCCGAGAAATGCCACGGTGTTCGCCAAAACGTAATGCTCAACTCGGCACTTGAGCATACTCATCCACGTATGAACACTATCCCAATCCAACAACGTCGTCCACGTGTGATGATATCATACTATCATCTTAACTATATGGTCTCATATATCTATATGCTACTACATATCATAGGTATACGTATATAAGAATATATACGTCCTATGTTTGCATCACTACCAACAAGCCAAATCTAGGAAATCCACTTCAATAATACAAGGTCCAGAAACATACTATAGTCCACATATATAACTACACAAGGTTACTATAATAAATCTACTATAACATAACAAGTCCATCATGCATACTACAATCCACAAAAATAACTATAATCCAACAACTAGGTTGCCGAGATCCGCGGAAGGAGTGGTGGTCCGTACATTCTATCCCTGACTGACTATGCTCGTGAATTTGAAAACGAAATTCATTTTTAAAACTTGAAACCCTTGAGGGTTCTATTTACTTATATTCGGCCTTTAGAAGATTGTGAGTGTCATTGTTGTCAACCTTGGGCTCTGATACCATATTGTAACACCCCGAATACGCGGGACTCTGGATGCTATGGGCAAAGACCTCACAATGGGTGCCGACCCTTAGCTTGACAACAATTTCACCGGATCTTACAACAAGACACTAATAAAGGAAAAAACCAAAATACATTTTAATGCAATGATATGATCCCCTGAAACAAACAAACGAAAGACTCCAACTGAGTTTTCAACTCCAAAGACCCAAACGTCAAATACACAACAATGTACAATACACAAGACTCAAACCAAAACCCATCCTAAAATGTACGGAACCCCGGCTGCCCACTCTTCTACATCCCTTGACCGCATCCCTAACCTGCAGGGCAACTACAATAATATCGGTATAAAACCGTTAGCTAACATTCAAAGCATTAGAATCATGGTAATGTCACATACACACATAAGTGAACGTAAATACACAACACGCTCATACACACAAACCGATTTATTATCTTTCCATTTACGTCATCCCATTTACTAATTCCATTTATGGTGTGACATGAGAATCATAACGATTTCGCCCTTGTCCCCTTTCACCACACAGATTTGTACTTGATGCGAATCAACATAACCTAGTGAACTGGTCGCAAGGAACCACCTAGTCGCCCAATTTAGGAATGGACAAGCGGTCACCTCTCGTTTATCATACACTTGGGCCAATATACATATAACACAAGGTCGTCCTAGTTCCGATTTCGTTGTCATAAACATAAATAAACACATACACCACCAATCACACAACGATGCTAATACAAGGAAGCTAGTTAAGTAAGTCCGGAGATTTACCTATCTCAAATGCTCGACCCGTAACGAAAACCGCACTCCGCTTCCCGTAGGAAGATACTCTCAGCCTTGCCAAACGAGGCACACATCGTCAGTATGCCGGAACCAATCGTTTTGCCACCAACTGTCCAAGTCAAAACTCATCCGGAACCTATCGAAATCAACATTTATGTGTTGGAGGTCATGCCTAAAACTGAGCCAAAACCTATTGAAATCAAACTGAAAATGCTTGCTCCCAGCATGCCTAATGCAAGAAAAATTTTACTCTCTCCGGCTAAGCTGTCAGGTTTGCGCACTCTCAGTAAAACGTCAATAACTTAGGCAATTCTTGGAATTAAAATACCTAGCAGTACAACTTTGAAAGGTATTTTCAATATCTACAACTCTCTAGTTTACACAAAGTCGAGATTCCAAGAGAAAGAGGATGAAAATGACCCTACATTGCATCAACTATGGTACTTGTATGGATTGTTGGGCAAGATCAAGTATGGAGGCATTAAAGATGGTTATACAAAACATATGCACGTCCAACCAATACATATTTCATGCAGCATACCATGCTCATATTATTCATATATTATGCATGAAGTTATGTATTAATCATGTGAAGGTCAACACGTCAACATTCAATTGAACATTAAAGGCATCTTCACACATATACATTGAATGTTGGACAAGTTAGTTCAACGGTCTTCTTCTCCTTCAATATGGACGTCCAATACATTATTTGACCCTCCTTTATGTGTTTTCCAAGTGAAGTGAATAACATTCAATAGTCATCTTTGAATAAAGGCCAAATGTGGCCATTTATGTGTTTGAATGTCCTAGAAAAACTCTTGAATTTCTTGCATTTCCTTTTGATAAATCTTTGATATTTCTAACACTTAATTAGAGAGCTCCTAGGCTGAGTTTTGTTGCTATATAAAGCCTTGTAATTTCCCATTGTAAAAGAAGTCAAGTTAAATGAAGTAAGTTAGCCTTTGTTTTTTCAAAGTTGTTGTTTGCTTTAAAACAAAACCCAAATTCTAGGTGAGATGCTTAGTTTTCAAACATATAGGTGAGATGCTTAGGTGGTTCTAAGGTGAGAGGCCAAGGAACGAAGGTTCGAACCCCAAAGTGAGATTCCGAGGTTAGTTCGTTCGAGTTGAGGGATTCCCAAAGTGAGAGGCCGAGGGAATTTGCTCTTCATATCCAAAAACCAAAAATAAAAAAAAAAGGGGTTCCGTTTCACCTATTCCAATCCGAGTGTGAACTTGTGCCGGTGGATCCTCGTGTTCGAATCGAGTTCGATCACATCACCTTTACAAGGTCGTACAACACTCATGCTAGGATAACCCGTTCCTAGTCTTAGAGATCTCAGAATAGCAACGTCATGCTAGGATACTCACGTCCTAGTCCACAACCTCAGAAATCATACAATCTCAAACCGTAGATCCTCTCAAGCTCAACATACAACTTAAATCCATAACAAGCTCACAAGATAACATCAACCCTTAAGCCTTAAAACGTTCAAAAAACCTCAACAACTCACCTAAGGTTCAAAGCCACTACTTGGCATTCACTCTAAGTTATGCTAGATCCAACCTAGCATGATATACTACCACTAATCATAACTAGACAAGGGAGGTAATCACACAAGGTCCAAGGCGGAAGACGATCTACAGATGTCTAGATATTCTAATGAAGCTCTCGTGTTTTTTTATTCTCTAAGGAATAAAACTTTTGTAAACTAAGAGGAAGAAAAACTCTTGGAACGAATGAAGATAGCTTTGGATCGCTTCAAGACTAACATGTTTCCGTGTACGCTTGTTTTTCTTTTCTCTTCAATCGCCATCTTCATTTATAGTCTTTGATGGAGAACTTTCTAGCCGTTATAAAGATAGCCGTTTGGTACGTTCTTCTTTCTTCTTAGAACATGCTACTTGGTTGAGGTGAAGTAGCCATTGTAAGATCTTCTATCTTCTTCTGTTTGACGCTCATTCAAGATCTTCATTATCGTAATCTTCATTTTGGAAATGAGCCGTTGAAGATCTTTGTTTGTTGAATATTCTAGATCTTTTCTCTTGGATACTTCCGTTAAAGATCTTCTCTTGACATCCGAGATCTTTTTGTTGTAGATCTTCTTCTTTTCTGAGATCTTCTCATATCTTCTATCTTTGAGATTTTCTTGTTGGTCGAGATGTTCTTGGTATCTTTTGGTTGGCCAAATCTTCTTTTGATCCTTGGTAGATTTGTTTGTTGAGATTGCAATGAACTTCAAATTCCTTCCAACCGATATGTTCTCTATATCGTGTTCCAAGGATTCGGCTCTGATCCATTGAAATAAATTTCAAGTCCTCTTCGTTAATGCATTCCATTCTTTGCGCTTGTCTTTTGTATTGGTTTTCAAGGCCTCCATTCATCCCTTGAAATGCTTTCCAAGGCTTGCATACATTTGACAAACACAAAACCAAACCAAGCAATCTAGAAATAAAAATTGATATTTATTAGTATGAAAACCGCTCATTTGTGTTAAGTCTTCCATCATCACATATGCATATATAGTCGAGGTGGAGTTTTCAATCTCCCCCTGATGGAAGACAACACAAATATCGTACCTGCATTTAAAGTTAGCGATGCATATGTAATAATATCAAAACCTAAAATGCAGAATGCAGAAATATCGAAATTTCGGATCACATAATTTCTCCCCTTTTGTCTTTCAATAAGGGAGAACAAAGAGTTAGAGCACGGGAGTTTAAAACGATTACAAACCCACAAAAAGTATTTCCAAAAAACCACAAAAAAAGTTTAAAACGGAAGTCCCTCAAACATATTTCAAGGCCAGGAAATCAAAACCAAGGGGTTTTGAAATCGATGTCAAGGCCTTTACATCCATTTCAAGGTTGTGATGCACTACTCCTGGTACCATTTGGGATTCAGACGCCCTTTCTCACGAAGTTCTTCGAGGCACTTCTTTTTCCAGCGAGCATGAGCGTTTTTCAATTCGATGTTTTTGTAGTACTCATCCACACGTCATTGATCTCTCGCGTTCTTGTATTTCTTCACTAGACCAAACTCCTCAATTTGTAGTATATCCGGATCCTCAGGAGTAGGTTGGCGAATTGGGTGATCTTTCACAATCTTGTAACACTAGTTCATGACCTCTTCAACCTGTTTTGTAGTTGCTTTGGTGTCGTCCTCAGTTAAGGGCTTAAGACTGCTCGCAAATGTTAAGGAGAGGACATTGACATGAAACATTTGATTGATCTTCTGCTTCAGTATGGCTAGCAGATCCTGTGATTCGTCTAACTTATGTGTGATCTCGGATCTGAATGCCAACATCTCCCTTCTCAGTGAATCCAGACCAACCTCTATTGCGTCAAGTCTCTGTGCTGTACAAAACGACCAAGTGCTTTGCTCTTTCAGACCTATTCCACAAACTGTGTCTTTTCGATCCCTATGTTGTCAAAGAAATATTCATCCGGTTCTCCAACAACATAGTGTTTTTCCTCATCAGCCAAATCAATAAAGAAATATCGAAATATTTTTGGAAGCAGATTGGCATAAGGAAGAGGGGTATCGTTGGGGGCATTTATCATGTGGAGCATGTGATTCAGGATGATACTAGGAAGGTCAACATCAAGGCCATTTAACACGCGATACAGAAAAGCAAACAATTGATTTGTCAACACATCTCGACATTTAACTCGTGGGACAACACATCTCACAAGAATGCCACACACAATTCTGGCCTCGAGAGTTAGAGAGGTCAAAGTGGGTTGTGGTGGAGAGTTGGGTAGAAGAAATGGTTCTTTGTCCAAGCTAACAGTTCTTGCATGGTGGGGATAGTCAAAAGAATTGAAAGTAGGAAGCCCTAGAACCTGAGCAAAAACGAGAGTGGAAAGAGCGATAGTCTTACCTTTGACCACAAACTCAAGAATTATCTCTCCTCGTTCTCTTCTGGCGGTAAGATTGACGAAGAATAACCTTGTCAACCTTGGGTATCCAAATTCCCTTGGATTGAGGGTTTTCCAGATGGAACACCCTCCTAGCATAGTGATGCAGGAGAGACCGAGAGACAAAAAGAGTTCCAGGTCCACCAACTCATGCATGCAAAGATTTCGGTCCTTGAATCCGTCAAGCCATTTGCTAACGGAGGTGTGGATACTGAACCAGTTCGAGGGAAGGCCAGTCCTTTTGCACATATCCAAATCTTTCATGAGAGACGAAGATTTAGAGTCGGAGGAGAGGTGCACAACCCTGTGGCGTTTGGTAACCGACGGCGATGACTCATCTGTTGATGTTTTCTTTGAAGCCATGGATTATGTTTATGAGAGAAATTGAAAGGGTTTTGGAAGATGAAAGAGTAAAGTAGATGAGTTTGTAAAACGAGTTGAAGCGGAAGGAGTTAAGGAAGGGAGAGAAGTGATATATAAGGGAAGAAGTCACATCAACTTCGGTTTAATGAGATCTTGAAAGAATCAAAATCTTGGAAAACCGATTTTGATTAGAGTTCTTTCCATAAATTTTATAACCACTTTTCAAAATAATTCTTTGAATCTAAAAATAAGGACGTTTGAAATCATTTTAAAAATCCTTCTTTTAAATAATTTAGAGATCAAATATCTAAAAGATATTAACCCCTAAATAGATCTATGATTTTCAATGTTGCCCTTGAATTCCGTTTCAAGGCCCTTGAATTTCATTTCAAGGACCTTGAAGTTGACAAGTGTGTTGTAGACAAAGGAGGAAATAACATGATTTACCCCCCCCCCCCTAAGTTAATGCTTCCTTGTTCAACATACCAAGCTCTAATCTAATAAAACTGAATTGATCTTCAGGTAGAGGCTTAGTAAATATATCTGCAAGCTGCAAGTTAGTTGATATAAAAGATATCGAAACATCGCCTTTCTCAACATGATCATGTATGAACTGATGCCTTACATCGATATGCTTTGTTCTTGAATGCTGCACAGGTTTTTTAGTAATCGAAATAGCACTAGTACTGTCACATTTAATCGGGATACCTTATAGATCAAAGCCAAGAGCACAAAGTTGTTGAGCTATCCATAAAATTTGTGCACAATAGGCTCCTGCAGCTATGTATTCTGCCTCAGTTGTGGATAGTGTTACGCTAAGATTGTGTAGCACAATAAGTCTTAAATTTATACTCGTTATATTTCTCCTAACTCCTAGCGCACCCGCAGTGTACGGGACGTTCGTAGTGTGGATAGTATTCCGAGGTCGAACACAAAGACTAAGGTGAGATTGATTCGGTTTATGATTAAGTCTAGTGAAGATCTAAGATAAGAAATGAGAAAGAAATAAAGAAATGAAAATCTCAAATGTTTTTGGTTGGTTTTTGGTGATCGATCAAAGATCACAATTCATGTAAAAGTAAGCAATCAACTAAGATAACGAATCAAAACAAAGAAACAAGCTAAACAAGATATAGATCAAAGAAGGAAAAGACAGATTCTAGGGGTTGGAAGTTCCGGTTATGGCATAGGACTCAAGCTATCTATTCATTCCTTGGATTAACTATGTTGGGATTTAGTGTTTCTAAATTGGAATCAATCACCGGGTAAGTCTCATGGTCCACTAATCCATTCCTAAGGTCTCATTACCGGGTAAGTCTCTAAGAACCTAAGGATTGGAATTCTACACAAACCGGATTTTTGCCTAAAGGTCTAACCTATCCTTACCGGGTAAGTCTCGGAAAGGGAAGTTCTAGGCAACTATCGTAGCACACTTAGTCCAATGGCGGCTTGCGAGGCTCACCACTACCTAGGGTTTGTAATCTTCGAAATCTAAGGGTAAGAATCACCGGGTAGGTCTCTTCTAACACTTAGTAGCTAACACTAGGTCACCCTAGGCTAGATTAACTCAACAAACACCTAGGATTTCAACATTCTAACAATCTAAGACTAGATCCATCGAACTAGGGAAAATCACAGGTTGTTCTACCTGAACCACGGCCGTAGTTTGACAAGAACTACCCGTGATTTCTAACAGAGGCTACGTTTATGCACACAAGTCATCCAAAGATAAATCTAAGTCCGTCCTATCATAGCCCTAGCCATAACCATCCTTTCCTTACCCTAAAATCACATCTTATTTAGCCTAAAACATTCATAGTAGATATCGAAACAAGCAAACATAAAATCATGACATCCATTTGCAAGATGATGAAGGAAAAGAGATGAACAAGTGAACTAAAACAAAACCAAGCTGAAAATAGAATTAGAGTAACTCACAATCCTTCTTAAAGAAGGTTCAAATGGTTCTTACAACTCTAGAAATCAAATCCGAAACTCTTCACTACAAAGCTATCAAAGTGTGGCAATGGTGTGTTCTTCTTCTCCTCTTCAATGGAGCTCCTCTTCTTCCTCTTGAGCACTTTCCTTCCTAGAAAGACTTCTTGTTGAGAGAATATTTTTGTTAGAAGATCATGGATAATGGAGAGCTGCTCCAAGATGCTCCTAGCTGCCTCTCACAGCCAATGAAGGACCACTTTTATAACAAACTTGCATGAGCTGGACATGAGAGTCGTGGCACAGCTGTCACAAGAATCTGGCAAAATCCACGGGTGATTCCACGGCCGTGGAGTGTCAGAGAACTGTGATTCTGTGCAGAAACTTCGCCTTGGATCATTAAGTTGTGATTTGGTGCATGGCTAGTGTTGGCAAGGTTCCAAGAGTCCTTCTTAGCCCTTAATTTGCATCCTAATGAGTCCGAGGATGTGTCATCTTGACGAACGATCCTCAAACGTATCGTTTTAGCTCCTAAATCTCCCAAAATACCTACAAAGCAACGCACAAGTCCGTGTAGACGTCTATCTCGACAAAGTACGTGAATTGGGTGCAAACGTCGTGAGCTAGTGCTAAACCATGCATGAATGAGTGAGAAATCTATCTAAATGATTACCTAAAACTAAGCAATAAATCGTGTTATCAAAATACCCCATACTTAAGGTTTGCTCGTCCCCGAGCAAATTCTCAACTATAGAATACGAGATAGCATGATTTATGTATGCAGAAAAATGGCAAAATCTTTTTGGGTTTGTGCTTCTACTATTGGATCACCTTCATAGTCATGTTTTATGGCAATGGACAAGCAATTATGTATCAAACAAATGAAGGCATGGAAAGACAATTGTACTTAACTCAAAGACATGCATGAGATGTAAAGATGAAGAGGTCAAGAAGATCAAGAGTATATCCAATCTAGATTACTAAGTCTTACAAACATGCAAGTAGGTCATAAGGTCTTGTGACATAAAAGGCCAAGAAACGTTGTGATTAGGTGGGGGTTTTTCTAGGCTTATGTGATGCTAATCCGGGAATGGAACTAACTCCACATCCTTGTCCTCGATCAAATCCCCTCAAGTGTATATTTTTTCCTATCTTGCTTTCTTTTCTTTTTCTTTGACTTATTTTTGAGACAATGGCATTGGTGTACAATAGCCGAAACCTCGGTGATTAGCCATCCTCGGGCTTTTTCTATTTTTCGAGGTGCATCCACACCGGGCACACATACCAAAGCTCGTTAGGGCTATTGGTTCATTTGACTTTGGCAAGACACCAACACCCGATTATGTGAAGTGTACCGAGTTACTTGTCATTTAAACCAACGCCCCCAAACCTATGTTTTTGGCTACACTTCAACAATAATTTCAGCATTTCATTCATGACATTCCTTTCATCAACAACTTTACCCCACACTTGCTTTTCACACACTTCAACACACTAGCATGCTCCTATTCCCGGATGGGTTAAAAGAGGTCTATTTTATATCAATTGAGGTGCTCAAGCAATCATGATCAAGATGAGAAGTAGAGAAAGATGAAATGCCTCATTCATTCCTAGATGGTATGCAAGAACTATCGTGTAATTTCGACTTTCAATACTCAATCCATTCTAGGCAAACATCATGATCACAAATCATTAATAGAATTTAAGAGAAGTAGTTCAAGTCCACATATGCATTTATCAATTCAACACATAAGGCCATCCATAGCCAATCCACAAGACAAGATTCATCATTAGGATCATATCCAAGCCTAGAAAGCACAAAATTTTTTTAAATTTTCTGATTTTTATGGGATTTTCGAAATATGTATCTACAATGCAAGACATGTGCAAATATTAAACTATCCTAGATGCTCATCATGCAAAGGATCATGCAAACCCCACCCCATACTTAGAAACACATTGTCCCCAATGTGTAAATGAAGTAAAGAGAGTGAAAGAAGGTTCTCACAATGTAAAAGTGTTTTGCTATGGTATTTGGGATTTCTCAAGTGAATTGATGTTGGATGATCCTATCAACCATGGTAGAGAGCTCTAAGCATTCATCAAAGCTTTGGGACCCGCGCTAGGCACCGCTAGCCTTCCAAGTTCCGCGTCCGCTCCACCCATAATTGGTGAGGGGTCATCATCATCATTCATATGCCAAGAAAGGCTTCCAATGCCACTAATGCTCTAGCACACACACGAAACACAAAACACACAAAGCACACAAAAACAGAAAAATCTAAGCAAAACGAAAAATGAAAAGGGAAAGATGATACCAATGGGTTGCCTCCCACCAAGCGCTTCTTTAAGGTCATTAGCTTGACCAAACTCGGGGGTGTCTACTCAAGGTGAAGTGGGGCAATCATGTCTACCGGAGCTCCCGGAATATACTTCTTCAAACGGTGCCCATTCACTTTGAAATTTCCACAATGCTCCCCTCCTATCTCTATAGCTCCATGGGAATAGATCTTCTTTACCACATATGGGCCGGTCCATCTTGATTTGAGCTTTCCGGGAAAGAGCCGCAGCCTTGAGTTGAAGAGAAGGACAAGGTCGCCTTCACTCAACTCCTTCGGGATGAGGCGCTTATCATGCCATCTCTTGGTTCTCTCCTTGTAAATCCGGGCATTCTCATAAGCATCCAACCGGATCTCCTCGAGGGCATTCAATTCAAGCAATCTCTTTTCTCCCGCCTCTTTGAGATCAAAATTTAGCCACTTAATGGCCCAATAAGCTCTATGCTCCATCTCTACCGGAAGATGGCAAGACTTGCCATAGACTAATTTGTAGGGAGTGGTTCCAATTGGTGTCTTGAAGGCAGTTTTATACGCCCACAATGCGTCATTGAGCTTCATAGCCCAATCCTTTCTAGTCCTAGACACTGTCTTCTCAAGGATGGCCTTTATCTCCCGGTTGGAGATCTCCACTTGGCCACTAGTTTGGGGATGGTAAGGTGTTGCCACCTTATGAGTCACCCCATACTTGGCCAAAAGTGCCCCAAAGTTCCTATTGGTGAAGTGCTTTCCTCCATCGCTTATGATCACCCTTGGTGTTCCAAACCTAGGGAAGATCACCCGGTTGAAGAACCGCACCACAACCTTGGCGTCATTCGTAGGAGAGGCGATTGCTTCCACCCATCTTGACACATAGTCCACCGCCAATAGGATGTAGAGGTTGCCACATGAAGAAGGGAATGGTCCCATGAAGTCCACACCCCACAACACATCAAAAATCTCCACTTCTTGAATGTTGTTCAAGGGCATCTCATTCCTCCTTGAGATGTTGCCCGTCCTTTGGCAAGCATCACATGCCGCTACAAAACCTTGCACATCTTTAAACAAGTTAGGCCAATAAAAACCGGATTGCAATACCTTTGCACACGTCTTGTGTGAGCTAGCATGGCCTCCACAAGGTAAGTAGTGACAATGCCGGATCACACTCTCCACTTCATCTTCCGGTATGCATCTTCTAAACATTCCATCCGGGCCTCTTTTGAACAAGAGTGGCTCACTCCAATAGTAGTGCCTCACATCATTGAAGAACTTCTTCCTTTGTGCATATGTTAATCCGGGAGGCACTTCCTCACACACTAAGTAGTTCATGATGTCGGCATACCATGGCTCACTTCCTCTAGACACTTGGAACAAGCATTCCTCCACCATTTGCAATTGCTCATCCCGGAATGAGTCATCTATCGGGATGTTATCTTTTTCAAGCTCTAATGGTGGGAGTCTACTAAGGTGATCTGCCACGGAGTTCTCGGATCCCTTCTTGTCCCGTATTTCCAAATCGAACTCTTGAAGAAGAAGGATCCACCGAATCAACCTTGGTTTGGCATCCTTCTTTGTAAGTAGATAACGGATCGCAGCATGATCCGTATAAACTATGACCTTCGCTCCAACAAGGTATGAGCGAAACTTCTCAAATGCATACACAACCGCTAGCAACTCCTTCTCGGTGGTAGCATAATTGAGTTGGGCATCATCTAGCGTCTTGCTAGCATAATAAATAGCATGAGTACGCCCTTCTTTCCTTTGCCCCAAGACGGCCACAACGGCTACATCGCTTGCATCACACATGATCTCAAATGGTAGACTCCAATCCGGAGGTTGCATGATGGGTGCGGAGATCAATGCGTTCTTCAACCTACAAAAAGCCTCAAGACAATCTTTGGAAAAGACAAAATCAACATCCTTCATTAGTAGGTTAGTGAGAAGCTTAGAAATTTTAGAGAAATCTTGAATGAACCTCCGGTAAAAACCGGCATGCCCTAGGAAACTCCTTACCCCTTTCACCGAGGTAGGTGGTGGCAATTTCTCTATTGTTTCAATCTTGGCCCTATCAACCTCAATGCCACGTTTAGACACCAAGTGTCCTAACACAATTCCTTCACTTACCATGAAGTGGCATTTTTCCCAATTTAAGACAAGATTTGTCTCCTCACATCTTTGCAATACTAATGACAAGTTAGCCAAGCAATTATCGAAAGAAGAACCATAAACAGAGAAATCATCCATGAACACTTCCATGATATTTTCTATGTATTCCGAAAAGATGGACATCATACACCTTTGAAAGGTGGCGGGTGCATTACACAACCCAAATGGCATTCTCCTATATGCAAAGGTATCCCATGGACACGTAAAAGTTGTTTTCTCTTGGTCATCGGGGTGGATAGGGATTTGAAAGAATCCACTATACCCATCTAGATAGCAAAAGTGAGAGTGTTGAGCTAACCTTTCTAGCATTTGGTCAATGAAGGGGAGGGGGAAGTGATCTTTCCTAGAGGCCATGTTCAACTTCCTATAATCAATGCACATCCTCCACCCCGTAACCGTCCTAGTCGATATTAGTTCATTGTTCTCATTAGTTACTACCGTCATTCCACCCTTCTTAGGCACTACATGAACGGGGCTAACCCACTTACTATCCGAGATAGGGTAGATAATTCCCGCATCTAGCAACTTAATGATTTCCTTTTTGACCACCTCTTTCATTATAGGATTCAATCTCCTTTGATGTTCAATAGAGGGTTTGTGGTTATCTTCCATCATTATCTTATGCATGCACAAAGATGGCTTAATGCCAACCAAATCATCAATAGTATAACCAATGGCTTTCCTATGCAATCTTAGTTCATGCAGCAATTTAGCAAGTTCATCATCACTCAAGCATGCATTAACAATAACAGGATATGTAGAATTGTCACCAAGAAATGCATACTTTAAATGAGAGGGGAGGGGTTTAAGTTCAAGTGAGGGAGGACCTTTATCGGTTGAAGATGATCCAAATAAGGTTGGATGAGATGAGTCCAAAGCAAATGAAGACTCCCCATGGCCCCTAGAAGTTTGATCATCATCAAGAGCTGATTCAGGGGAAACCGCGGTTGGAAACACGGGTTGCTCATTTTCCACGACCGTGGTTTTTGCCAAGTTTGCCTCTCGGAGTTGTCCAGAAAGTTTGACGGCCGTGGTTTGTAAATCTCGACCGTGGAACTTGCAGCTGTTCAACACTTCTTCGTGGCTTTCAAATCCAACCCTTGGCTCCTCATCCATGGCTTCCAAGGTTTTGATTTCTTCATTGCAAGCCTCCTCATCATCTTCTTCCATCATGCTTAAGGTAAGAACCTTTTCCAAAGGATCTTTGATCAAGATCGAGCTCACAACTTCTCTAGATTCTTCTTGCTCGACTATGTTGAAGATATCTTCATCAAGGGTTGGCCCTTTCATCATTGTGGACAGCTTGAACTTGATGTTCTCTTCCCCGATGTTGAAGGAGAGAGTCCCGTTCTTGCAATCCACTAAGCATCCGGAAGTGGCTAGGAAAGGCCTTCCTAAGATGATAGGAACCGGATAATCCGCCGGAATGTCCAACACTACAAAATCGATAGGCACGTAGAATCCTCCTAGCTGCACCGGAATGTCCTCTAGAATCCCAACCGGGTGAGTAATAGAGCGGTCCGCCATATAGAGGGTCATCTTGACCGGCTTTGGCTCTCCTAGCCCGACCTTGTTGCTAAGTGCAAGCGGTATGATGCTTACACTTGCCCCAAGATCACAAAGGGCTTCGTACTTCACGTCTCGTACTCCAATTGGAACGCAAAAAGAGCCCGGATCTCTTAGCTTGGGAGGCATTTCTTCCTTCATCATTTGGATCAACTCCGAGGATCTCTTGGTCATCCTTATCTCCCCATACTCCTCCAACTTCCTTTTGTTGGAGAGTATTTCTTTCAAAAACTTGCCATACGCCGGCATTCCTAAGATGGCATCCATGAACGGAATGTTAATATGTAACTTGGACATTAGTTCAAGGAACTTACCAAAGTGATTGTCCAAACGAGCTCTCGCTCTTGATTGTGGGAACGGTAGTGGTGGCTTGTATGGAGGCGGTGCTACATAAGTTGGCTCTACATCCTTGCTCTTGCCTTCATCCTCTTGCTTCCTTCCCTCTTCTACCACTACTTGTTTCCCCTTAGCTTGGTCCTTGGGCAAAGGATCCTTCATACTCAACCCACTCCTTGTTGTGATAGCCAACACTTGGCCTCTTGGGTTGTCTTCGGTTCTTCTGAGAAGCTTCCCCGGATCCCTATGTGCTTCACCCGCCTTTTGAAAGACTTGTGCTTCCAAGACCTTTTGAGCCTTAGAGATTGAAGTCACGGTGCTCTCAAGTCCACTCAATCTTCCTAGCAATTGTTCAAACATGACTTCGGTCCTATCCTTTGAAGGTTGAGTAAAACCGGGTGGAGGTTCTTGTGAAGCTCTTTGTGGGTGAGTTGTGCTTGTGGAGGCGGGAGGGTTCAAGGCTCCATCCGGATTAGAGTAAGAAAATCCGGGGTGGTTGTGGTTAGGCCGGTAATTGTTGAATTACCGGTTGTTGTTGAAATTTCTTGGGCCTTGGTAATTGTTGAAGTTGCCCCTTCCCATATAATTCACATCTTCCTCCTTGGAAGACAAGTTAGCTTGTGGAGGTACTTGAGGAGTTGCTTGGCTCTTCAAGGTGGTAGTACACAACTCTCTCAAGGACTTCAACTCATTGTTGATGGCGTCAAGCTTGAAATTGCTCATGGTGACTTCACTCACCTCATATGCTCCCGCCTTTCTTCCTTCGCTCTTCCTATGAGAGTACTTTTCAATCACTAGGGATTGCTTCTCCACAAACTCCCAAGCATCATCTACATGTTTCTCCATAAATGTCCCACCGGAAAGAGATTGAAGCTTGAATTGGATATCTTCATCAAGCCCTTTGAAATAGATCTCTAATAGCTCAATCTTTGGTATGCCATGGTGCGGACAATCTAGGAGAAGGTCTTTGAATCTCTCCCAAGACTTGAACAAACTTTCTCTATCCCTCATCACAAAGGCATTGATCTTCCCTCTTAATTCGGTGGTCTTGGAAGGCGGGAAAAACTTGGTCAAGAACTCGGTTGTCATCTCCTCCCAAGTACCAACTCGCCCTTGTGGAATAGATTGATACCAAGCCAAGGCTTTGTCCTTAAGAGAGAAGGAAAAGGCCCTTAGCTTATGGTTGTTGCTCTCCAATCTTGGTGGTTTAAGAGTCTCCATCAAAATCTCATAGTTCATCAAATGTTGGTGGGGAGACTCTCCTTCCATCCCTCCAAATTGATTATGCCGGATCATTTGAAGAACTTGAGGGCGGAGCTCATAGTTGTGGGTTGCGGGATCTCCTAGATTCACACCCGGTCGGTGTGCTCTTTGTGCCGGATCCATACGTCTCCCTAGGGTTTGTGGCTCCTCAATAGCAATGGGAACGACCCTAACATTGGCCGCCGGCTGCGGTTGTGGTGGAGGAGGTGGAGGTTGTCGGCGATTAAGCTCTCCTTGAACAAGGGCTTGCCTAATCTCCTCAATCTCCCTCCTAGTTTCCTCTTGCCTCTCATTGGCAAGTCTCCTTTCTTCCTCCAAGAGCTCATCTCTTAGCCTTATTTGTTCTAAGGCTTCATCCAACTCAGCTTGAAGATTTCTACCGGCCATCTCTTTCTCTTTTCGGATGTTCTTGGATCTAGATCGAAGGGTTTTCTCCTGTTCGGGATCGAATGGAGCTAAATCCTTGCCACGCGATCTTCGCATACACCTAAAGAGTAGTAGATGTCCTGAAAAGAAAAGATACCAACCAAAGAGAGATCAAAAGCAACAAGAAAGATCTACACTAGAAACAATCACAAAATAGACTCAATCTAGACCTAGTCCCCGGCAACGGCGCCAAAAACTTCTTACGCTAAAAAGTATGCACGCAATAAGCCTTAAATTTATACTCGTTATAATTATCCTAACTTCTAGCGCACCCGCAGTGTACGGGACGTTTGTAGTATGGATAGTACTCCGAGGTCGAACACAAAGACTAAGGTGAAATCGATTCAAGTTGTGATTGAGTTTAGCAAAGATCTAAGCCTAAGTAAAAGAAAGGAATAAAGAAAGGAAAATTTCAATTGTTTTTGGGTTGGTTTTTGGTGATCAATCGAAGATCACAATTCGTGCAAGGTGAAAAATCAAACTAACTAAAAAATAAACACAAATGGACAATCCAAACAAGATAATGATCAAGGAAAGAAAAGACGGATTCTAGGGGTTGGAAATTCCGGTTATGGCATAGAACTCAAGTTATCTATTCATTCTTTGGATTAACTATGATATGTTGGGGTTAGGTGTATCTAATTTGGGATCAATTACCGGGTAGGTCTCATGATCCAACTAATCCATTCCTAAGATCTCATTACCGGGTAAGTCTCTAAGATCCTAAGGATGGGAATTCTACACAAACCGGATTGTAAATTAGGGATCTAACCTATCCTTACCGGGTAAGTCTCGGACAAGGGAAGTCCTAAATAACTATCCTAGCACATCTAGTCCAATGGCGGCTTATTAGGCTCACCACTACCTAAGGTTTGCTATTTTAGATTCTAAGGGTAAGGATTACCGGGTAAGTCTTTCCTAACTCTTAGTCGCTACACTAAGTCACCCTAGGGTAGGTTAAACTCAACAAACACTTAGGATTTCAACATTTTATAGGTCTAAGGCAAAAATCCTTCGAACCAGGGAAAATCACGGTTTGTTCTTCCGAATCCACGGCCGTGGTTCTTCAAGAACTACCCGTGATTTCTAACAGTTACTACGTTCATAAGCAAAAGTCATCCAAAGGTGATTCTAAGTCTGTCCTATCATAGTTCTAGCCATAGCCATCCTTTCCTTACCCTAGAACCGCATCAATTTAGCCTACAACATTCATAATGGAAATCAAAGCAAACAAACATAAAATCATAACATCCATTGCAAGATAATGAAAGAAAGGAGATGAACAAGTGAACTTCAAAAACAAACCAATCTGAAAATGGAATTAGAACAACTTACAACCCTTCCAAAAGAAGGTTCAAGGGTTCACAAATCTCTAGAAATAAGATCCGAAATACAAGAAGCTATGGTGTGTGATCTTCTCTCCTCTTCAATGGAACCTTTCTTCTTCTCTTTGGCACTTTCCTTCCTAGAAAAAATCTTCTTCTTTTGAGAATCTATTTGTTAGAGAAATGGATAATGGATGAGCTGCTCCCAAAACTACCTCAGCTGCCTCAAACAACCCATGATGGACCACTTTTATAACAAATCTTTCATGAGCTGGCCATGAGAGTCGTGGCACAGCTGTCACGAGAATCTGGCGAAATCCACGGTCATTTCCACGGCCGTGGTTCTTCAGAGAACCGTGATTCTATGCAGAAACTTCGCCTTGGATCATTGAGCTGTGGTTTGGTGCATGGCTAGTGTTAGCAAGGTTCCATGAGTCCTCCTTAGCCCTTTGCTTGTGTCCTAATGAGTCCGAGGACGTGTCATCTAAATGAACGATCCTTAAACGCATCGTTTTAGCTCTAAACTTCCCGAAATACCTACAAAACGCACACAAGTCCGTGTAGACGTCTATCTTGACAAAACACATGTTTTGAGTGCAAAACGTCTTGGACTAGTGCTAGATCATGCATGATTGAGCGAGAATCCTATCTAAATGTACTCCTAAAACTATGTTATAAATCGTGTTATCAAAATACCCCATACTTAAGGTTTGCTCGTCCCCGAGCAAATTCCCAACTATAGACTAAGAGATGACATGATTTATGTATGCAGAAAAAAATGGCAAAAATCTTTTTGGGTTTTTTGCTTCTACTATTGGATCACCTTCATAGTCATGATCAATGGCAATTTGATAAGCAATTATGTATCAAACAATAAGGGCATGGAAAGACAATTGTACTTAACTCAAAAGCATGCATGAGATATGAGAATGAAGAGGTCAAGAATATCAAGAGTCTATCCAATCTAGATTACTAAGCCTTACAAACATGCAAGTAGGTCATAAGGGCTTGTGACATAAAAGGCCAAGAAACGTTGCAATCGGGCGGGGGATTCCCTAGGTTATGTGATGCTAATCCGGGAATGGAACTAACTTCACTTCCTTGTCCTCGATCAACTTCCCCCAAGTGTTTATTTTTCCCTATCTTGCTTTCTTTTCTTTTTCTTTAACTCATTTTTGAGACAATGGCATTGGTGTACAATAGCCGAAACCTCGGTGATTAGCCATCCTCGGGCTTTTTCTCTTTTTCGAGGTGCATCCACACCGGGCACACATACCAAAGCTCGTTAGGGCTATTGGTTCATTTGACTTTGGCAAGGCACCAACACCCGATTATGTGAAGTGTACCGAGTTACTTGTCATTTAAACCAATGCCCCCAAACCTACATTTTGGCTACACTTCCTCAATAACTTCAGCATTTCATTCACGACATTCTTTTCATTACATCTTCACCCCGCATTTGCTTTTCACACATTTCAACACACTAGCATGCTCCTATTCCCGGATGGGTTTAAAGGAGGTCGAATTTATATCAATTGAGGTGTTCAAGCAATCATGGTCAAGATGAGAAGTAGAGAAAGATGAAATGCCTTATTCATTCCTAGATGGTATGCAAGAACTATCATGTAATTTCGACTTTCAATACTCAATTCATTCTAGGCAATCATCATGATCACAAGTCATTCATAGAATTCAAGAGAAGTAGTTCAAGTCCACATATGCATTTATCAATTCAACACATAAGGCCATCCATAGCCAATCACAAGACAAGTTTCATCATTAGGATCATATCCAAGCCTAGAAAGCACAAAAATCGTTTTAAATTTTCTGATTTTTATGGGATTTTCGATTTAAGTATGTACAATGCAAGACATGTGCGAATTTTAAGCTATCCTAGATGCTCATCATGCAAGGGATCATGCAAACCCCACCCCATACTTAGAAACACATTGTCCCCAATGTGGTATACAAGTAAAGAGAGTGAAAGAAGGTTCTCACAATGTAAAAGTGTTTGCTATGGTATTCGGGATTGTTCAAGTGAATTGATGTTGGATGATCCTATCAACCATGGTAGAGAGCTCTAAGCATTCCTTCAAAGCTTCGGAACCCGCGCTAGGCACCGCTAGCCGTCCAAGTTCCGCGTCCGCTCCACCCATAATTGGTGAGGGGTTCATCATCATCATTCATATGTCAAGAAAGGCTTCCAATGCCACAAATGCTTCTAGCATACACACGAAGTAGACAAAGCACACACAAAGCACACGAAAACAGAAAAATCTAAGCAAAAATGGAAAATGAAAAGGAAAAAAAATGTTACCAATGGGTTGCCTCCCACCAAGCGCTCCTTTAAGGTCACTAGCTTGACCAAACTCGGGAGCGTCTATTCAAGGTGAAGCGGGAAAATCATGTCTATCGGGGCTCCCGGAATATACTTCTTCAAGCGATGCCCATTCACTTTGAAATTTCCACAATGCTCCCCTCCTATTTCAATAGCTCCATGGGGAAAGATCTTCTTCACCACATATGGCCCGGTCCATCTTGATTTGAGCTTTCCGGGAAAGAGCCTTAGCCTTGAGTTGAAGAGAAGGACAAGATCTCCTTCACTCAACTCCTTTGGAATGATCCTCTTGTCATGCCATCTTTTGGTTCTCTCCTTGTAGATCCGGGCATTCTCATAGGCTTCCAACCGGAGCTCCTCGAGGGCGTTTATATCAAGCAACCTCTTCTCTCCCGCCTCCTTGAGGTCAAAATTTAGCCACTTGATGGCCCAATAAGCTCTATGCTCCATTTCCACCGGAAGATGGCAAGATTTGCCATAGACTAACTTGTAAGGAGTGGTGCCAATCGGTGTCTTGAAGGCGGTTCTATATGCCCATAGTGCATCATTGAGCTTCATAGCCCAATCCTTTATAGTTCTAGACACCGTCTTCTCGAGGATGGCCTTTATCTCTCGGTTGGAGATCTCCACTTGGCCACTAGTTTGGGAGTGGTAAGGTGTTGCCACCTTATGAGTCACCCCATACTTGGCCAAAAGTGCCCCAAAATTCCTATTTGTGAAGTGCTTCCCTCCATAACTAATGATCACCCTTGGTGTTCAAAATCTAGGGAAAATCACCCGGTTGAAGAACCGCACCTCCACCTTGGCATCATTTGTAGGAGAGGCGATTGCCTCCACCCATCTTGACACATAGTCCACCGCCAATAGGATGTAGAGATTGCCGCATGAAGAAGGGAATGGTCCCATGAAGTCTACACCCCACACATCAAAAATTTCGACTTCTTGGATGTTGTTCAAGGGCATTTCATTCCTCCTTGAGATGTTCCCCGTTCTTTGGCAAGCATCACATGCCGCTACAAAACCTTGCACATCTCTAAACAAGTTAGGCCAATAAAAACCGGATTGCAATACCTTTGCACACGTTTTGTGTGAGCTAGCATGGCCTCCACATGGTAAGGAGTGACAATGCCGGATCACACTCTCCATTTCATCTTCCGGTATGCATCTTCTAAGCACCCCATCCAGCCTCTCTTGAATAGAAGTGGCTCGCTCCAATAGTAATGCCTCACATCGTTAAAGAACTTCTTCCTTTGTGCATATGTTAATCCGGGAGGCAATTCCTCACACACTAAGTAGTTCACGATGTCGGCGTACCATGGCGCATTTCCTCTAGCCACTTGGAACAAGCATTCCTCCACCATTTGCAATTGTTCATCCCGGAATGAGTCATCTATCGGGATGTTGTCTTTCCCAAGCTCCAATGGTGGGAGTCTACTAAGGTGATCCGCCACGGAGGTTTCGGATCCCTTCTTGTCCCGTATCTCCAAATCAAACTCTTGAAGAAGAAGGATCCACCGAATCAACCTTGGTTTGACATCCTTCTTCGTAAGTAGATAACGGATCGCAGCATGATCCATATAGACTATGACCTTCGCTCCAACAAGGTACAAGCGGAACTTCTCAAATGCATACACCACCGCCAACAACTCCTTCTCGGTGGTAGCATAGTTGAGTTGGGCATCATCTAGCGTCTTGCTAGCATAGTAAATAGCATGAGTGCGCCCTTCTTTCCTTTGCCCTAAAACAGCCCCAACGGCTACATCGCTCGCATCACACATGATCTCAAACGGTAGACTCCAATCTAGAGGTTGCATGATAGGTGCGGAGATCAAGGCGTTCTTCAACCTACAAAACGCTTCAAGACAATCTTTGGAAAAGACAAAATCAACATCTTTCATTAGTAGGTTAGTGAGAGGCTTAGAAATTTTAGAGAAATCTTGAATGAACCTCCGGTAAAAACCGGCATGCCCTAAGAAACTCCTTACCCCCTTCACCGAGGTAGGTGGTGGCAACTTCTCTATCGTTTCAATCTTAGCTCTATCAACCTCAATGCCACGGTTAGACACCAAGTGTCCTAACACAATTCCTTCACTTACCATGAAGTGGCATTTTTCCCAATTTAAGACAAGATTTGTCTCCTCACATCTTTGCAATACTAATGACAAGTTAGCCAAGCAATTATCGAAAGAAGAACCATAAACAGAGAAATCATCCATGAACACTTCCATGATATTTTCTATGTATCCCGAAAAGATGGCCATCATACACCTTTGAAAGGTGGCGGGTGCATTACACAACCCAAATGGCATTCTCCTATATGCAAAGGTATCCCATGGACACGTAAAAGTTGTTTTCTCTTGGTCATCGGGGTGGATAGGGATTTGGAAGAATCCACTATACCCATCTAGATAGCAAAAGTGAGAGTGTTGAGCTAACCTTTCTAGCATTTGGTCAATGAAGGGGAGGGGGAAGTGATCTTTCCTAGAGGCCATGTTCAACTTCCTATAATCAATGCACATCCTCCACCCCGTAACCGTCCTAGTCGATATTAGTTCATTGTTCTCATTAGTTACTACCGTCATTCCACCCTTCTTAGGCACTACATGAACGGGTTGGAAGTTCCGGTTATGGCATAGGACTCAAGCTATCTATTCATTCCTTGGATTAACTATGTTGGGATTTAGTGTTTCTAAATTGGAATCAATCACCGGGTAAGTCTCATGGTCCACTAATCCATTCCTAAGGTCTCATTACCGGGTAAGTCTCTAAGAACCTAAGGATTGGAATTCTACACAAACCGGATTTTTGCCCAATGGTCTAACCTATCCTTACCGGGTAAGTCTCGGAAAGGGAAGTTCTAGGCAACTATCCTAGCACACTTAGTCCAATGGCGGCTTGCGAGGCTCACCACTACCTAGGGTTTGTAATCTTCGAAATCTAAGGGTAAGAATCACCGGGTAGGTCTCTTCTAACACTTAGTAGCTAACACTAGGTCACCCTAGGCTAGATTAACTCAACAAACACCTAGGATTTCAACATTCTAACAATCTAAGACTAGATCCATCGAACCAGGGAAAATCACGGGTTGTTCTACCTGAACCACGGCCGTGGTTTGACAAGAACTACCCGTGATTTCTAACAGAGGCTACGTTTATGCACACAAGTCATCCAAAGATAAATCTAAGTCCGTCCTATCATAGCCCTAGCCATAACCATCCTTTCCTTACCCTAAAATCACATCTTATTTAGCCTAAAACATTCATAATAGAAATCGAAACAAGCAAACATAAAATCATGACATCCATTTGCAAGATGATGAAGGAAAAGAGATGAACAAGTGAACTAAAACAAAACCAAGCTGAAAATAGAATTAGAGTAACTCACAATCCTTCTTAAAGAAGGTTCAAATGGTTCTTACAACTCTAGAAATCAAATCCGAAACTCTTCACTACAAAGCTATCAAAGTGTGGCAATGGTGTGTTCTTCTCCTCCTCTTCAATGGAGCTCCTCTTCTTCCTCTTGAGCACTTTCCTTCCTAGAAAGACTTCTTGTTGAGAGAATATTTTTGTTAGAAGATCATGGATAATGGAGAGCTGCTCCAAGATGCTCCCAGCTGCCTCTCACAGCCAATGAAGGACCACTTTTATAACAAACTTGCATGACCTGACCATGAGAGTCGTGGCACAGCTGTCACAAGAATTTGGCAAAATCCACGGGTGATTCCACGGCTGTGGAGTGTCAGAGAACCGTGATTCTGTGCAGAAACTTCGCCTTGGATCATTAAGCTGTGATTTGGTGCATGGCTAGTGTTGGCAAGGTTCCAGGAGTCCTTCTTAGCCCTTAATTTGCATCCTAATGAGTCCGAGGATCTGTCATCTTGACGAACGATCCTCAAACATATCGTTTTAGCTCCTAAATCTCCCAAAATACCTACAAAGCAACGCACAAGTCCGTGTAGACGTCTATCTCGACAAAGTACGTGAATTGGGTACAAACGTCGTGAGCTAGTGCTAAACCATGCATGAATGAGTGAGAAATCTATCTAAATGATTACCTAAAACTAAGCAATAAATCGTGTTATCAGATAGGGCGACAAAGTTTTGCTTCTTGGAGTGCCAACTGATTAGGGATGACCCTAAGAATTGACAACATCTAGATGTACTCTTTCAATCAACCTTATAACCTGCGAAGTCAGCATCTGAATAGCCAACAAGGTGAAACGAGCTTTGACGTGGGTACCATAACCTAAATCCTTAGTGCCATTGATATACCGAAATATCCTTTTCACAACTATCAAATGTGATTCTTTAGGATCTGCTTGAAATCTTGCACACATGCACACACTAAACATAATGTCAGGTCGAGTAGTGGTTAGATATAACAAAGAACCAATCATACCTCGATACTCCTTTTGTACAACACTTTTACCGTCCTTGTCGTGATCAAGTGAAATTGTGGACCTCATAGGAGTTTGTGCTACCTTGGATTAATCCATTTTATACTTCTTAAGCAAGTCCTTGGTATACTTCCTTTGATTGAAAAATATTCCTTTCTTTGCTTGTGTAACTTGAAGTCCAATAAAGAAATTTAACTCTCCCATTAAGCTCATTTTGAATTCCCTACACATAATATCTGAAAATTCATTGCATAGAGAATTGTTAGTAGCACCAAATAATATATCATCAACATAGATTTGTACTACTAAGATATCGTTGCCTCTGGTTTAGATAAATAAAGTTTTGTCAATCAAAGCTCTTTTGAAATCATTTTCAAGGAGATACTTGGTCAATCTATCATACCAAGCTCGATGAGCTTTCTTAAGACCATAAAGAGCTTTGTCCAGTTTAAAAACATGATCCGGAAATTCATCATTTTCAAATTCAGGAGGTTGAGCAACGTAGACTTCTTCTTCTAAGAAGCCATTTCGAAAAGCACATTTTACATCCATTTGAAATAACTTTATGCTCATGAAAGATGCAAAAGCAAGTAGCATACGTATGGCTTCTAACTTGATAACCGGAGCAAAAGTCTCCTCATAATCAATACCTTCTTATTGTTTATGCCGTGAGTTACAAGTCCTGGTTTGTTTCGAATGACTTTTCCACTTTCATCCAACTTGTTTCGAAAAACCCAATATGTGTCAATGACGGATTGGTGCTACGGTCTGGACGTGAGGGTCCAAACTTTGTTTCTCTCAAACTCATTTTGTTCATTTTGCCTGGCTATGATCCAGTTTGGTTCTTATAGAGCTTGAACATAGTTCTTGGGCTCAATAAGAGGCACGAACGTTGAGAATGCACATAGTTTATTAACCCTAGATCGAGTCTGAACTCCTGCGTTTGGATCTGAGATCACATTTTCTGGTGGATGGTATGAAGAATGTTGAAACTTCCTCCTTTTGTAAGATGGAAAGGATCCTAAAGATTGGGCTCATTTACTTGACTAGATTCAGGTATCAATGGATTATTGCCCTTGGATCCTATATCAAGGCCGAAGTTAAGTTTCAAGGCCTTGAAACGGAGTTCTGACATCGCAGTTTTCTATTTCAAGGTCTTAATTATGCGTTTCGAGGTCTTGAGATTGTTCTCTGGTATCTTGAATCTTTTCTTGTATATTCTTTTCCTGAGCTTTAGGGTCTTCTTCTCCATCATAATTTTGATCTACATGTTGATTCAGATTAAGATCTGCAAAACTTTCACTCAAAGTACCATCATTGCTTTCATCAAATATAATATGAATACTTTCCTTAACGATTTTGGTACGTCTATTATAAAGACGATAAGCTTTGATATTTGAAGCATATCCAATGAATATTGTTTCGTCACTACGTGCATCAAATTTACCAAAGTTGTCTTTTCCATTTTTATGGACAAAAAACATGCATCAAAAGGGTTTAAAATAGGAAATATTAGGTAATCTTCCCTTAAAGAGTTCGTAAGGAGTCTTTTTCCAAAAAGGGCGGGTTAAACATCTATTCAAGATATAGTTAGCAGTATTAACTGCTTCAGCCCAAAAACGTTTTGGAAAACTATTTTCTAAAAGCATGGTCTTAGACATGTCCTCTAGGGTGCGGATCTTATGTTCCACAACCCCGTATTGTTGAGGAGTTATAGGAGTTGAGAAGTTGTGTGAAATACCATATTTGGCACAAAACAAATCAAACTTTAGTTGATCAAATTTTCTACCATGATCACTTCTTATCGAAACGATAGGTAGGTTTTTCAAAGTTTGCAACTCTTACACAATTTTAAAAATTCAAGCAAGGCTTCAAATTTTTCTCGTAAGAATGAGATCCATGTAAAAGGAGAAAAATCATCCACAATGACAAGGATGTAATGTTTATCTTTGGGAGATTTGACACGTATAGGACCACATAGATCCATATGTAAAAGTTCAATGGGTCGAGAAGAGCTTACAACCTTCTTTGGTTTGAATGAACCTCTTGTTTGTTTACTTTGTGCACAAGCCTTACATAGTTCATCTACCTTGAAGTTTAGGTTTGCCAATTCACATACCAAATCCTTTGAAAGTAACTTCTTCATTGTATGCATGCTTACATGACCAAGTGTTCTATGCCAAAGCTTTGGATCGCCAGTCAAGGCCTAGAGACACTTTAGCTTAGAACCTAAAACTTGGTTAGTACTCATAGAATAAACATTGCTGCATCTAGGAGTTGTAAGCACAACATCACCCGATATCTTGTCTTGAACTTCACATTTTTCTGAATCAAAAATCACCTTGTTGCCTTTGACACATATTTGAGAGATACTAAGCAAGTTATACTTCAAACCGTCAACAAGATAGACATCATCAATGAAGTTAGATGAATTATAACCAATTTTAGCAATGCCAATAATGTTACACTTTCCTTTATCACCAAGCGTAATGGTTCCAGATGATTGCTTCTTTAGATCCGATGATAGTGAGCTTTTTCCACTCATATGTCGTGAGCAACCACTATATAATATCCATTTACGATGCTTTACCTTGGTGATATCCTGCGAAACAGTAAACATCAACCTTTCCGGGTCGACCAAATGGCATATTTTGGTCCATATTCAGGCTCAATCATGTTTGGTGGTCTAGTACCTTTAGGAACCCATATTTGCTTAACTTGTTTCCTTAGACATAGAAGATAAGTGCTTCTAATGATGTAAGGATCATTTCTTCAATATGGACATGTTGATTTTACATGACCATTTTTACAACAATAGAAACATGTGGGCAAATGAATACTTCCTTTAGGTTTGAAAAAAGTGGTAGTCGTTTTTCTCGGAAAACTAATGTGATATCCTATACCATTTTTGTTAAGAGAAGATTGTTGCTCACCCATCATCCTTTCGAGGTTAGCTTTTGAACGAGTGAATTGAATAAGTGCAGCCTTCTGGTCTTGACACGTCACAGTTAGATCAACCTTTTCTTTCTCTAGATCGATATATTCTCGATGAAGAGAAGAGAGATTGCCCTTGAGAATCAGATTTTGTGATTCCAAGGCCTTGATATTGATATCAAACTCTAACTTTTTAGTGTTAAGATTTTCAATTTACAAAGACATATCACTTAATCGTTTCTCTTTTTTAAGAAGCTTTTCTCTCAAAGAACTTATCCTTACCCTATGTTCTTTATCACAAATGATTATGTCTTTAAGGAATTGTATACGTTCATATTCTGGTTGAGATATAATAGTACTTTCCATGTTATCAATATAGTGATCTGGATCTTCTTCATGATCGGCCATAAGACAAAGGTTTTCTTGTTCTTTTTCATCTTCTGAATCATTTGTGGAATCTGAATCACTCCATGAAGCTACCATATCTTTCTTCTTTCGATCATTCTTCCTAAAGTTGTTCCTCATCTTTTGTGGACAATCCATTACGAGATGATATGTTTCACCACATTCAAAACAAGTCAGAACTTTAGTTTTCTTGTTAGGGTTAGAAAACTTACCTCGAGGTCTTGATATTCAAGGATATTCTCTATTGTTTGCAAACTGTTTTTTCATTTGAAGAATCTTTGTAAGACCCCTAGAGATCAAGGCAAATGGAACTTTCTCATCTTCATCACTATCTTCCTCCTCTGATGGTATCTCATCCTTCTTAGATCTTAGTGCTAGGTTCTTTGTGTTAGATGGGAGCTCTCCATCTTCTTCACCAAGAACCATCTCGTGAGTGATGAGTTTTCCAAGAAGGTCGTCAAGAGGAAGTGTTGTGAGATTTTGAGCTTCTTCGACTGTAGTCAGCTTTGGTCCCCACTTTGATTTAGGTAAGCTCCTTATAACCTTCCTTACTTTCTCTTCGTTTGTGTAAACTCAACTTCCTTCTTTTTAACTTGGACTCCTTCAACCATGGTGGTTGGGATTTTAGGGCCAGTTTGAATAATGCTCTATAGTTCCATGTCCTGATCAATAAAATTTTTTTTCATTAGTGCTCTCCAATGGGCAAAGTTGTTACCACAGAAGAGTGGTGGTCGAGATGTGGATCTTCCTTGAGCAAATCCTCCATCACCTACAAAGTTCATGATTGGTCTCACAGATGGTTAAATCAATATACGTGAGTCTAGCTCTGATACCAATTGAAGAGCTGTAAGGTCAATATAAAGGATATAAATACTCTAGAAGGGGGGTTGAATAGAGTATGAAAACTTTTTGCAAAACCTATCTCAAGGCTTTGAAACTGATTTCAAAGGCCTTGATGTCGAATTGAGCTCTTTGTGACACAATTGGTTTTTAAGGGCTTTCAAAGTGATTTCAAGAGCCTTGACTTTGTAATACTGCAAAACAACGTTAGTCATGATAAAGCGAGATATGATGCAGAAATGAA
Source organism: Fagopyrum esculentum (assembly GCA_033239045.1). Lineage (NCBI taxonomy): Eukaryota > Viridiplantae > Streptophyta > Magnoliopsida > Caryophyllales > Polygonaceae > Fagopyrum > Fagopyrum esculentum. The sequence goes on along the minus strand of BSUD01000005.1, from coordinate 75,227,442 downwards.
AAGATCGACACGGTGATATGTTTACGATGTTCGGCTCTAAGAACCTACTCTCCGTCCTAGGGTTTACCCCTAGGATCTAACTATCTATTATCAGCTTCAAGGAGTCCTAGATACAACCTAGAAGAATTCTCCTTCTTCTCTCACTGTAGCCAATGCTACGATCTAGTTCCAACACTGAACCTAGCTATAATAGCCTAGTTACTTCGCAGAGTAACACAAACTCGAGTATAACACTCTCTAGATATTCCAATGAAGCTCTCGTGTTTTTCTCTCTCTAAGGAATAAAACTTTTGTAAACTAAGAGGATGAAAAACTCGTGGAATGAATGAACATAGCTTTAGATCGCTTGAAGACTAAGATATTTCCGTGTACGCTTGTTTTTCTTTTCTCTTCAATCGCCTTCTTCATTTATAGTCTTTGATGGAGAACTTTCTAGCCGTTGTAAAGATAGCCGTTTGGTACGTTCTTCTTTCTCCATAGAGCACGCAACTTGGTTGAGGTGAAGTAGCCGTTGTTAGATATTTTATCTTCTTCTGTTTGACGCTCATTGAAGATCTTCATTATCGTAATCTTCTTTTTGGAAATGAGCCATTGAAGATCTTTGTTTGTTGAAGATCCTAGATCTTTTCTCTAGGATACTTCCATTAAAGATCTTCTCTTGACATCCGAGATCTTTTTGTTGTAGATCTTCTTCTTTGCCGAGATCTTCTCATATCTTCTATCTTTGAGATTTTCTTGTTGGTCGAGACCTTCTTGTTATCTTTTTGTTGGCCTAATCTTCTTTTGATCCTTGATAGATTTGGTTGTTGAGATTGAATCTTGAACTTTAAATTCCTTCCAGCCGATATGTTCTTTATAACGTGTTCCAAGGATTCGGCTTTGATCCCTTGAAATAAATTTCAAGGCCTCTTTGTTAATGCATTCCAATCTTTGCGCTTGTCTTTTGTATTGGTTTTTAAGGCCTTCAATCATCCCTTGAAATGCTTTCCAAGGCCGGCATACATTTGACAAACACAAAACCAAAACAAGTAATCTAGAAATTAAAATCGATATTTGTTAGTATGAGAACTACTCATTTGTGTTAAGTCCTCCATCATCACATATGCATATATAAAATCGAGGTGCGGTTTTCACGAAGAAGCAAGAAGATAAAGGAAGATCTCGGCACATCAATAGCAAGAAGATCTCGGACCTAAGGGAAGATCTTCAACGGCATATCCAAGTGAGAAGATATAGGATCTTAAGTAAAGATCTTCAACAAACAAAGATCTTTAACGACAAAGATATTCAACGGCATTTCCAAGAGAGAGAAGATCACGATGATGAAGATTCTCAACAAGCGTCAAAGAGAAGAATTAGAAGAGAGAAGATAGAAGATCTTACAACGGCTACTTAACCTCAACCAAGCAGCGTATTCCATGGAGAAAGAAGAACGTTACAACGGCTATCTTACAACGGGTAAGAAGTTCTCCATAGAAGAGTATAAATGAAGATGGCAATTGAAGAAGAAAACAACAAGCTTACATGAATAAGAAACCAAGTCTTCAAGTGATCAAACATATTCATTCCAAAAGGTTTTCTTCCTCTTTAGCTTACAAATGTTTACATCCTTAGAGTGAATAAACACAAGAACTCCATTGGCATATCTAGAGAGTGTTATAATCAAGTGTTTTACTCTGCGAAGTAACTACGCTATTATTGCTAGAGTAGAGTTGATTAGATCGTAGCATTGAGGCTACATTGAGAGGAGGGGATTTCTTCTGGGTTGTATCTAGGACTCTTTGAGCAGATAATGGATAGTTAGATACTAGGGTCGAGAACCCTAGGGCAGAGAGTATGCTGTTAGGGCCGAACATCGTAAACGTATCGTCTCATCGATCTTTTCTATTCCACACTTTTTATCACTTAAATTTTGACTAACATTATTTTGCAGGTTTTTAAGTCAAGGCCTTGAAATCCCTTTCAAAGCCTTGAGAACATGTTTTGTCACGAAGCGCATAGATCGACTTCAAAGCCTTGAGATTAGTTTCAAAGCCTTGATATACGATATTGCGAAAAGTTCCCATACTCTATTCAACCCCCCTTCTAGAGTATTTATACCCTTATTATTCACATATTCGATTCTTAAACATGTTTCAGTTGTGGAGACCTAAATCATTACAAGAAGAATTGGTCGAAAATTCCAACTACATCTTTCAGATGTAGTTAAGGTAGAGATGTGACCAAGTTTGTGAGACTAGGGGATAATGTTATCTCAAGGATCTTGTCCCAATGTGAGAGGAGGAAAAAACCAAAGTTATGTGGAAGTTGGGTCAAGTGGAGTGGCCAACCGATATCCTTATTACTGGATTGGATAAAAATGACGTGATTCCAGGCATGGCCTAGATGAATAGGTATAAGAATAAGATAGATGTGGAGATGCTAACAATAATGATGTTAGCCAATGATAGTACTTGTCATATGTTCAAAGGAGGTGATTTACAAGAACCACTAGTGATGATCTCTGCGATGGAAGCAAGTAAGCTCATAAGGAAAGGATGTGAAGCATATTTATGTTATGCTTTGAAAAAAGAAGGAAAAATTAAAATTAAAGACATTCTGATTGCACGCAAGTTTAAGGATGTTTTTCTAGATGAATTTCTAGGATTTCCACTTACAAGGCAAGTTGAATTTAGAATTGATCTAAAGCCTGGAACTATACAAAATTTTAAAGCTCCGTACAAAATAAAACCCGTCGAAATGCTTGAGTTGAAGAAGCAGTTGGAGGAATTGGTGGTTAAAAGATTTAGTTGGTCAAGTGTATCACCTTAGGAGGCGCCAATGTGGTTCATGAGGAAAAAGTTTGGTACATTGATACTATGTATCGCTTATAAAGAATTGAATAAGATGACAATTAAGAACAATTATCCTTGATGGCATGAAATATGACGTAGTTTAGATGTCCATATAGGTAGTTTTTCCCTTTCTTTCAAGTACAAAGACATGTATTCATAGCATTTATGGAGTATATTCACCTATTATTTTGGAATCGAGATCTACACAAGCTTTGTTGTGATTGGTCGATGAGTACTTCATTGGGAAGCATTGGAACATCATTGGAAGAAGTATGTAGTGAAACAAAGGAGAAAAGCGTTGAAAAGGAAAAACCATGGTCAAGAAGGAAGTTCCACGGCCGGGGTTTTGATAATTAATTGAATTTCACATGTGGAAACAAAGGTCGAGAGTCGTCACGGGAGGAACCACGGCCGTGGTTCTGTGTTGTCACCCGTGGTTTTCTTCGGAAAAGACTGTTACATTAATTGCCACACCAACAAGAAATGAAGGAGCCTTTTAACCTAATTTTATTTTATAAAAGGAGGTTGACGGCTGCATTTCGGATATCACGCTTCACACGGAGATCCTGCTTTATGCCGGAAAGACCGCGCTCTTGGATTCCATTTTCCGTACTTCGGAAAGGATTGCTTCACCATTGGAGGAGATTGAAGAAGTTCTTGATTCCGCTTTAGAGATTTGTGAGATTGTTCTAGTCTTTGATATTGTCTTTGAGAACACATTCTTGCATCATTGAATCTTTGAAGATTTGTTTTATTCACCTTTGTATTCTTCTTGATTGCATGTCCTTCATAATTTCTTTTCTTAATCTTGATTTGATTACGATAATGATTGTTGGCTAAACCCCCTACGATTCTAGGGTGAAGGGTTGATGGTTGTGGTACAAATGATGATAGAGTGAGCCTTAACAGATTGGACCTTGAGAGTTGTGAGAAGAAACCCTCGAACGAGGATTTCCACGGCCTGTTCTTCAGGTACCACGACCGTGGTTCCCCAATCCGCCCATGGTTTCATCTATCTTGCACATTTCGCTTTTGCCTTTATCCAAAGTTCAAGATTGCTTAAATCCTACCTTTATTAACCCTTTCTAACCTTAAACCCTGCTTGGTTGTGAGTGTTTACGAGTTCTAGGTAATAGAGGATTCAAAACCCTCTATTAAGGACGGAGAGTGGGCTATTAGGGCCGAAATTCGTAAACGTATCGTCTCGTCGATCTTTTCTATTCCACACTTTTTATCACTTAAATTTTGACTAACATTATTTTGCAGGTTTTTAAGTCAAGGCCTTGAAATCCCTTTCAAAGCCTTGAGAACCAATTTTGTCACTAAGCGCATAGATCGACTTCAAAGCCTTGAGATTAGTTTCAAAGCCCTGATATACGATATTGCAAAAGTTCCCATACTCTATTCAACCCCCCTTCTAGAGTATTTATATCCTTATTATTCACATATTCGATTCTTTAACATGTTTCAGTTGTGGAGACCTAAATCATTACAAGAAGAATTGGTCGAAAAGTCCAACTACATGTTTCAGATGTAGTTAAGGTAGAGATGTGACCAAGTTTGTGAGACTAGGGCATAATGTCATCTCAAGGATCTTGTCCCAATGTGAGAGGAGGAAAAAACTAAGGTTATGTGGAAGTTGGGTCAAGTGGAGTGGCCAACCGATATCCTTATTACTGGATTGGATAATAATGACGTGATTCCAAGCATGGCCTAGATGAATAGGTATAAGAATAAGATAGATGTGGAGATGCTAACAATAATGATGTTAGCCAATGATAGTACATGTCATATGTTCAAAGGAGGTGATTTACAAGAACCACTAGTGATGATCTTTGCGATGGAAGCAAGTAAGCTCATAAGGAAAGGATGTGGAGCATATTTATGTTATGCTTTGGAAAAAGAAGGAAAAATTCAAATGAAAGACATTCTGATTGCACGCGAGTTTAAGGATGTTTTTCTAGATGAATTACTAGGATTTCCACTTACAAGGCAAGTTGACTATAGAATTTATCTAAAGCCTGGAACTAGACAAAATTTTAAAGCTCCGTACAAAATAAAACCCGTCGAAATGCTTGAGTTGAAGAAGCAGTTGGAGGAATTGGTGGTTAAAAGATTTATTTGGTCAAGTGTATCGCCTTAGGAGGCGCCAATGTCGCTCATGAGGAAATAGTTTGGTACATTGATGCTATGTATCGCTTACAAACAATTGAATAAGATGAAAATTAAGAACAATTATCCTTGACCGCATCAAATATGACGTAGTTTAGATGTCCATATAGGTAGTTTTTCTCTTTCTTTCAAGTACAAAGACATGTATTCATAGCATTTATGGAGTATATTCACCTATTATCTTGGAATCGAGATCTGCACAAGCTTTGTTGTGATTTTAGGTGAATAGGAGCTGAAATGGAGTAGAAAGGGACCATTCGTTGAGCAATGGTCGATGAGTACTTCATTGGGAAGCATTGGAACATCATTGGAAGAAGTATGTAGTGAAACAAAGGAGAAAAGCGTTGAAAAGGAAAAACCATGGTCAAGAAGGAAGTTCCACGGCCGGGGTTTTGATAATTAATTGAATTTCACATGTGGAAACAAAGGTCGAGAGTCGTCACGGGAGGAACCACGGCGGTGGTTCTGTGTTGTCACCCGTGGTTTTCTTCGGAAAAGACCGTTACATTAATTGCCACACCAACAAGAAATGAAGGAGCCTTTTAACCGAATTTTATTTTATAAAAGGAGGTCGACGGCTGCATTTCGGATATCATGTTGGAGTTTCGGTGTCCGGTTTTAGACCAAAGGGCCAAGTTCTCCCAATCGCCAAACGAATAAATATATTTATCTTGAACTAAAAACAAGTTATTAACCAAGGGTTTGTAATCTCCACAAACGAGTAGACAAAACCTAATCAAGAGTTTGTAGTCTACAAAGGAGTAGACAAAACTCAACCAAGAGTTTGTAGTCTCCAAAGGAGTAGACAAGACTCAACCAAAAATAGTTTGTAATCTCCAAAGGAGTAGACAAAACTCAACCAAGAGTTTGTAATCTCCGAAAAGGAGTAGACAAAACTCTAATAGAAGTTAAGTTCAATTGCACGTCTTATAAACTGGTTGTTATATATTAAAACCATTGACTTGGATAATATAATGAGTCATTCATAAATGAATTTTCCTTCTAAGTGTATTCTCCCCTACACCGGGAATATCCAAATACCTTAGTGGGATAAAGCGTTACACGTTACAAAGACTAAGTAAGAGACTTACTTGTCTTACTTTGTAGAAAGGGTATTCCTAGGTTTTGTCAATACAAAATCAAACTAAGATGGATGCCTATCCTTTGTCAATACAAAGGAACTATACTGGTCTTTCGAGTTTTGAAAACAAGCTTATAAGAAGGCCTATCCAATGTCAATACAATGGAACTAAAAACTTTATTGTTGCAAAAACGAATGTGAAATCAAGTGCTAATGGCTCTCCCTTTTATAGGCATAGGGGGCCACGGTTTTGGGGAGTTAAAAGCGGTTAAAATCGGTTATGGAAGTTACGTGGAAGTTACTTGGAAGATGAGCCTTGAAGCCCTAGAAAGCCCGAGGCCCGAGGCCAACATAGGGAGCCCAAAACCGCTCCCCGGAGATAGCTTAGAGCTAACTTATTTTTCTTGGTCCAAACACTTCCAATGAGCTTCATTCACTTTAATATAGCTAGGGTAAGCTCCAAAATCCTCAAACACTCAATATCTTAGCTCAAGCTAGTGTAGCTCCTTAAGAAGCTCACTAGCTGCTTCATTGACATTCACTAAGCACTTGAGCTTGGATTGCTCCCAATTTTTAACCACATATTCTTTAGCAAATATAAGGCCTAAGAACCAAAGGTGTGCCGATAAAATGTGGCTAAAATGGCCCAAGCGTCGGCCTTCAAAAAGCTAGCACAAGTTGACCTTGTCGTGAATCACCTTGCTTTGATTCGACTCCCCTTATAATACTAGTTGTTCTGAGTGCCATTCACTTGGCTTGCCTCCCGCAACCCGGACCATAGTGACACACATGTGAACAACTCATTGCACCTTGTCTCAAGACAAGTTCAACAGTTACAATGAAGACATAGCCCAAATCTCCAACATTCCTCCCCCATTTTAGCAAAGTCAAGAAACTTTTAATTGACATACATCCAAACAAAATATTCGCATAATCATAAATATCTTTCGATTGAATTTATTGAATTAGTATAATTACACATTCTGTACTAAAGAATTGTGGTGTCCTAATGGATTAAACCACTTAACTTGTTTAAGTACATGAAGGCAACATACACGAAATTTATATTTCCTTTAGAAATTAATGACACATTTAAAGGCTATTGTGTTCTAATCCTTTAATGAACATATAGGCGAGTCGACCATCTACTCCCTTGAAGAAGCCTTGACACTTCACGTTCACGTAGCCAACTCTCTTTTGATCTTGCACCTATAACTGCAACTTTTCAAAAGTGTTGTTAAGAAATTACATATTTCAATTTATGTCGTTAACCCCATCCCCTTGACTGACTTTTGAACTAAGTCCCTAGCCAAGCTCTTGGTTAAGTGATCGGCTAGATTATTGTGCGTTCATACAAAATCGACCGATATTATACCGTGAGTTATGAGCTCTCTAACCGAGCTATGTCTCATACCAAGATGTCTTGATTTTCCATTGTAAGTTTGGATATAAGCTTTAGCCAACGTAGGTGCACTATCACAATGAATTGAGATAGGAGAAACCGGTTTTGGCCATACAGGAATTTCTAGAACCAAATTTCTTAGCCATTCAGCTTCCTTGCCGGCAACGGCAAGTGCCACAAACTCGGACTCCATGGTCGAGGTTGTGATGCACGTTTGCTTCTTTGAAGCCCATGAAATGGCACCACCACCTAACAAGAAAACCCATCCTGTGGTGGATGAGTGATCATCTAGATTAGTGATCCATGACGCATCCGAGTAGCCTTCTATCACTCAAGGATACTTACTGTACAAGATGCCAAAACCCATGGTCCCCTTGAGGTACCTAAACACACGCCTTAGTGCCTTCCAATGTTGTGAGCTAGGACAACTTGTGTACCTACTCAATTTACCAATAACAAAAGCAATATCTGGTCTAGTGCTAGTCATTGCATACATGCAACATCCTATTACTCGTGCATACTCAAGTTGAGAGACAGCTGATCCTTGGTTGGGCATCAACTTCTCACTTGAGTCCATAGGAGTACTAACAATTGTACTTTTATCACATTGGAAGCGTTTGACAATATTCTCAATGTAGTGTGATTGTGTGAGGATTAAGCCTTTAGCATCACGTTTGATTCTTATGCCTAGAATCACATCCGCCTCACCTAAGTCTTTCATAGAAAACTTAGTGGACAAGAAATCCTTAGTGAGATCTACTTGTCTTTGGTTTGTTCCAAAAACATGTCATCAACATATAAGCATATGATCACACCTTGACCGGTATGATCAAACTTACTATAGACACACTTGTCAGCTTGATTTATCTTAAATCCATTTGATAATACGACATCATCACACTTTTGATGCCATTGTTTTGGAGCTTGGTTTAGTCCATACAAGGATTTGACCACGCGACATACTTTGTGCTCTGGTCCTTTTAAAACAAACCCTTCAGGTTGTCTCATATACACTTCCTCATCTAGATCACCATTAAGGAATGCTGTCTTGACATCCATTTGATGAATCACTAGATTATGTATAGCCGCCATAGCTATTAATAACGTAATGGCTGTAATCCTAGCCACCGGAGCATATGTGTCAAAGTAATCGACACCTTCCCTTTGTCTAAAGCCTTGGATGACCAAGCATGCTTTAAACTTGTCAATGGAACCGTCAACTTTCATCTTCCTCTTCAAGATCCATTTGCATAAAAGGTTTGCAACCGGAAGGAAGGTTGACTAACTCCCATGTATGATTGCCCATAATGGAGTCCATCTCCTCTTGGATTGCTTCCTTCCAAAAGGCAACATCTTGAGACTTTATGGCCTCATCAAATGTCTTTGGATCCTCATCTATATGAAAGTAAGAGTGACGATCCATTTCATTATCCCTTGACCTTTCAACCAAGAACACTTGGAAAATTGATTTTTGGGACAAATTAGTGGTTATGGAAGCAATCTTTGGCAAGTCAAGCACATGCAACACTTGCCATGATTCATCTTGAATCCTACGATGCTTGTTTGGGTGTTCCTCATGTAAGGTCATGTTGATCACTTCCCTAGGCCCAGGAGCCAAGGTGAAACGATCTTCATCAAAGATGGCATCCCTAGACTCTATTACGGTATTAACTGATATGAAGTCATTTAGTTCTATAACATAGAACCTATAAGCTTTGGAGTGTTCTGCATAGCCAATGAACACACACTCAACACCTTTTTCACCTAAAGTTTTATGTTTGTTGTCATTGAGCCTTACTATGGCTTGACATCCCCAAACTCATAAGTAATGTAGGTTTGGCTTCCTTTTGAACCATAGTTCATAAGGAGTCTTCTTGCTTCTTTTGTTTGGAACACGATTAAGCAAGTAGTTTGCCGTGAGCATAGCTTCACCCCAAAACGAATGCTTAAGACCCGAGTAAAACAGCATGGCATTGACCATCTCTTTAAGCACTCGGTTCTTTTGTTCGGCCACACCATTTGATTGTGGTGTGTAAGATGTCGTGGTCTCATTTATGATCCTGACACTCTCAAAATATTCCTTATCCATAAATTCACCACCACGATCTGTGCATAGTCTTTTTATTAAGGTACCTTGTTGCAACACAGATTCATCCTTGAATACGTAGAATTTGTCTAAGGCATCACTCTTTGCAAAGAGTAGATATACTTAACAATACCTAGAGTAATCATCTATGAATGTTACGTAATACTTCTTCTTTCCTAATGAAGGAGTAGAGTGTAAGTCGCCTAGATCCGAGTGGACTAAGCCGAGCATTGATTGTTCTCTTTCAACTCTAGGAAATGGAAGTCTTGTTATCTTGGTCAACATGCACGTTTTACACTTATCTTTTGGCAAGTCAAGTTTAGGTAAAATACCATCCTTAGTCATGTCATTCATACGCTTAAAATGAACATGTCCAAGTCGTGCATGCCATTTAACAAAAACACAATTGGAAGAAGAAGAAGAAGACAATGTCAACAAACTGTTCTTGTTTATATTACTATTAGAAAGTTTATTACATAAATAGAGAATAAACATATTATTGTTCCAATGGCGAAAGCCTACAAATGTTCCTCTCCTAGATAATACATAGCGGTCGGCTTCTATGACTTCTTTGAAGCCAAGCCTATTGAGTACACCACCAGAAACCACATTCTTTCTAATGGCCGGTGCACGTAGTACATTTGACAAGACTAGAGTCTAGCCACTTGTGAAGTATTGATCAACCCGTCCTCTTCCTAGGACGGGGTGGTAGACTCGTTTCCCATATGTATGTGTGCTCCATTGTTAGCAACAACATATGTCTTGAACCAACGCCTGTAACACCCCGAATCCGCGGGACTCGGAATGTCACATTGGGTTAGGATCTCACAATGGATCCTGACCCTAGCCTGACAACAAGTTCACTGGATCTTACAACAAGGCACAGATAGATTAAAACCAAATACATAAAAGTTGTATGATACATCAAAAGAGTTTACAACTCAAAGCCGAGTACAAAACGATAACAACATCTGATACAAAAGATCCCAACCCACGCATCCTAATGTACAGAAGTCCTCGGCTGGTCACACCATCTGACTCACTCTGCAGTCTTCCTAACCTGCATATCATCTACAACACGGTATACACCGTTAGCTACAACAATGAAAAGCATGAAGGTAATAGCACAACCACACATCAACATCTCATACATGTAATGCCACGCATATTCATTTATTATCTTTCATTAGGTTATTCCATTACTCATTCAAATTCTTTTGTAACACGAGGAGCCTCAAGAACCCCGTCCCATCCAACGTAACACAGGAGTTTTGTATGGGGTGACCTTCACTCGTCCCCTCCTATGAGATCATCTTCACGGCACCTCCTCCTAACCAGCAGGCGGAGACCGGTGGTTACCGCCCGTTATAATACAGTTGGGCCATATAAATGTAATGAATGGTCATCCTAGTTCGGTTTATTTTATAAATGCACAACCATATGAACACACACAACCATTACAATCATACAATCCACAACCGTACGCTAAGTAAGTCCTATGGACTTACCTGTCACACTCGTATCCAATACCACGTCACAGCTTCCCCTTGGGAAAGAACCAATGCCTGCAAGAGCAAGGCACACAACATCACAACCTGAAAGGGTTAGGAGACGTGTCACCATAACCAGAACCAACCTACAACCTCAACTAAACCTCAAGGTCAAAATAAGCTCACATATGCCTATAGCATACTCTCAACATCAACACAAGTGCCTAAGGCATATCTCTATCATACAACTCATCCTAACCATCCTAACCTAGCTAACAACTAAGACAAGGTCAAAGGAAGTAAGACATACCAACAAGGTATGCACCAACAGAAGCAAGAACACACGGCTGGTCCAGTGAGACGAAGGGGCGGCTCACCAAAGGCGCAGGGGCGGCTCCACACCAGGCGTAGGTGCGGCTCAGGACAGGCACAGGGGCGGCCAACTATGCAGAGAGTTGGTCCCGACTTCTCTTCGACCCCTTTCTCGATTCTCTTCACGTCTTCAACACACCACAACAACACATACACATATATTGTAACGCCCGGTTTCGACATTTCCCATCTCGTGTACGTCTATCGATATTTTTATTATAAATTATATTTATATCTCTTTTTAAAGCGTTTTGAGACGTTAAAATAAATAAATAAATAAATAAATTCCCGAGTATAATTATATTTTAATTTACTTTCGGAAAGGTTCGAAAAATCTTCCCGATTCGAAAATCCCGTTACGATCGTTTAAACGAGTTAAATAACTATATTTCCTTTTACCCCTTTTCTTTTATTTCTCTCCCCTTTATTCAATTTCCTTTTTCTTTTTTTTTTTTTGGTTTGCTTCTATCTTTCATCTATCGCTGGTTGATGAGCAGTCTCCCGACCCTTCGGTCTCACTCCCTGCAACCCAACTTCTCGCTCCCCTACCTACAGGTTGTAGCTGGAACCGACTCTTCGGCCTTCTCTCCCTGTGCCCTATCTCTTTCTTCCTCACGCAGGCCAGCCACAATCTTCCTTCTCTCCCTCTATTGTTTTGCAGCAGATCAACCTTTTTTTTCTTACCCTGTACCAATCGATCGAGCAAGCAAGTAGTGACCTTGTGTTGTTCATCCTCTTTGTTGCAAGTCTGGAGATCGATTGAGAGACTGCAACGCCGCCGGAGAGGAACTGCAGCGTTGGGAACCCCAGGAAGGAAGGGAGCCACCTTCACCCCGTCGCCTCGAGCCACCGGAGCACCAACCAGCCGTAGCCCCGCCCTCTTTCTTTGTTCCCCTCACCTCCCTCTGTAATTGCGGGACGCCTTCTCCATGACAAGGGCTGAAGTAGCAACTGCCATTCGTTCCCCTCTGTCGAGCCCTGAAACCGGAACCCTCACCCCGCCCTCTTTCTTTGCCTCTCTCTCTCGAACCCATGTCTCGCCGGAGGAGCAACCATTGCAATCTTCTGTGTATCCTCTGTCAACTCTTATCCCTGTCTCTCTCCTCCGCCTGGGCCGGCAACCACCAGGGAGAATGCCTCTAGCGCCTCCGCCTTGCCGAGCCGCCGGATACCGAAGATTCTGTTGCCGGAAGAAGCCCTCACCGCCTTGCTGGAGCCCTAGCCGCCATCCCTGTTGCTCTTTCGTGCCACACTCCAAAGCGGGGATGAAGAAACCCTTTTTGGGTTATTTCAAAATGGACCCTTCTTTTTGGTATTATTGCAGTGGCGCCCCACATTTCTAAATTGCAGATTTGCACTCAAATTTCTGAAGATTTCATTTATGCCCTGCTGGAATTTATTATAGATTTTGGCCCAAGGTTTTATTTACGGTAGATGGTCCAATTTTTTTCTAGAGTTGTATATTGTGTCCGGAAGTTTTATTTACGGTTTTCAAACTTGGGATTTACTTCGAGTTAAATTCTTATTTATATATACTATATATATTGTGACCTTGTTGGATTAAATTTGATTTATGGCTCGAGGTTTTAATTGCGGTTTACGACCAAGTTCGTGAATTTATATTTTTTTTTGCCGAAGGAATTATTTATGGGTTTTAACGATGGCATTTGGAAAACGAGTTTTACCTTTGACTTATATATTATATATATTTAAAATCAATTTAGCATATAAGCTAAATTCGCGTAGTTTTGGTCTTAGGTCCGGAAGCGCCCGACAAAGACCAACGAATCCAATCTCGACGTCCGTAGATCATCTTCAACCTCGGATCGTGTGTGAGTTCCTTCTTCCTCAATCTAGTTATGTTTAGTGGTAGATCATGCTAGGTTGGATCTAGCATAACTTAGGGAAAATGCCAAGTAGTGGCTTGAAACTTTAGGTGAGGATTTGAGGATGGTTTGAACGTTCTAAAGATTAAGGTGTGTATGTTATCATGTGAGTTTTGTTGAGATTGTGGAGTTAGGATGTAAGTATTCTAGCATGTGGCTATAGTTGAGATCTCTTGAATTTATGAGGGCTAGGAGTGTATTCTAGATTATGAGAGTGTATGACTTAGTAAGATGATATAGGACTAGAAGTCTAAGGACTTCTACCTTGTGAGTAGTTGTTGATTATCGTGCCTTGTATTGAACAGGCTTTGGTTATATTCCTTCGGAGAGTGATATCGGTTTCGGTTAGATTTGAGAAGAGGTAAGTCCTCGGACTTACTTAGCCGCTTTTATGCCTTATTTGGATATATATGGTGGTGTGTGTTTACCGCTTTTAAGCATGAAAATGGATTAGGATTTACTTGACCTTATTTATTGGCCCATCGTTACTACTATTATTATTATCGGGCGGTGACATCACCGCTCAGTTTCCCGAGGGAGACTGGGGGATCTCTGCGACCAGGCCATACACGGTATACGGGCGGACTTCTTCATCACTCCCACAGGGTATACGGGTTGGGCGCCGCCACACTTCTGTTGGTTACACGGGGACAGAGGCAAGAGTTATAAGACTCTTGTGTCACACTTGAAACCAATGAATTAGATATGGAATAACCTAAAAAGATATATTTGGAATGAATGTTCATGTTGTGTGCCTTGTGTTCTCATGTATGTGTTTGTGCCATATTATTCTTATAATGCATAGAATGTGAGCTAACGGTTTTATACCAATTGTTGTAGTTGATGTGTAGGATAGGATGTGGCCGAGTGATCCGGAGGAGTGGGCAGCCGGGGTTCCGTACATCTTAGGTTGTTTTGGGTTTTGGAGTCTTTGTGTTGTTGTTATTGTATATTATGTTGATGTTGTTGTAAGGACGGCTGAAGTCTTTTCTTTCTTTTATTTTCGGGTTTCATAACATTGCATAAAAATGTATTTCGGTTTTGGCCTTTATTTGTGCCTTGTTGCAAGATCCGGTGAAATTGTTGTCAGGCTAAGGGTCGAGACCCATTGTGAGGCCCCAACCCGTAGCGCCCCGAGTCCCGCGGATTCGGGGTGTTACATATATACACATATATGATCATCAAGATAACTAGGAAAGGATCCAACACAAGCCTAGTTTGTGATCCTAAGCTAGAAAGAAGAAGAAAGAAGCAAGAAGAAGGAAAGAAGAGAGAAGAAGAGAAAGAGCTTACCACACCAACCCTAGGCTGCAACTATGGAACATCAGCTCGTCTATCACCTCAACACAACTCCAACAAGCTTCAACAACATCTACAAGAGCATCCAAGACCAAGAACACCTCCAAACACTCAAGAACTCACTCACACAAGCAAGGAGAGATCAAAGAAGATCAAAGGAGAAGAAAGGAGAAGAGGAAGAACGTGAGGATGAAGATGGAGCTGAAAAGAGGTAAGGAAACCCCTCATCTGAAGTATAAGGAGGCTTATAAGAGAAGCCAGCCGCAAAGCACGGTCAAGAGTCAACAAAAGCGGCTACACCAGCCATAGAGCCGCAGGGGCGGCTATCTTGAGGCGCAGGGGCGGCCTCCCTGGTCCGCTGGGGCGGCTGACTGGGTCAAGGTAAAACACACTCTAGCTCATCTAGACTCCAAAGACTAAGGCTCTTACAATGCCGATCTTTTCAAACATGCGTTGTTGCACCCGAGTCCACCCACCATCCAAGGTCATCATTCTGCATGGACAAACATTCAAACGTCAATGACACATAATTCAAATCAGAATTTATATCAAAGTTAGAATCAAGAATCATAAGTGAGTCGCCTTCGTTTGAGGGGTTTTGGTAACTTTGGCTTCCACCCTTGGATCCATCGTCCTTAACCTTGCAATCCCGCTTGAAGTGGCCAGTCTTGCCACAGTTTCAACAAGAACCTTTTGGTTTCTTGTTAACATTATCCTTCTTGGACTTCTTGGACTTATTTCCCTTGTCCTTGTCCTTTCCTTTGAACCTCTTCCTTTTTCCCTTGCCATCCATCATGTTGGCCTCATGGGAAGTAAAAGTTTTATCCTCCTTCTTGAGTCCCCCTTCTTGTTCCCTAAGGCCTTGTTCAATTTGAAGGTGAGAGCCAAGTTCCACCAACATGAGTTCTTCCTTCTTTTGCTTTAGCACATGGCGGAAGTCCTTCCACGAAGGAGGGAGCTTATCCATTATAGACAAAACTGCAATGGCCTCATCCATATGCATGGCATGTTGAGTGAACCTCCCAAGAATCCGGAGCAATTCATTGAATTGTTCCATTACCGGCCTTGAGTCCACCATTTTATATGAGTTAAAATCCGAAACTAAGAATTTGGGAGATGAAGCATCCTCCGCCATGTACTTAGACTCCAGTTGATCCCACATTGATGTTGATGACTCTACACTTTGGTAGACATCAAACAATGCATCACTCATGTCATTGAGAATATGACCACGACATATGTAGTCATCATTATCCCATTTGCTCCTTTGTCGGACAACCTCTATCTCCTCCACCATATCGTTAACCGGCTCGGCCGGTCTACGTGTAGTGAGTACATAAGCGACTTTTAGTGTAGTCAAGGGGAAGTGCATTTTCTTTTGCCACCTCGTAAAGTCTACACCCTCAAACTAATCCAACTTCCCAAAACGAGAAGTCATTTTTGTCATTAACGTCTTACTCATTATTGACCAATCAAATCCTACAAAACAATTAACAATAAATACACTTAGAAGATTCTTGGAGTTCGGTGTCCGGTTTTACACCAAAGTGCCGTAGTCTCACTTATGTGAGTAGACGGTTCTCCCAATTGCCAAACAAAAAAATATAATTATCTTGAACTAAAAACAAGTTATTAACCAAGGGTTTATAATCTCCATAAAGGAGTAGACAAAACCCAATCAAGAGTTTGTAGTCTCCAAAGGAGTAGACAAAACTCAACCAAAAAGAGTTTGTAATCTCCAAAGTAGTAGACAAAACTCAACCAAGGGTTTGTAATCTCGGAAAAGGAGTAGACAAAACTCTAATAGAAGTTAAGTTCAATTGCACGTCTTATAAACCGGTTGTTATATGTTAAAACCATTGACTTGGATAATGTAATGAGTCATTCATAAATGAATTTTCCTTCTAAGTGTATTATCCCCTACACCGGGAATATCCAAATACCTTAGTGGGATAAAACGTTACACGTTACAAAGACTAAGTAAGAGACTTACTTGTCTTACTTTGTAGGAAGGGTATTCCTAGGTTTTGTCAATACAAAACAAAACTAAGATGGATGCCTATACTTTTTCAATACAAAGGAACTATACTGGTCTTTCGAGTTTTGCAAACAAGCTTATAAGAAGGCCTATCCAAAGTCAATGCAATGGAACTAAAAGCTTTGTTGTTGCAAAAACGAATGTGAAATCAAGTGCAAATGGATCTCCCTTTTATAGGCATAGGGGGTCACGGTTTTAGGGAGTTAAAAGCGGTTAAAATCGGTTATGGAAGTTACGTAGAAGTTACTTGGAAGATGGGCCTTGAAGCCCTAGAAAGCCCGAGGCCTGAGGCCCACATAGGGAGCCCAAAACCGCTCCCCGGAGCTAGCTTAGAGCTAGCCTATTTTTCTTGGTCCAAACACTTCAAATGAGCTTCATTCACTTTAATATAGCTAGGGTAAACTCCAAGACCCTCAAACACTCAATATCTTAGCTCAAGCTAGTGTAGCTCCTTAAGAAGCTCACTAGGTGCTTCATTGACATTCACTAAGCATTTGAGCTTGGATTGCTCCTAATTTTTAACCACATATTCTTTAGCCAATATAAGGCCTAAGAACCAAAGGTGTGCCGATAAAATGTGGCTAAAAAGCCCCAAAGTTTGCCTTCTAAAAGCTAGCACAAGTTGACCTTGTCATGAATCACCTTGCTTTGATTCGACTCCCCTTATAATACTAGTTGTTCTTAGTGCCGGTCACTTGGCTTGCCTCCCACAACCCGGACCATAGTGACACACATGTGAACAACTCATTGCACCTTGTCTCAAGACAAGCTCAACAGTTACAATGAAGACTTAGCCCAAATCTCCAACATATCACGCTTCACACGGAGATCTTGCTTTAGGCCGGAAAGACCGCGCTCTTGGATTCCACTTGCTGTACTTCGGAAAGGATTGCTTCACCATTGGAGGAGATTGAAGAAGTTCTTTATTCCGCTCTAGAGATTTGTGAGATTGTTCTAGTCTTTCATATTGTCTTTGAGAACACATTTTGGGATTATATATTGTTTGCTTGAGTTATTGAATCTTTGAAGATTGGTTTTATTCACCTTTGTATTCTTCTTTATTGCATGTCCTTCTTGATTTCTTTTCTTATTCTTGATTTGATTATGATGATGATTGTTGGCTAAACCCCCTGCGATTCTAGGGTGAAGGGTTGATGGTTGTGGTACAGATGATGATAGAGTGAGCCTTAACAAATTGAACCTTGAGAGTTGTGAGAAGAAACCCTCAAACGAGGATTTCCACGGCCTGTTCTTCAAGAACCCCGACCGTGGTTTCCCAATCCTCTCATGGTTTCATCTATCTTGCACGTTTCGCTTTTGCCTTAACAAATTGGACCTTGAGAGTTGTGGGACGAAACCCTCTATTAAGGTGAGGAGTGCCATAGCCTTTGCCTTTGTCTTTCTTTTCCTTGGGTTTTGGTTGGTATGAGAGCTGAATCCAATCCTTTTGACCTCTTCTTGACAAACCTCAACATCCGTTAAGTAGAATCCTTGGGTTGGGACAAAAGGAAGTCGGATCTTCACTGGACGACATCCTACTGAAGAATATATACCTTGCTATTCAGCTCTATCCGTACACATCCTTAGATATCTTCAATCGAATACCGCAACCGGATACTTGAATCTTTATAATCTACATTCCCATTATTCTTGCTTATATATTATTTATTATGATCATTTCATTACTTGCTACCCAAGTTGGATTACCTATACTGCTTTGTTCTCACCGATTCCCTGAGATCGACTCCGGAATATTAGCCCATACTATGATTGATCCGTACACTGCGGGTTCGCTATTATTTGGCTTAATTCTTGGTATAAATAAAAAGCTTATTTTCGCACACACCTTTTGGAGCGAACAATCCTCTACCACTGATTGATGATCTATTAGATCAGTTGCAATGAACAAAGGTGTTTTCCAAGAGAGACCTACGGTCAGGCTATCACCAGTTGAATATTCTGTAACACCCCAAATCCGCGGGACTCGGGATGCTACGGGTTAGGACCTCACAATGGGTCCCGACCCTTAGCCTGACAACAATTTCACCGGATCTTACAACAAGACACAAATAAAGGCAAAACCGAAATACATTTTTATGCAAATGATATGATCCCAAAAACAAATAAAAGACAACTTCAGCCGAGTTCTCAACTCCAAAGACTCGAACATCAAATACATAACAATATACAAGATCAATACCCAAACACAACTCCAACCAAACCCCTCCTAAAATGAACGGAACCCCGGCTGCCCACTCTTCCGGATCTCTCGACCACATTCTTAACCTGTAAGACAATCTACAACAATCGGTATAAAACCGTTAGCTAATATTCGAGGCATTATAATGAAGGTGAAAGGCACAAACACAAGTAAATCATCATAAACACCCAATACACTCCAAAGCACACAAGTCCGGTTTATTATCTTATTATTATTAAGTCATATCCCGTTCTAATTCAACTTAGGTTGTGACACGAGAGTCACCGAAACTCGCCTCGGTCCCTACTTACCGGCATGGAATGGTACTGATGCATTTGACCGTCTACCAGCACGGGATAGTCGCCGAGAACCTCCTAGCTCTCGCGGGAACCAGGCAAGTAGTCACCGCCCCTTATCATACACTTGGGCCAAAATAATATCAAGGTCGGTAATCTTAATTCCGGTTTAGTTGTTATAAACAAGAAACACACACCACCAAACACACATCAATGCTAATACAAGGAATACGAGCTAAGTAAGTCCGAAGACTTATCTCGTCACCACACTCAACTCACGACACTCTCCCATCCTTAGGGAGGAAGCGCGTAACCTGCTCACAAGAAGATAATTATATCAACAACAACTCACTCACAATAGAAGTCTTAGACTTCTATACAAATGATCTACGCAAGACCATTGACTCTCAATTCTTGGACCGCATCTTAGAATCCCTCATGCTCACATCACACTCAACACAAGTTAGAAGTCCTAAGACTTCTAAACCCTCGGATCTTGCAAGATCATAACTCACAACGCAACTAGGATAAGCAAAACCTAAACTCCAAAATCCCAAAAGATCATACAACCCCACCTCGAGCCTCAAAGCGCTCACAAGATCAACCATATAACTTAAAGCCTTATAACAACCTCACAAGATAACCAATACCTCAAGCTTAGAATCAACATCAATCCATCAAACAATATCAAATCCTCGAAACTCACCTAAGGTTCAAAGCCACTACTTGACATTAACTCTAAGTTATGCTAGATCCATCCTAGCATGATACTACTACGATTACTAAACATAACTATATTGAGAGAGGTACTCATTTGGGGTCAAAGGTGGAAGTCGATCGACGAATGTCGAATGCGGATTTGATGGCCTTTATCGGGGCGCTTCCGAACCTAGCACCAAACTAAACAAATTTAGCTTATAAGCTAAAATTGAACGGAATAATTAACATATATAAATCTAAGGAAAACCCCACTTTTAAATCCCAAGTTAAAAACCGTAAATATATATTCCGGGCAAATTGTATAACATCAAAAACCCAAGGTAAAGCTCGCTTTCAAATTCAACGTTAAAATCCCCTAATTAAACATTTTTCAGGCCAATATACACTTTTATAAACATGGATCAAAACCCGCAATTAACTCTTTGAGCTATAACCCAAAATTAATCCAACAAGGGCATAACTAATAATTTGTAAAACCGGTTCAATATATGTAATTAATTTCCTGCAGATGGTGTAAATGCAAACTTCCGAAAATGTGGGTTAAAACTGCAATTACAACAATATGGGTCCATTATGTAATTATATCATAATAGAGGGCTGAAATAAAAACCCTAAAAAGGCTTCTTCTTTACTGATATTGAAGGAACGTAGGGGCAAGAGTGCATTCCACAGGGGGGCGGCTTTGGCAGGGCTCCGGCTGGGAAGGGTATTTCACAGCGGCGGCGGCAGGGCGTTGGGCTCCCGGTTGCTCCTCTTGGCCTGGGTTGTAGATGGGTTCGATTGCAAAATAACCGAGCAGCTTTTACAATTCTCAAATTGAGCGTGATAGAGGGAAAGGAGAAAAGTGCTCCGGAAGCTGCACAGCGGAGGGCAGCTGGGCTCCTCCTCCGGTGTCGATGTTGATCGCGGCGAGGCAATGGTCGAAGCTTGACACTCCCAGTAGTGGCAGAAGAGGCGTTGGTTTCCAGTGCTCGAGGCCAGACGAGGCTCCAAGCCTTTGGTGGTGGCGGACGGCGGAGCTGCCCTCCGATTTCTACGATGGCCTCCTCTTTGGTTGCGTTCCCGGTGGAGGTCAGCGGCCAGCTTCATCGAGAAGACGATGAGAGTGGAGGATGCAGTTCATGACAGAGGGCTCGAGATATGGAGGAGAGGAGAGCCAGGTGGTGTTGCATAGGTCTCCAGCGATGAATCGATAGCTCTCCAGCGACTTCGATTAGCCTCAGCGAGGGAGTAGAGCAAACAATGGGGTGCTGAGAGTCGAGGTTGTGGTTGCGTGAAGAGTGATAAGGAAGAGAGTAAAGATGGGGAGGAGTTACAGATCAGAAATGATGGGAGAGCGGAGGGGTCGACCTCTAAGGTCATTAGGGGCTGAATTATGTATGCTAGAAAGAGTTAGCTGGTTAGAGAAGGGTTAGGTGGGCTGCTAGACTATGAAGAAGAGCAAGGCACGCCATCAGGCCAGGCAGAAGGGACAATTAAATAAAAAAAGAAAAGAAAAACGATTACTATATCAACTTGATCAAATTTAATCCGAACGGGATTTCCGGATCGGGAAATTTTCCGAATTCTTCCGTAAAATAATAGTAATACGGTATCAAAATATAAATATACTCGGGGAAATATATTTTACGTCAAACAAATACGATTTTAACTATATTTAAGCTAATAAGATATCGAGTAAAAATAAATATCGCAAACGCGCCTAAAATCGTGGCATTACATATTCAAGAAGATGATATTCATAAGACGGCATTCAGAACTCGGTATGGACACTACGAGGTTGTGGTCATGTCATTTGGATTAACTAACACACTTGTTGCGTTTATTGAGATGATGAATTGGATTTTCATTGGATACTTGGACATCTTTGTTGTTGTCTTTATAAATGATATATTAGTTTTTCATGAAGTAATGAAGAGCATGCAAAACATTTGGAAGCAGTTCTTCAAGTATTGAGAAAAGAGAAGCTTTATGCCAAGTTGTCCAAGTTTGACTTCAGGATGAAAGAAGTAACATTCTTAGGACACGTGATTACTTCAGATGAATTCAAAGTTGACTCTTCCAAGATCAAAAATGTGCTAGCATGAGAACTACCAAAAAAAGTCATATAGATACGTAGTTGCCTAGGATTAGCGGGATACTACAAACGTTTTGTTAAAGGGGTTTCCATCATAGCTAGACCTATGACCAACCTACTTCAGGAGAATGCAAAGTTTGTGTGGACTGACAAGTGTCAAACAAGCTTTGAAGAGATAAAAAAAATTGACTACTGAACCTGTGTTATCTTAGCCAAATGGAACACTAAGGTTCATGGTTTACGTTGATGCATCTAAATTGGGTTGGAAATGTGTTTTGATGTAAAATGAAAGAGTCCTCACCTATGCATCAAGACATATGAGACAATATGAGTAGAACTACCCAACACATGACTTGGATTTAGCAACAGTAGTTCATGCACTTAATATTTAGTGGCGTTATCTATTTGGAATGACGTGTAAGAGCATGATAGATCACAAGACCCTAAAGTACATTTTCACTCATAAAGGGTTGAATATGAGACAAAGAAGGTGGTTGGAGCTGATAAAGGATTATGACATAGAAATACTATATCATCTTGGTAAAGCTAATGTGGTGGTTAATACTTTGAGTAGAAAGTCGGTTTAAGAAAAAACGATCGCCCGATTAACTATACAAGTTGAGATACAAGAAGATCTAATTTGTAGTGGCATTGAAATATGGGCTCATAAAGACCAAGGGTATTTGTGTATCTTGGAGATAGTACCTAATTGGTTAGATGAAATTCAACAAAAACAACTAGGTTGTCCTGACTTAACCAAAATAAAGTCAGTAATCAAAAGTGGTGAACCTTCAAATTTCCATATCGACACCAACAATATAATCAGATATCAAGGAAGGGTTTGTGTTCCTCACGATGTTATTAGAAGAAGGATTCTTGTTGAAGCTCATGCAACACCATATGCAAGATCAAACAAGATGTATCGGGATATTACACCCTACTTTTGGTGCCAATTTATGAAGAAGGATATTGCTGAGTTTGTGTCACGGTGTTAGGCATGTCAACAAGTTAAGATGAACATCAAAGACCGGGAGGAGCACTCCAGTCATTGGAGATACCAGAGTGGAAATGGAAACACATCACCATGGATTTTGTAACTAGTCTACGTAGTAGCAAGGGTTATGACTTCATATGGGTGGTGGTAGATAAATTAACAAAGTCTACAAGATTCATTCCTATCAAGGAAACTTGTGTTGTGACCAGGTTAGTAGTGGAATTCGTGAATCAGATAGTCAGATTACATGGAGTTCTTAAGACCATAGTTTCAGATAGAGATGAACGGTTTACTTCCTCATTCTAGAGTCAAGTACAAACAATGATGAGAACCAAGTTGAATTTTACAACAACCTTTCATCCACAGTTAGGTTGTCAGTCAGAAAGAACTATTCAAACCTTGGAAGACTTGTTGAGGTCTTGCGTACTTGATTGGGGCCCAATATGGCAAGATCATTTAGCATTGGTCGAGCTCAGCTACAATATTAGTTGGCATGCATCTATTGGGATGACACCATATGAAACACTATAAGAAAGAAAATGTCGAACCCCATTGTGTTGGGATGAGCCTCACAATGTCATTGATACGGCTCCAAACAAAGTTAAAAAGTGATATTGAAAATGTTGCTTTGGTTCGAGAAAGGATGTTGGTTGTACAGAGTAGACAAAATCGTATGTTGATAAGTTCCGACCTCCATTGGATTTTGAAAAAATGACACAAGTTTGGCTGAAAGTTTCACCGACTTGTGGAGTCAATCAGTTTGGTATCAACGGGAATTTAATTCCTCGATGTATGGTCGTATGGAATTTTAGGAAAGGTTGGTAAAGAGGAATATCGAATAGCATTACCTCAATCTATGGATAGGGTAAATCTAGTGTTTCATGTATCACAACTGAGGCAATATCAACCAGATCTAAGTCATGTACTTAGCTATCATGTTATCGAGATAGAGCCTGATCGTACCTATGTCAACAACTCTATGGTTGCGTTGAAAAAAAAGATGAAGAAGTTAAGGATTAAATAAATCCCATTAGTAGAGATCCAATGGTCCCCTAGGGGAATGGAAGAGGCTACCTGGAAAACAGTTGAAAACATGGAGAGGACTTATCCAAAGGTGTTCAACTTTCTCTTCAATGATTGGGATAGAGGTAAAGAGCAGTAGTTAAACTTTTTTAAACTCATGTGCTTATGTTCTCTTGTGATGATGTGATTTATATTCTTGTGTGAATTGACTTGTGTTTGCTAATTTAGGAAGTGATAGACTTCCCTAGATGTGAAACATTTCTTAAGGGGATAAGATGTAAAAGATAAGATTTTCTAATCCTAATTAGTGACGATTAATGATAATTAATGATAGGTGATGGAATCACTATCAATTAGGGTAGTTTTTAGAGTCTTTTTATTGCATTAGTGTCGGTTTATGCTACTAACTCCTTGGTCCAGAAGAAGAAGATCAAAAGAAGCTAAAGAAGGAGTTACAAGCACTTAGGAGTGAAGATCGATCACGAAGCAAAGCTTCTGTTGCCTCACCGCCCCTGCGGGTCCTTGCAGCCGCCCCTGCGGATGACGTTTCCACTGGAACGCTCCCTGCGCCTTCACCAGCGCCGGTCATGAAGTGTGTCACCGCCCCTGCGCCACTCCTTGGCGCCCCTGCGGTGACCTGCCCTAAAGATATGAAGACCAGCTCCCTTGCGTCTCACACTGCGCCCCTGCCTGCGCCCCAACCTGGGAGCTGGAAGACGAAGAGGGTATGTCGACGCCCTTGCGTCGACATAGGGACGCCCCGACGGCTTGACATCAGAAACGTCAGGAAGGCGAAAGGTCAAACGTTGAAGTGCATTAAAGATCCGCCCCAACGGAGTTATGTAGCATCCCCAGCGGTTCTGAAGAAGATCAACCGATTTTGCCTAAACCACCCCTGCGGTTCCTAAAGGCCGCCCCTGCGGTTTAACGCCAGAAGCTTTACTCCGGCTGCTTAGACTACCTTTATGGCATTTAAGGTGGCTGTTTTAGGCCGGCTATTTACTCCTAATTAAGTGTCTTTTGTAGTATAAATAGTCTATGGCTAATTGCTAGAATCATCCATGCTTTTCCTCACAAAATCCATTTTAGACTTGAGCTTTCCATTGTAATGAGTTGCTAACTCCCTTGCTACATTGGGTTGGTTTGAAGCTGCTTTGTTGCTTTGGTTGTAAGTTCTTTTTAATCTAAGTTTTCATTCAATAATACTTTGTCTTTCCTTGATCTCAATTGTCTAATTGCATGTTTACTATTGCTTGAGATTGATCAACTTAGGTTCTAAAGTGCATGCAAACAACTAGGATTAATAGGTTCCGGGTTCGGGTCTTTAATCTAGTAGCAACTTTATGTAATAACGGGTTGTGATTACTTAAAGAAAAGGAACACAAATATAAAGATAAGTTTAACGGTTTTAATCTTGTCTTTATATCCCTTAGTCTTTGTTTGAAAGCTAACCTGTTATTTGTTCTTGTAGGTTTAAGGAACTTTAATAGGTTAAGTTGTGTTATTGCCGGTTGGTTCAACACATATATACGATCGAGACGGGAGATTACTTGGAAAATTGTAAAAGGAACTCACCAAAGTAGCAATTGCATGCTTAGAATCAACCTAGTGTAGATTCATCCATTATTGTCTTACTTGTCGCATTAATCGTTTTCACAAGTTTTTGTGCATCAATTCAACCAACCCTTGTGTCACTTGTCATTATAATCGATAATTGCATCTAAAACACCTTAACTCTCTTGGGTTCGACCCTTACTTAATCACTATACTTGTTCTTAGTGCTAAGTCGGGATTTACTTTTGATTGGGTCTAGACGACCATAGAAATACCTTCGGTCAAATTTTGGCGCCGTTGTCGGGGAGTTTTAGTGTCTTATTATTATTATTGATTATTGGTTTGAACCATTTTTATGGTTCAAACCCGTGCTACTAATTCCGGCTTTGCTTCTTTTGATCCAGAAATTGAGAGGACGCACATTCGGCAACGAAGACAACAACAACTTCAACAAGAGATGGCTGACCGTACTCTTCGTCAACTTACGCAGCCCACCTTGGCTCAAAACCCTCTTGCGGTCGCTATACCGGCACTAGGGGATGGAGTCAACTTTGAGCTCAAGCCGGGCCTCATTCACTTGCTTCCATCCTTCCATGGGCTAAGTGGTGAAGACCCCATCAAGCACCTAGGGAAGTTCCACACCGTTTTTATGAGCATGAAGCCGGCCAACATTACCGAAGAACAGATCAAGATGAGGGCATTCGGCTTCGCACTCAAAGATTCGGCGGATGATTGGTATTACCACCTTCCATCCGGGAGTATTGACACTTAGGAGAACCTTCACAAAGCGTTCTTGAAGAAATACTTTCCAGCTAAAAAGGCCAATAGCTTGAAGAAAGCTATAAGCAACATCGAGCAAGAGGCAACCGAAACTGTCTTTGAGTACTTCGAAAGGTTTGCACGCCTCCAATCCAGCTGTCCTTTTCACGGATATTCAACTCAAGATCTAGTCTTGTACTTGTACAATGGCTTGCTAGACAATGAAAGGAGGATCGTCGATGCGGCTTGCGGAGGTAATATTCATAACTCTACTCCTGACCTTGCTCTAGAAAAGATACAGGAACTAGCGGAAGGAACTCGGCACTTTGGAAGGACCCCGGCTAAGAAAGGAGTTCATGCCGTGAGTTCCGGGAAGAGCGAGATTTCCACCGAGCTGGCGGAATTGAAGGAAATGGTGAAGAGGCTAACACTTATGGGAACACCGCAACAGCTCAAAGCTTGTGGAGTTTGTGCTGACCCGTATCATCCAACAGACATGTGTCAACAAGTTCAAGATGGCGATGCTGAAGTGAACGCAATGGGTTATGGACAACCACAACAGCAAAGACCTAGAAACGATCCCTATGCACAGAATTTCATGCCAAATTGGCGTGACCAACAAAATTTTCATTGGAGGGTTCAACAAAACCAACAACAACAACCTCACCAATGTAAGTATCACTCAACTGAAGATATGTTGCAGGTTTTGACTAAACACTTTGCTACTCATGTCCAAACAATAGAATCTAGCATCAAAAACCTTGAGAAACAAGTTGGTCAAATGACGGAAGCCATTACAAAAATTGAAACCAGGACCTCCGGCAGATTACCCTCTCAAACGGTTATAAACCCAAAGGTGATGTTGGAAGAGGCTCAATCATAGAGGAAGAGTCCCTACGTCAAGCCAACGACGTAAAACAAAGGCGCTGCTCGGGAGGCAACCCGAAGAAATAAAAAGAGGAGGTTCTGTCAAGAAGACCGCCCCTGCGGCTCTAAACCCCGCCCCTGCGGCGACAACCCTGGCCAGTGCCACCCCCGGCGTTGGGCCTGCGTCTGCTCACGTAGGTCACCGCCCCCGCGGTGCCAACCCTACGCCCCTGCGGCGGCCACCCTTGACACGCACCCTCAGCTCCGCCCCCGGCGCTGAGGCTGCGTACCCCTTCTCTCTTGTCACCGCCCCCGCGGCGACACACACCGCCCCTGCGGTACAGTTAAGGAAAGAGAAAAATAAACTTCTCAAAAATAACCTACATCTACCGCCGTCTCCACTCCCTCTCCATTCACTCTTCGAAACCTAGCCGCCTCACCTCCCACGCCCTTGCGCCCTCCAGAAACTCATCGCCACCACTTAGTCGCGCCCCTGCGCCACCTCCAGCGACCCTAGTGTTGCCACCCCCTTACCAACATGAACCATCTCCACCACACACAAACCTTCCATTCTCGCTCGACTGCTCCACCTCCGGCAACAACTGTAGCAACAGAAGAAAACACCGAAAAAGCCCCATCGCCACCACCTTCGTCGAACGACCAAATCGCCTTGTACTCTTCGCCCGCACCTGTGCCTGCAAGCTCCCGCCCCTGCGTCAAACCGCACCTGCGCCTCTTGCAGCCGCCCTTGCGAATATTACGATAGAAGGTTCGTCTTTTGATCAGATTACTGAACTTTCTAACTCTTTGACTTGATCAATTACAAGAGATGGAACCGCAAAGGAAATACAAGTTGACGGAAGGTGAGAAGGATCAGTATAGAATTGCTCAAAGCCGGGAGGTGCATGCAACCCGATTCCTTGATGTTTCCACCTTGGAAAATCTGGGGATGTTGGAAAGTATGCAGGAATTTCTAAACAATGCCGGATTGGGTGATTTTCTGATAAAGAACGCTCCAACACACCCCGACCTCAACAGACAGTTTATAGCCACTTTCAAAATGGAGACGGAAGACCAATTGTGTGTTGGGCTTTCATTCAAGTACAACAAGAGGAAATACACAATGGATTACACCCAAATACAGGAGGCATTAGGGGTGACCATACCAGCTTTTGATGACTAGATAGAACCCATTCCGATGCCTGACTTGTTGGAATTTTGGAAGGCCGCCACTAGGTCAGAGTTTCATGCAGGAGGTTAGTACTCCAACAAATTCGCTCACCTCTGTTTGAGGCTCATCTCAAAGATCTTCATGAGTGTCTTCTGTGGACACAAGTAGGAGAATAAGGTCGCTCTCAAGGACTTTCCATTGATATATGCTTGCCTCTCCACGAATGATTGGGTGCCGGATTGGGCATATCTCTTCCTTACCGCTCTTAAGCGGATTAGGAAGAATGAGCCTCGGGAGATCGTTGGAGGTGGGATCATATCATTATTAGCTGCACAGGTGATGGATCTTCCTCCATTGGAAGATGGTTTGGAGGCACCCTTATACACTGAAGGATTATTGAGGAGGTGCAGGCTCCTCAAGAGAGACGGGAGTATCGTTTTTGGCTCTCTCTATCAGATGGGAGTCACATCACATACCTCCCTGGACGAATCCCATTGGGAGACGAGCTCGCGAATCTGTATGTACCGGCTGACCCAGTCCCTCCGAGCCAGCCTCAAGTTGATATTGTTGGGAGGTACGCAGCCGGCTCTAGCAGGGCCCACACAACTAATGAGGAGATGCCGACGGCGGGACACGACAGTCAGACCATTGCGAGCCTTCAGGCTCAGATGGCGACTATGACGACCCAGCACCGGGCATGGCAGTCCGATTACCAGCAGACTATGCTGGAGCAGCAGCAGAGCTGGCAGGACACTTTTGCCACCTCCATGACCTCACACTTCAACTAGAGGCAAGAGGCCTGGGAGGCAGCCCAGCACCAGCAGCTGGAGGCTCAGCAACTGACTTGGCATGCCAGTTTTGAGACCTCTTTTGGTCGCCGGATGTCTGCTCAACAGGACCGCATTGATGACATCTACCACCGCCAGGAGGACTTCTTCCGCCACTTCCCCTACCCACCGGAGGAGGGTCCTGGTGGTCCATCCGGACCACCCCAGTGAGGGGTACATTTCTTTCCCTTCTCCCACATTTATCTTTGACTCATTTCCACTTTGAGGGCAAAGTGTACTTCAAGTATGGGGGAGGGATATATCATTGCTTGTATAGTTCATTGAGTTGTTTTTGGCATTTGTTTTTGCATTGTTGAAGTCGTTTTCATACAAAAAAAAAATGAAAAAGCCAAAGAAGTGAAAAAAAAGGCACGAAAATCCTTGGATAAACCGAAAACCCGAAAGGGCGGTTTAGGTAAAAAGAAGGTAGTCCGACCAACCTTAGGTTGGTGCATAATTGGACTTGAGGGATGAGAGTTTAAGTGAGAAAAGAAGAAGAGTGGGAAGGTGAAAACCCGAAAAGGCGCCTTGGCAAGATGAGCAACACCGAGTGTAGGTTTCCCTTCCGGCATTTTGGCGACATAAGAAGGGGAGTCATAAGGAGGTTGTATGGGTAGGCCACTCTTGGAGCGATAAGGATGCTAGTATCTCTTTTTCTCACATTTCCTCTCTTTTCCTTTTTCTTTCTTGGCTTTTCTCTTGTTTTCCATTATCTTTCTGCTTACTCATGCTTCCTGAGGCCTTTGAGTCTAGTTGATGACATTTGTTTTTACTTGTCACGAGTAAAAGGTCTAAGTATGGGGGAGTTTGATAGGTGATGGAATCACTATCAATTAGGGTAGTTTTTAGAGTCTTTTTATTGCATTAGTGTCGGTTTATGCTACTAACTCCTTGGTCCAGAAGAAGAAGATCAAAAGAAGCTAAAGAAGGAGTTACAAGCACTTAGGATTGAAGATCGATCACGAAGCAAAGCTTCTGTTGCCTCACCGCCCCTGTGGGTCCTTGCAACCGCCCCTGCGGATGACGTTTCCATTGGAACGCTCCCTGTGCCTTCACCAGCGCCGGCCATGAAGTGTGTCACTGCCCCTGCGCCACTCCTTGGCGCCCCTGCGGTGACCTGCCCTGAAGATATGAAGACCAGCTCCCCTGCGTCTCACACTGCGCCCCTGCCTGCGCCCCAACCTGGGAGCTGGAAGACGAAAATGGTATGTCGACGCCCTTGCGTCGACATAGGGACGCCCCGGCGGCTTGACATCAGAAACGTCAGGAAGGCGAAAGGTCAGACGTTGAAGTGCATTAAAGATCCGCCCCAGCGGAGTTATGTAGCATCCCCAGCGGTTCTGAAGAAGATCAACCGATTTTGCCTAAACCGCCCCTGCGGTTCCTAAAGGCCGCCCCTGCGGTTTAACGCCAGAAGCTTTACTCCGGCTGTTTACACCACCTTTATGGCATTTAAGGTGGCTGTTTTAGGCCTGCTATTTACTCCTAATTAAGTGTCTTTTGTAGTATAAATAGTCCATGGCTGATTGCTAGAATCATCCATGCTTTTCCTCACAAAATCCATTTTAGACTTGAGCTTTCCATTGTAATGAGTTGCTAACTCCCTTGGTATATTGGGTTGGTTTGAAGCTGCTTTGTTGCTTTGGTTGTAAGTTCTTTTTAATCTAAGTTTTCATTAAGTAATACTTTGTGTTTCCTTGATCTCAATTGTCTAATTGCATGTTTACTATTGCTTGAGATTGATCACCTTAGGTTCTAAAGTGCATGCAAACAACTAGGATTAATAGGTTCCGGGTTCGGGTCTTTAACCTAGTATCAACTTTAAGTAATAAAGGGTTGTGATTACTTAAAGAAAAGGAACACAAATATAAAGATAAGTTTAACGGTTTTAATCTTCTCTTTATATCCCTTAGTCTTTGTTTGAAAGCTAACCTGTTATTTGTTCTTGTAGGTTTACGGAACTTTAATAGGTTAAGTTTTGTTGATGCCGGTTGGCTCAACACATATATACGATCGAGACGGGAGATTACTTGCAAACTTGTAAAAGGAACTCACCAAAGTAGCAATTGCATGCTTAGAATCAACCTAGTGTAGATTCATCCATTATTGTCTTACTTGTCGCATTAATCGTTTTCATAATTTTTTGTTCATCAATTCAACCAAACCCCCCCC